>CM021734.1:15266594-15568107 GCA_011075105.1 Heteronetta atricapilla | reverse complement strand
AGGGAAGGGAAGGGAAGGGAAGGGAAGGGAAGGGAAGGGAAGATGGAGCTCCCCAGGAGGATCCATCACCATCAGCAGGGCTGACTGGGGTGACTTCCAGTAAATGTGAGAACAAGGAACGTTTCCTGACTCCTGCCAAGCCTCTGCCTGACACGAGCCGGGACAGCCTGTCCTTCATGCTCATGACACTGACGGATGGATGGCCTCAGCTCCTGCGGAGAGAGGGAGGAGAACTGCCTATGGCGAGGCTCCTGGGTGCCAAGAGCTCACCGCTCCTGGCAAACGCAAAGATATCCCATCATATGGAAAAATCTTTCCCTTCTGGAGCCTGCAAAAGCACGATGTGATGGAATGTGGAGTTAGCAACAGCACCTGGGGGGGGGGGGGCGTGGGGGGACGCCGGGGGGAGCGCCTGGAGAAGAACTCCAGAGATCCTGGTTCAATTAGCCTGGAGGTGTTTGACGCAAGGCAGCAAACGTTTATCACAGCCCCGATGTACTTGGTACACGTTCAGCTTTCTGGCGTGCTGAGAAGCACTTTCCTGGCCTGTTTCGCTCATGACTTCTAGAAGACTGGGAACCCTTCCAAGCTGGGGCTCGTGGACTTGGGTTCCCTGGGGTGAAATGAGAGTTAAAAGGCTGCAGCGTGGCCTCTTGCTGATTTGTGTTCCCCCGGGGCTTTGTGTTAAATCCTCTCCCGGCAAGCAAAGAACAATGATATTTTGGGAACGCCCATCGGGAAATGGTGGCCGCACCCGCGCCTGCTCTGCACTTGGAGTCCCTCCATCAAAGCGAACGGAGGCAAAATGAGACGTTTCCACTCACACAAGCAAGAAGCTGGGAAGGCAGCTGTGTTGTGCACAAATTAAAAAATAAATAAATAATAATAATAAAGCAAGTTCCACAGAAAATAAAAGCTACAAAAGTCCGGGTGTCTCCCAAATTGGCGAAGCACTAGAGCTGTTGGATTGCACGGGAAGCGGTGGCTGCAGGAGCAGGGAGCAGAGCTGGGGGCAGGAGGGTTGCGAAACGGTTTCCTGTTGATTTCTCTCTTTTTTTTTTTTTTTTCTCCCTTAACCACAGGCTATACCCACTGAAGCAGAAGCTGGGGGGGGGGGCGCGGGGGGGAGCCCCATCCCTGCTGCCCCATCACCCCTGTTCCCCCTCCTTCCAACCAGCTCCACATCCCCATCCCCAGCACCCATGCATCGTCCCCTTGCAGCCAAAGACCTTCACAGCATTTAATCCCTTGAGTTGATTAAAACAGTGTATTAACCAGAAGACCCAGGTGTAATGGGAGTGATAGGGTGTAATTGCATGGACTTCGCTACATGAGCTGTAAGCTGCTGTTCTGCTGCAGAAGGGAAGGATTTAGAGCGTTGCTCTTTATTTTTGGTTGAAAGCTTCAGCTCTGAGGAAGTGATCCCCAGCTGGGGTAAAGCACTGTGACACGGGGGGGTGAGGGAGGGAGGAGGGGGTTCCTATTTATCTGGCAGGGACTGGGGGCTCTTCTAGCACGGATCCAGCCCAGGTGAGCCAGGGATGGAGCCTGGTGGCACAGGGACATGCAAAGGGGCTCCTTGCCCCTGATGCTGCTCCCTCCACCACATGCCCCACGGATGGGTGAGAAACCGTGGCCTTTTTCACCAGACCATGTCCCTTTGGGTGCTGAGAGGTAATGAAAACCATCAGCTCCTCTGGCTGCAAGTGTCTGCTAATCTGGTACTGATAAACACCGTCTGTCTGGCCAACCCTGAAACACAAAACCGGACATATTTTTCTAAAGTTTCCTTTATTTACTTTTTTTGGCCTTTGAGCCTTAAACTCTTTTGCCTTTGTTTGGTTTTGGGTTCAGAGCCTTTCTTGTCACAGTAAAAAGCTCGGAACTGAAAACCAAACAAAGGTGAAAGCCGAGAGCCTAATAAAACCCTGGCTCCGAGCAAAGCCGGAGGGGCTTTGGCCACAGAGCAGCTGGTCACAGCCCTTTTGGCATCATCCATGCCTCCTCTTGCCCGTCCCGGCCCCAGAGCAGGTCAGCATTTTGGGTTTCATGGACCACACATCTCTTTCGCAGGTCCGTGCCTGGTTATCTGCTAACAACACAGCGAGCAGACATCTGTCTGCTGGACCGCTGCCTGCCTCAGAGCGTCCCCCCCGGCTCAGGTGCCTTGCCAAGCTCTAGGGAATGCCCTTCGCCCTCCGATCCTGAGGGCTGCTGGAGCTCTTATCCAGGGAAAACTCTTCTGGGATGAAGGAAAAGTGGGTGCAGGCAAGCTGCCACCTCAGGCAGAGAGGCAACAAATGCTCGAGAGCCTCCAAACCACCCCTGAGCTAAGCTCAATGCTCGTATCTGGTTTCAGCCGTGCACTGCTTTGCAGTTGTGAGGGAATCCAGGCGTGTACCAAACACTCAGCTCTCAGCTTTGCAGCCCTAGCTGCTTGACCAAAGGCAGCTGGACGGAGCTTATAATGAGAAGAAGCCCGTCAGTTGTCCAGGGGTAGGAAACTGCCGTGATTTGAGCTTGTAAGAACAGGTTTAAGTCTAGACCAGGACACTCAGGCTATAGAAGGTTTTTCTGCTCTATCACCCAGATCAGATGGGTGACGTCTGCCCTCCCACCTGGAGAGCAGTGGGTAGCTGCACTTGCCTCCTCTGCTCCTTCTGAAGACCATCTCTCGTCTCATGCTCAGGAGCCCCCACAGCCCCAGTGGGGGTCCCCAGAGCCACCTGTGTGCCTCAAAGCAAAAGCCTTGATCACCTGAGCATCCTTGGTGTTCCAGCTCTGCTCAGGACCTCATCTGCCTCCATGGGGACAATCCAGCTCTGCTTGCTCCCCAGCTCCTCCATGGGCTCAGCAGGCTTCGTGTCCATGAAGCTCGTGGAGGGCAGGGAGCCCACAAAGCCTGTTTTCTTGCATGGTTTTGCTGCTTAAGGGTTGAGCTTATGATCTGGGCAGGAGAAGGGGAATTGAAAAGTCTGCTACGCACCCAAACCTATTTTTCTCAGGCTGGTAAGCTCGTAATAGTTGAAACGTTGCCAGGTTGGAGTCAAACTGGCCCACATTGCTTAAAGAAAAGGGAAGGAGTATGCTGTGTGGGGTCACACAGACTTCTCTCCTTAAGAAATTCAGCTAAAGCCATCTGGCCATCTGTGGCAGGGAGCTGCTCTTCCCAGCCATGGTCCCTGGGGTGGGTGTTGGAGCATCCACCACCAGGATCTCTGTGAGGGCACCAGGACGAGCTGTGTTGGCCTGGATGGGCTGTGCCAATCTCTCTCCTCTGCCCATAGTGGCTTTGACAAGGTTCTTCCCATCAGGCATCCATCCCATCTGGGTGGCCTCATCTTGGGAGAACATGCCAAGGACCTCAGGTTGGAGAAGGAAGATGCAATGTGCTCCTCATCCCTGACCTCTGACTGATGGTGGGAGAGGACCATGGCGAGGCCAAGCTCCACCTCACTCACTGCAGCAATCAGAAGGATCTCATCATTCCTGCCTGCTAGCCCCCATCAGACATTGTGAGAGCTCCTAAATCAGTGCTGGAAGGTTGGGCTTGTATTGCCCCTCTGGTACCACCAACCAGGTGGTTTGTGCCCCTGATGAGAACTGCAAGAGACGATTGAAAATCGATCGAAAATCAATTTCTGACGGCAGGTTTGTCCTGCTGCCCTGGGCTGTCGGGGCCCTTGGGGTCAGGTGGTGTTGGCACAGCAGCCCCTGCAGCAGTGTCCATAGCCTGGAAAAGGGTGAGGAGGGAGAGGGGGCACTCAGCTGGCATGCAGGGGTGGTGCTGTAGACTCAACTATGCTTTAGATGAAATCTGGTGTAGCCTGTTCGCAAGAACATCTTTCGGTTAGGTGCTGTACAGCTCTCGCAGGGGAGCCGGGGTGATAACTCCCAGCCATCCGCCACCTACAACTATGCAAAACTTTGTTAACTGCAAGAGCCTTGTAAGAAAACCACCTGCATGTCACAAAGTCTAGCCTGCTTTAGCTCAGGACAAGCTGTCAACACAGGCTGAACAAGCACAGGCAAAGTGCTTTGCAGCTCCCTGTCAGCTGCCGGACCTGCTTACCCGTCCCCAAAGCATCTCACCACTTCCAGCACACGCAGACATCGGTTTGCTTGGTGGTCCCTCCAAAAGCTTGTTTCATTGAACCGCTTCCTGCAGGGAAGCGTGCAGGCTGCATTTTCCACAAGCAGATGGGGAATCGCCCTCTCTCCAATAGCTTGTCTTGGTGGTGAATACCCTTGCTGCTAAAGGCCATATATATATGTATATATTTACTTAATTCACATTAGAAGAGGTTGCTTTCAGCTTCCAGCTACTGCAACCAAATCCCTCTCTGTCTTCCAGCACACTGAGCAGTCTCGTGCCTCCCCCAGGATGGGATTTTGAGGCTGTTCATGGGGTTTCTGTGTCTGACCTCTGGCCTCTCTAACCTTCCGCCCTCTCTTGAGGCAAGGACACCACAGGGACCTGCTAATCCTCTTCCCAGCCCCCAGCATTGCTCCTCTCCATCTTTATTGCCTCCTGGCTGGATGGGCAGAGCTTAGCTTCTGGGATAACCTGGCATTTCTGGCACCGAAGGTTTCCTCAGAGAGGGGCTGAAGGCAGGCCGAGGAGACAAAACGTTTTCAGATGTTCTCTCAGGGTGGCGGAAGAGACAGATGGGATCTGACTTCTATTTTACAGGGAAGGCTGCTCAGATCCTGTGTTTTTTTTTGTCTGGAACAAGACGCCAGGCGAGCGACAACCAGCAATTTGTGGGCAGGGTGCTCGACAGAGAGCGCGGCCCCAGCTGGGGTTCCTGCTCTGCCTCGTTTGAATGAGGGGTCTTATTTTAGGATGAACGGTTTTCTGGGGACCTCTAAATGAAGGGGTGAGTTACGTTATCCTTTGGAGGGAAAGCAGGCTTTGAAAGCTCAGCGCCTGCTTGGAAAGCAGAGCCCTGGCTTTCTGGTGAGCTCAGCAGCCGGGGAGGCTTTGTGGCGAGGCCAGGCGCCTTCCCAGAAAGGATGCTCTCGCCCACCGTGGTCCAAATTCCTCCACGAGGGACCTGATCCTGCACTGAGGCCACCTTGGGAGGCTGTGGGCTTCTTATGCTGTCCTAAAAGCCAAGCCTGAGGCGGCCAGGCTGCCCACGCACAACCCACATGCCCATCCCTGGAGGTGCCACCAAAGGCACCGGGCACTGTGCTGGGGCAGCAGGCTCCTCTGCACACCCCAGACCTGCCGTGCACCATTTCTCTGCAAATCCTCTCCTAAGGAACAAATCGACCAGATCTCCTGGAGGCAGCAAAAGCACACTTTTTCTATTATTGGATATACCCAAATAAATTAAAAATAAAAAAAAAGGAAGAAGAAGAAACAACCCCGCGTTTGCCAGAGCAGCCTGCCACTAGAGACTTCGATCTCAGCGGCAGCATTTTTACACAAAGCACCAGTTTTCACGAAGGCGGGCAGACTCTCAAGTGATTCAAAACTAAACCTTCCTGCTCCCCTCGTGTTTTGCTGGGGGTATCGGGTTGAGCAGCCCGGATCACGCAGACAAACACCGCCTCAACGCCGACTTGGCCATTATGGTCTCGCCCTCAGGCAAAAAAAAAAAAAAAACGCTTCATCCTATGAGATCAATTTTTTGGTCCAGTTCCAGGGGAAAAAAAAAAAAAAGCAAATATCATAACACTAGTGTTTCTCACAAGGCAGCATTTTTTTTTTTTCCAATCACTGCTAATTGCTAAAAAATCCTTAGTTAAAAACAAACAAAAACCAGACTGCTCCCCCCCTCTGCCTTTATGTAGAAGGATTTCATTCTGCCCTTCACCCTCTCTCAAGAGCTCAAGTTCCCTTTCTCTTTTGTAAGCCAGTTGTCATTTCCTCTTCAAAATGCTGTTGCAATGAGGAACGGGCCCTCACAAAAATACCATTTTCACCTTCCGCTTCGTCTGGGCGGAGGGGCTGCCTCGCTGCAAAGTTTTGGCTGTCCCCGCGTGCCGGAGGCCTTCAGCCCTCCCACCTCTTCGGAGACCAGCTGCAAGCCTTCCTCCCAGCCAAACCCCAAAGAAATACCTCTGTGGCTGGCACGCAGCCTGTGGGGCGATGCTGAGGCTCCCCGGCTCTGAGCTTCACTTGGGGCTGTTTGAGAAGGGGATGGAGGAATGGGGCAGGGAAGCTGAGACCCACGGCAAGGGACCAGCAGCTGGGGATGTCGGGGGCGACTTGGGACTGGGCCACTTGCAGCAGCATCCCTGCAGGGATGGGCAGTGTGGTCCAGCAGGGATGGGAGAGAGGGCTCAGAGAGAAGGAGGACGGGGACAGAGAGGGGTGAGGCAAACAGGGGTCGGAGCCCTGCTCAAGCAATGCCTCTGAAGGCACACAGCATGAGACCTGCGTCGCAGACGCATGCGGAGGCGAGTTGGTTTTGTTCCTTTATTACACATCGCCCAGGCACGGCAAAGCAGCAGCCAGTCCAGGCAGGCCGTGGAGAGCTGCAAGCAGAGAGACCTTCTTGTCCAAAGGGGCAATGATTTCAACGCTGGGCAAAAATTCCCTTCAGCCCACGAAGCCACAGCTGCGGCTGAGCCTCGTGGGTGCCCCTGGGGCGCTCCCACCCTGTCCCTCCGCAGCCCGCACTGTGGGAGAGGCGAAGGTGTTTTGTTTTTTTTTTGGACAGCCCTCCGATGAGCTCGAGGGATGTGCAAGCATTTGACACCCTACAGTAAAAAGCCTTCCCCTTGCCCGCCCACCTCCCTCCACGTAGGCATGAACAGAGCATCTCTCAGCCCCTACCCACCCCCCCAAAAAGTCCCCGAGGCAGCAGCGACGCTTCGGACCAGAACTGCCGACGCAGGGTGCGCCTTCCTCTAACCCTTCCCAGCACTGACAGTCTAAAGGCTAAGCTGCTTACAGGGGCTAACGGCAATACATCCATGCTGTGAGGCTTCATCCCTCCCCCGAACCCCCACCCTCCACTCCCCACCTTTCTCCATGTCCTTAAACCAACACTCGAGGTCCTTGGCTGGTCTGCAGCGCGTCCCTGGGGCGCTGCGTAGCGCGGGGAGCAGAGTTCAGCATCTATCACGGAGCTCATCTGGCACAGTTCGGCATGTCCCCCCCGTCCCTTCCCACCCCAAAACACGCAGGCAGCACTGTCCAAGTCCACGCATCCGGGAAGGGCTGGGAGCTACTGCAGAAGTCGGAGAGAGGGAAGGAGGTTTTGGTGGTCAGCAGCCGCTACGAGGAGCCGAATGGGTTCGACGTGGAGGAAGGAGGGGGGAAAAACCCAAGAATGAACTCAAAAAGGAGGCAGAGGGGGGACGCTGGGATTCGGGGGTTGGACATCTACCTTCTAAAGGCAACGGGGGAGGAAAGGGAGAGTTGGTGTTTGGTGGGTGTTTATTTTTGGTGTCACTCACGATAGAAAACATATTCGGTGTAAGAGGTCCAGATCCTGTCATCTGTCTGGTCATGGGCGAAGGCACAGGTGCCCGTGGAGTTGCAAGCCACCATGTGGAAGCCAGCATCAGCCAGTTTGTCAAAGGCTTGCTCCAGGAAGGTGAATTTGAGGTAGTACCTGGAGGTGTACCTCTCCGGGGGCCTGTCCGGGTCCCTGCTCTCGTTCAAGGTATCCCCAAAAACCTCCTTGGCCAGCGCCGTCTTGCCACAGACCATGATCCGCGCCACCCGGCGGAACTTGGCGTCCGTCTGGCTGTCCCTGCCCAGCGTGTAGGAGCCCCGGTACCCGATGGTGATGAACCCAGCCCTGCGGGCGTCGGGGCCGGCAGCACCCGTGCCGGCGGTGGCTGCGGCCGCGGGACCACCGGCCGCAGCGCTGGGGAGCGCGGTGCTGGTGGGGGCCAGGCTGCGTGCGGCGTCGGCGCTGGGGGAGAGCTCCTCGGGGTCGCTTTGGCACGGGTCGTCTCCCAGCGAGTTCTGCTTGCTGAGCTTGGGGGCCAGCATCTTCACCAGCTCCGGCAGCATGAAGTACTCGGCCTCCCGCTGCAGGCGGCTCCGCTCCGGGAAGTGGTCGGGCAGCACCAGCTGCTGGTCCCTCATGTAATCCAGGATGTAGCGGAAGAGGAATCCGTCCCGATCCACGAAGAACCGTCCCTTGCTGTCGCGGGCCAAGGAGCGGACATTCTTCTGCGTGAACATCTCCCAGAGCAGCGAGCCCGGCACGCTGACCAGGGTGGGGTGGCGGGTGATGTAGACTTGCCCGCCCACGTTGAGTTCAATGATCTCGGGGAAAGGGAAGTCCTCGCTGGGTTTGGCACAGCCCGCGTTGTCTGCCAGGGCCATGGTGAGCTACCGCTGCCTTCCCACCTGCGAGAGAAAAGAGCCACGCGCCCGCGTTAAGCTCGCCAGCAGGTCCTGAGCCAGCTCAGCGCCCTTCCTCTATCAACGAGCAGCGCAGGATCTGGCCCCTGTCCCTCTGGGAGCCTGGGAATCAGCTCTCATCCCTGATCCCCAGCCCTCGGGATAAGCAGCACTGTCTAACACCACCTTTTTTTCTATGTCACGCAAGGGGAAGAGCATCGCCCGCGGTCTGAGGACGCCCCTCCGCTCCCCCGGTGCTCAGCCTCGGGTTTCCATCGAGTGCGTTTGAGGAGCAGGGGAGAGAGGCTGGGATGACCTCTGGGGGAAGGCAAACGCTGGGCTGCTGCCAGAGCCTCATGCATTTCCCAAAGACGAGCTGGTCCTTTGACATCTCCGGCCACCACAGATCAGCGCTTACATAAACCCGGCTCAGCAGACGGGTCCTGAGCCAGCCCACGCGCCGTGCGGGGGATTTGGGGCCGCGGAGGGAAGGGGGATCCCTGTGTGGATGCTGCCCTGAAGCTCTGCCCTGCACGGTGCTGGTGCAGCTCTGGGGTCAGTGCTCCCTGCAGGGACAGGTCCCCCAGCCAAAAATCAGCGGCAAGCCTTGCACCATCCCCATGTCCTGCCATGCGGCTTTGGGGGAGCAGCAAAGAGGGAACCTGAACGCAAACTGCGGGGAAATTGGAGGGCACGGACAAAACTCCACGGGCACTTTGGGGCAGGGAGAGCTGGGGCTGTGCTTGGTGGCTGAGCATCTCCTTGTAGCTCATAGCGGGGCGATTTCGGGCAGAATCGGCTCTGAGCGAGGAGCAGCTTGGGCAGGGGAGAGCCTGCAAGGATGGGACAGGGGATCGGCAAGGTCCTCCTGGCTCCCAGCACCCCAGATCCATCTTTAACCCGCGGTCTGCTTTCTGGGGGCTGGTGCTCCCCGCTGCGGTTGGACCGGCGGGGCTGAAGAGCCCTTTGTCACGGCCGGGGGCTGCGGCAGGGAGGGGGCACAAAGCACCCCCGCCCCCCCGGGGCAGCGGGACGGGATTGGGGGCCCCGGAAAAATAATAATAATAATAAAAAAAATTTAAAAAAAATAAAAATATAATAAAACGCGGCTGCCGATCCCGGTTCCCCGCCGCCCCCGTTACCTCCGCTGGGTGCTGGGCAGCTGCGGGCCCGGTGCCGTGCCGTGCCGTGCCGTGCCGTGCCGTGCCGTGCCGTGCCGTGCCGTGCCCGGTGCCCGGTGCCCGGTGCCGTGCCCGGTGCCGTGCCCGGTGCCGTGCCGTGCTCCGCTCTGCCCGCCTGGCCCTGGCCCCGCCGTTTTATGGCCGGGGATGCGCCGAGCGCCTTCCCCCGGCCGGCCCCGGCCCGCCCTCGCTCCCCGCCTCCCCCCGCTGTCCCCCCCCGGCCCGCTGTCCCCGTCCCCAGGTGCGGGGGGTGGGAGCTCGGCCTCGTCCCCCCCCGTCCTGCAAAGCCCCGAGGGCAGAATCCATCCCTTTGTCGGGAAGTCCGGATTTCCGTAAAGGCGAGAAGAAATGGTAATGGCAAGCGGCACTGCAGTATTTGCCCGTTTCCTGAAAGTTTTTGTAAGCAGCTTAAAATCTGTCTGTGGCAGAGCTTCTGACCCCCTTATCTGCGAGTCTATGTGTGTTGAATTTTGTAAGGGCGGATGGTGTAATTTCTACTTCACCTGATGATCAGACACCGAACATAAAGCTGCCCCACACTAAAATAAATAAATAAACAAATATTTTTTAAAAAGGAGTAATAGGGACTTTTTAACACTGTAACTTTTTTTTTTTTTTTTTTTTTTTTTTTTACCTTGAAATTTTAGGGCGATGGAGGTGCTGGGCTCAACAGGGATTTGAGCATCCTCTTTGAAAAATAGCTTGCGGGCAAGTTTGGGTCAGGGTGAGATCCGGTGTATTTCTGTCATGCTTTTCTGGAGGCCTGATCCAACGTGGCTGCAGCTTCAAGGAATGTGTCCCAGAGAAGCTTTAGGTCTGCTGGGCTGCAGCTCCTTGTCGCCAGAAGATGCAGTGACCCCAACCCGATTCCAGGTGCATGGCTCAGCGCTGGAGGCCATCCTCCCTCTCACCCACCTGGCCCATTACGAACTTGCAGAAAAGCAAAAGACTCACACACACACACAAAAAAAAAAAACAACTCTCGGTACCAATCTCTGTGCTTCTCCCTGGCCAAAATCCTGGTGGCAGGGTTGCAGAACCTTGCCTGACAGCAGATGTGGAGCTCTGGGACCTGTGCTGATGTGAGCAGCTCTGCGATGCGTTATGGCCCAGCAGGGCAGAAAGGAGAAAGGCTCTGAGGATCACTCCGGTGGGCACACTAGCCTTTATTTGCTGGAAATACTTAAATTAAGCTTCTCCTCCACCTACTCCCCTCTCTCCCCAGCTTGGTCAGAAAGGGGCCTTTTGGAGACTCAACGGTGCTCCACCAAACTGAGCTGAAAGCGCCCAAAAAATCCAAAATGTGGGGAGAGCAGAGGCAGAGGCACACTGCCTCACACACAGCACACAGGCGTGCCTGGATCTGGATCGTATTAATCTTGTTTCCTTAGGAAACGAGCCTAAAAATAACCTGAATTTGATAGTGCTGTTGGAAGGCTACGGGAGCAAGGCTGCCCTGGGGGACTGAGCTGGAGGCTCCTCGCAGAAAATACTCTTGTCAGGGTGGCAGTGCGGGTGCTGAGGTTTTGGGAGGCCCCAGAGAAGCCGTACTTGGCTCCAGCAGCTCAGTGCATGGCTCCAGGCTTGTAGCAAGCTCGTCAAGGTGTGAATTTATCTGGTGTCTGTGCCAATACAGCCTGGAAGAGTTCAGGCCTCCTCCAGCCTCCCCTTGGGCTGGAGGGGTCTGTCTCTCAGACTCATTCTGCCTTCAGCAGCCTTCCTGACCAAGGGGACCGTGCACCATCCTCTGCATTACCAAGACCCAGATTGGTGCAAAGATTTCCACGAGATGACATGGAAATCACCCAGGCTACTGCCGACATGGCTTGAGCAATGTGAAGGAATCTGCGGAGGAATGGAGGACAACTGGGGCCGTGGAGGCAATGAGGGGGGCTGGAAGCTCAGAAGAAGTCACCAAGAGTTTTCTTGAACCAGCCTTTTATGAGTTCTTCCAGAAATGAAGGGAACAAGAATTCGGATCCCTCTCTGGATTCTTGAGGACTTTTATCAACCACAACAGTGGAGCATGATTCATCCGCGTCCCAGGAGAAGGAAGGAATGGGCTTAATTTGTGTTTGTTTGCAGCCTCTCTGTTATTTACTGAGAATGTGGTCTGGTGATTGCAAGGAAGGCACTGGCATAGCTTTCTGGCTGCTATTTCCAGCTCTTGGGGTTTTCTGAGCTTGGGCACAGTTCGCTTTGCCTTGCCGTGACCTCCTCATCTGCAGGCTGGGGGGTCTTGCCCTCTGCAGGCACCCCCAGCATTGCTAAAATCCCATTGTGCTGCTCCAAAACCCTTTGAAAGGTCTATAAAAGTGTATTTTAAGGGCCGAAAGGACTATAAACTGAAAATAAGACATGCGTTTTTCCATTCCCTGATATTTTTGTCAGCTAGGAAGGCCAAAGCAATAAAAAAAAAAATCAGTTATGTGCCCTGCTCTGGCGATGGTCTCGTGATACATCACGTTGCGGGGATGCTGTCAGAGGACTGACATTGCTACATCTGCTCAATCAGTTTCTTATCTGGAGATAACAAGGGGAAAATGCTAGCCGAGGGAGGAATATTTATTAGAGGAAAAATCCCGTATTTCCTGTAGGTCAGAAGTGTCCAGCTGATTGCACAGAGGGATTCAGATCCTGCCAGGCCACTGCTGGAATTCACAAACCAGGGCAGAGCACAGGGATCTTCTTCTCTCTTCTTCCTCTGTGCAGTGCTTCTTTCAGCTTTTCTCTTGTTGTTCCCACTCCACGGGCTAATTAAATCCCACCGTGGGGTCTCCAAGTGAGAATACCGGAGGGTCACGGGCGGTCTCAGCCCTGGGTTGCTCCCCTCGTGCAGGCAGGAGGATGCAGCACCCGCCCAGCCCCCAGGTGCCCAGAAATCAGCAGCATCCCCCCAGCATCCCAGAGACAGCCTCAGCTCTTCAGCTCCTTGCCTTCAGCTACTGCCAGCTTCTATAAACAGTGGTTAATCTGCTTCTGCTGGGCCAGGAGCTCGGGTGGCTTTGCAGCTCTGGGAACAGAGGGCGAGCGGCCCCAGCTGTCGCTGTCCCGTTTGCCATGTCTGCGAGACTTCAGGCTGGCATTTCAATAATTTACTTATACATCTTACCTTCCCCATTTTTAGCAGCATCTGCCAACTTGTGCTACAGCCGTTGTGTCCTTTCTGTGACAGACAGGTTTGGACAAGGAAGGAAAAAGGTTGAGCTTAATGGTGCGCTTTAATTGGCTTTTCATTACGGAAGCTCGGATGTCTCTGCAGAAAAGTGCAGTTAGAAATCAGTAACAGATGGGGCCCGGGCTGCCAGCTCCTCCCGAAATGTGGGAGTTGCTGAGGTTCAGGATTTTGGTTTGGTGTCATCACCACAGGAGGGTTTTCTAGGATCGTCTCTGGCAACGAAGAAACAAACCAGCATCACCACCAGGGACTCCAGGATGATGGAAACACGGCACAGGAGATCCTTTCCCATCCTGGTGCAGTTTTTGTTAGCAGTAACAAGAACACGCGTAGCCACTGATCTCATCTCACCATCTGGAATCAGAAACTGGATGGACACTTTGAAAGTGCTCATCCCTGAAGCAGGGACATCTCTTGCGACCTTTTCTCCGTGACCTCCTTCAAGCTGGCAAATTAAAATCGTGACGTTGGACCGCAGCCGTCCCTGCATTTTGGGCAAGTGCTATCTGGGCTAAGTCCCACGGGGAGGGACGCTGAAGCGGGCTCAGGAATATTTCACCACGCTTTTGGTTCTCAGGGGTTGTTGCCCAGGGGAAGGGGGTTTCGGTGTTTCTCTCTCTTGCCCTCCCTGAGGTTGCTCGGGAAGATTTTCTCCCCAAAATTCTCCAGCCCAGCCCTTGCCAGCTCTGCCTTTTGCTCAAGCAGCGACTGTGGCCTTTGCCTTATGGCAGCATCGCTGTCATGTAGGCACTCGGGTGTTCTGCAAAAACAAACACCCCGTCCACTGTGTTTCTAGGATGCGGATCGCTTAGTGAGCTGGAAACAGCCCGTGCTATAAAACTTCCCACGTACACTCAGCTTTTCGCGTGCCGAGGATGTTTTTAGGTGTTACCCAGTACAACCCAAGCTTGCATCATGCAGCAGAGAGACATGATAAGACGAAAAAGACCTGAAGTCTCGACCAAGGTGGATGGCAGGCAGGCTGCGGGAGGCAGCTACGCGAGCCTTGCTGCAGGCAGGCTGTTCCTCGGGCTCTGCCAACGCGGTGCCCCGAGGTGAAGATGCCATCTGGCTCGGCAGAGCAGCAGCCTGAGGATGGTGCTGGTGCGAGCGTGGAGGGAAAGGAGGGATCTGCCTCAGCACGTGCCTGTTTCACAGCCAGGTTTTCTGCAAGCCATACTGCAGACTGCTCGGTGCATCCCAGCTTGGGGATGGGGCTGTACGACAGTGGGGGAACACAAGGGAAAGCAAGGCACTCTGAAACGTGGATCTGAAAACAGCATGGTGTTGTCCTTGGAGGGAGGGAGCTGTTGTGACTCTCTCTGGACTGTTGGGGCTTCCTGCTGGCCGTCCATGCTGAGCAGCAGGTCCCAGCGGCACGCTCAGGGCACCCCAGAGCAATCTCTTGTCCCCTGCACTCTCCTGTACTCTCCTCTTCTCATCTCAGAGAAATCCCCTCCTCCCAGCTTAGACAGGTTTTCTAGTGCTGTGTTAATGCTGAAGATGAGAAAAAAAAATCCCGTAGGCTCAACATGGTGTGCGGACACCCTGCAAATCACGGAAGGACGATGGGAACAGGCGTGTTGTTGCAAAGACAGGTTGGTGATGACAAAGTTCCTGCCCGCAGCTCCGTCAGGCTTGTGATGAGTGCAAAGCTGTTCTTCCCCTTCTGATGTAGGACTGTTTTATTTTTCATGTTTATTTTTATTTTTATTTTTATTTAATTATTTTTTTTTTAAATTTTTAATGCAGTGTCAGTGGGTTCTTCCCATTGCATGAACAGACCTGCAGGTATCTGGTTATGAACAAGACTTGTGATGGCCGCAGCAGCTCGGGACCAGATTTCCAGCAGGTGTAGATCAGCCTTTCCCCCCATTTCCTTTCCAGTGCTGCTGGAGGCAGCAGGACACGCTGGTTTATGCCTCCTTTCTTTGGGTCAGCAGCAGTTTCCAGAACCTGGAGGAGTTCTGGACAATTACACCTGAATTTTGCACCATGCCCGTGCTTTATGTGCATTGTTTTTATCCTCCCAGTACCACGCAGCAGAAGGAAACCCCAAACCTCCCGGCCCTTCCATGCCTGTGCTTCAACCCCTGGGCAATGCCTCCTCCTATAGGCTGTTGTGTTAATTTTCAGCGTTAAAAATTAACGCTGAAAAACGTTAATGATGTAAAAATATAGTCATAGCCTGTATGATGCCCTTAAGGCCAAGGGAACGGATAAACTGCGTGGGACCGTGACAGCACCGTCCGTCACAGCACAGCAGCGTGGTGCTTATGAGGAAATAAATAATGATGGACAGAACTTGGTGAAATTGTCCCCAGCTGGACCCAGAGGGGGCTGAGCCCACCAGGCTCAGGGTACTGCATCTCCTGGGGTGGGCTTCCCATCGTGCGGCACTCACCGATGCAGCTCGGGGCTTTGGGGAACAGGGTGGGCAAGGAGACGGGCTCTGGGCATGACGGGGGCATTTTTTCTGCTCACCTCATGCTTCATCACTGTTTTCATTCACTCTTTTCTGACCCGAGCATTACCTTACTCCCCTTGGAGCCAAATGCCACTGAGGAGCTGTTTTACGAGTGGGTTTAACTAGTGCCTAAAGCATCCACAAAGTGATCTGCTGGAAATCTGAACGTATTTGTTCCTGGCATCTGAGTACCTGCCTTCGTGTTTCCATAGCAAGCACAGTGACAGCAGTGGTCATGTCTCTGCTAGAAGAGGTGACTCAGGCTTTGCCCTCGCATCACCTGCCTGAAATGCTCAGCTGCCAGCCCTGCCACGTTTTTAGCTTAAATTATTACCAGAAACGGTGCCATGGCAATGCTAGGCAACCCGCACACCAGCACCTCTGCGAAAAGCCTCTACAAATAATGATGGTGTTTAACAATTTCCATCAAAAAAAAAATGTCGAAACATGGGTCAGTGACCTCCTCTCCCCTTGCAAAGGAGAAAGTGGCATTTACAGGCCGAGGTCCCACGGGCAGTCTGCAGGACAGGTGAGGACTCCTCTCCACAGCTTTGGGCAGAATCAGTTTTGTCCTTTCCTTTTTCCTTCCCTCCTTCTGAGCGTCAAAAGCGTCTTTGTCCACACTCTTGATATTCAAGGGAGCTCGAGGAGGAACATGCTTGATCACGTCCCCCTCTGGAGGGATGAATGCATCAGGCGCTGGGCCAAAAGCACAACAGCTGCTAAAGCCACAGGACCGTGGCTATGGAAGCATGACAAAATGCTGAATGGGCATAAAATTGGAGACAGGAATTTAAAGAAGCTCACTGTTATTACCCTGCAACACATCTGGCTGGAGCATATGGCTCTACCCTCCATCAACATTTTCCTAGGGGCCTTGCTCTGCCCCTTGCCTCCTCTCCCTCACCTAGAGACACTTTCACCTCCCTTATAATAATTTTTCTCTGCTATGGAGTAACTGCAACCCGAATTGCCAGCTGATATCGCTGTCCTCGTCCTGCAGTCCCGAGGACCCAAGAGGTGAGTGGTGTCCCCAAGGTGACACGAGGAGTGGTAATGACCAGGGAGGTAATGTCATGCAAAGAGAGCGTCGCTCTCAGCAATGCTGCAGTTTGGCACTGGGCAGGAGCTGAGAAGCCTTGGAGTTTTTCCATGCACAAAATATGAGATCTCCCCGGGCTGAGCGTTTCAGTCCTTGATGTGAATCCAGTTCTTCTGCAGGTGTGTGTCTCTTTGTCGTATGTCCACCACTATGGGGCCAGCTGTGTAAGGGTGAGACTTGCTGCTTTTGAGCAGTAATTCCATTTTGAGGTGAAGACAGCTTCACCAGGGAGATGTCCCTCAAAACTGCTGTCCTGACAAAAAGAAGTTCTGATGCCCATGACTCAGTATTTCCCTTTTCTTGGAGAACTCCCAGCCACCTCTGTTAGTGGCACGATCAGAAAATGGAGCAGGGCCACCACCTGAGCCACAAGGCTCTCCTCCCCTCATCCTTTACCCTTCATTACCTCCTCTCTCATAAAGCTCATCCCTTGCTGCCAATAAAGGCTTGGCATTGGACTCACCCACAGCAACGCCGATTTAGCAGCAAATGGATTTAGAAACCAAGGACAGAGGAGCCGTGTGCTGCAGAGTGACACAGTTTATTGCCCTCTGGTGTTGTGCGGACCTACTGTCAGCACAGGGCAACCAGATCTGTCGCCGCTTGATGCCACATCCATGAGCAGAAGAACCTGTCAAAGGGCTGGTGTACGTTTTACTCTCAGCTGCTGCAGGTTCTGCTTATGGGAATTTAGTGCTGACGCAGAGACACGGGCATGCAGTTTATCTTCCCCAAAGACACGGCATGGTTAGCGTGTCGGCATCCTGCTCACCGTGCAGCCCTGGTCTCCAGGGCATCATCCACCACGAAGGGTGCCTGGTACAGCCTCAGGAAGGAAAGAGAAGTGCAGCAGGTCGGGAGGAGGTCACCGTGAGGCCAAGTCCCCCCTGCTCCCCCTGAAGTCGTCCTTGTGCCTATTGCAGGACATATGTAGCCCCTGGGAATCAATCTTCCGAGGTGGTGCATGGACGGGTTAACCTGTGGCTGTTTGGTACTGCTACAGGTCACTGAGAGGAGATCCCAGCTCCCATTCTGCAGGAGGCAGGGTGAGTTACACGCACAGCTGCCCTGTGAGCTCCATTCCCTGCTTGGCTTCACGTGTTTTATTGTTTGTGTTGACTTGAGGGAAGAGATAAAAGAAAAAGTGGGTCCATAAACTAAGGATGGGCATTACCTGTCCCGCTGCCAGCAGCAATCCGTAGCAGTGCTGGCTGTGCTGGAGATGAATGAGGAGCCTTGGAGGCCCAGGAGCAGGCAGAGCTTTCCCAGCAGAGCTGGGCAGCACCCTCTAGTGGGATCTCCGCCGTGTCCAGCTCTCGGCGAGCATCCCCTAAAAGCAGAGATGCAGCGGGAGGATGAGGATGTGCAGTCCTTTCTGCTGCTAGTGACTCGAGGGTCTGCTGAAATCAGCAGGGGATGCTCACACAGAAAGGTGGGGTTCCCTCTGGCAGAGTGCTGGAGATGCTGAGCGGGCTGGTCCATGGATTGCATGGCTCAAGCAAGAAGCCTGGAGGAATCAAAAATCACCCAGTGGGAATTTCCTATTAGAGAATGTCAGGCAAAACAACCCCCTTCTCCTCCCCATAACAGACCAGTGATTCTTTTGACCTGATTTATTTTCTCCATCAGCAGCAAATGCTGGACGCTCTCTTGGCACCGTGGCTCTATTAGTGCTGGAGTGGTCCGTGCGTCGATGCGATCTTCCAGATAAGATGCTGCCCATGCCTGGATGACGGCCGCCGATTCCAGCCCTCCCGGGTTATCTTTAGATAAACTCAGATTGGTTTTTGTAAACTGTGGAGCCATTTGGCTGGCCTGGATCCTAAGGCAGTGACTTCCCCGGGGCAATTATATCTGGCCTGAGAAGACGTTGCTTTGTGCTGGTTAATGCTTTGCCTCTCGGTTCACACACTGCCCTTTTGTTCCCAAGCTCCACCTGAGGACTGCTGCCGCATCGACCGACAAATGACTTCTGGAGGTTTTATGGGATATAGAACAGAACAAATGGCCTCCCCTAAAATATTTCCTTTCTTTCATAAATCTTGATTATGCTGCTATATCCTTTCCAGACATATGAAACTGCTCTGAACCCAGCAAAAATTGCTAAATTGATGCTTCTTTTTCTTTTTTCTTTTTTTTTTTTCCTTACCCCACATTTGATCCCTCTAGGGGAAAGAGCACAGGGCGAAGCTGCGTCATGCACATGGCATGTTCGCAGGGCTAGGCTCCACCTGGAAGCTACCATGAGTGTGGGTCTCTCTGCAGCCCTGGTCCTCACCCAGCATCTGGTGAGATCAGCAGCAAGGTGCAGAGGAGATACCGAGCTCACACCTCAGGGAACACCAGACGAAATCACTGGGAGCCTTTGTGCTGACCCCATTTTGGGCCCTTGGAGTAACATTACATCTCTACAGTCTGGTTCCACCCGACAGAGCCTGCCGTAGGGCATTCCTCAGCCTTCCTATTTGTTTTGACTGATTTCACCCAAGAAAATGGAGAGGGATCATTCTCAGACCCCAAACACAGCATATTGCCCATAGTGCGCAGCTATGAATGGGGAAGGAAGAAGGAAGAAGGAAAACACCAGCCCTCCCGTTGGTCCAGCTCCAGCACAGTGCCTAGATTTATCGTTGTGCTCAGGAAAGCAAATAGAGAGCAAAAGACAAACAGACACCTTGATGTACCAGTGAGATTAAAAGCGTGTTGGCGGAACAAGAAAGTCTTCATAAAAAATGAAAGAAGAGCGGGTGGGTGGAAAGAGCAGTGAAGATGAAACTCGGTGAGTTATCTGGGGCATGTAAGAAAACCATCGGCCCAGCAAAAATGTGAGAGGAGAGCACAGGAGGTGAAAACAGTGGGGAAAAACAAGGCATTATGTTTTATTAATTCTACTATTTTACATCTAAACAGCATCTCCTCGCGAAGAAGATGGAGAGCGACACGCATGCCTCTCTGTACGATGTGGTTACTGAAGTGGCCCCGAGTCTGGGTGTGGAGGCCATTGGGCAGGGGACAAGAGATGTCCCCTTGTCTCAAGCTGAGGGGATTCAGTTTTCTCCTGAGGACCACCTAATGGTCCACAGCAAGCCCTTCCTGGGAAGCCCAGGTTGCCACCCGTTTTGTAGGGGCAATGCAAGAGCCATCCATTAAACGCTGGAAATACTCTGGGAATGCAGGCTGTCTAAGCACGAAAAATAAGATTCGGCGTCAAATGATGACTACAGATCCCCGCAGCAGAAAATTAAATAGCTTAAATTCTCTGCTGTGCCCTGCGGCAGAAACAGCTTTCTGTTCCCTCGCTTGGGAAGGAAGAGGGAAGGAAACTACTGCAGATTGCTAATCTTGGTCACAGAGCAGCAATCAGACACTTCAAGTTGTGTCTGTTTTTGAATCCTTGAGCGTGAATGTTAAAATAACCAAGTTATTGCTGCATTCGGAATTGGCTGGAAAAATTAATGCAAGGCACACTGTATTTCCACGCTTGCCTTTCCCTTTTCCTTGTTAGTTCACCTGGACACGCAATTTCCTAATTTCTCTTTGCATGAAAACTGTTTAAATACTCCCTGTATTCTTAAAAGTAATTCTCTAGGACGAGGAGTCTGCAGCAATTGAGATTAATTGCCCATTTGCATCGCTCTTACAGCTGTTTCATCCCGCTTGCAGATGCAGGCAGGGAAATGCCTGCCAGCAAGGCTCGGCGTTACTGAGGTTTGTTTGCTTTTGCTTCCCCAGCCTTCAGAAAGCTCTCTGTATTCTCTGCTTAAAATACAGGCTTTGATACCTCGCTGCCTACATCAGATGTGAGGCTCTGGGGGAATATTCCCGGGGAATGCTCTGTCTGGGCGCTGGTGCTACGGTGCTCTGTCTGCAGTGCTACAGAGCAGCTTTCTGCAGGCTGCTGGCACTGCCTGGGTAAAGCCAGCAACCCTATGCTAATTCCTTCTGTCCTGCATTACTCCTGGATTTATTTAGTTGAGCAGGAGGGTCTAAAACACCTCTGTATGTCTGGGGCTTGTGTGCCAGGCTGGCACCTCGGTATTCTCCTCTAAGCATTAATCAAGGCAGGCATTTACCCCCTTGAACCCTATGCAAGGTCCACAAATAATAACAAAGGTGTGCACTGAAGGCTGGAAGAGAAGAGAATCCACTCCGTGAGTGAGAAGAGGTTAAGAAGAGTGAGTTTATGGAAATAATACAAAAATCATGAATAGAAGCCCTGGCGTAGCATCTTTACTGTCCCGCAGTAAATGATACCGTGCTAATGCAGTCCTGCTGTGTGGCGCGATCGTATTTTTCTCTCTTCCAGAATGCTTGCCCCATCTAATTTACCCTCCAGAGTGCACATAATGTCCTTGAAGCTCACAAATTAAGTCAGCTGTTTTTCCAAGGCACGGAACCCAGCAGGCGTGCAGCAGATACAGCTTTACTCGGTCATGTTTGGCACCCAGACATTAACACACAGACACCTCTGAGTCTGACACAGCCTCAGTTACCTCGCCAGTGGTCCCACCATAAGATGCTGGAGAAGGGAAAATGACCATAGGTCACAGTGGGATGGGATTTGCAGCGTTCCTGTTCCCTCCAGCACCTGGTAAATGTCTCAGTGAAGCCATTGCCGCTTCCCAATGACTTGCTCTTTTATGCTGAGCTCTCATGAAGGATGGCGTTGGGTGTATGACATCAATGTTAAAGCACATAAACTGGTGCAGTGGTTTAGACAGAGCTTCCCAGTGAGTGGCTGGGGCTGCTCAGCGGGAACAGGGCACGTTTTGGGCTGCTAAAGCTGTTTCTGAAGCTGAATGAACCAGAGAAGGGTCCGTCTGCCTTCTTCCTTGCAAAGGTCGCCCTGCACCATTCAGCTCATGTGGTTTCCAGGCACAAGGCTTCTTTTATGCTTAAATTATGCATCATGATTATGTGTCTTGCCTAATGAAGGCATGTAATGTGCATCCAGCATCCCAGCTGGCTCCCACAACTCCCGTTTGTTTCTGGGGCCCTTCGCTGAAGGAAGAGGAATGAGGAGACAACAGTTGTTCTCCATTCGACACTTTGACTTTATAGAGAAGCAAAACGGAAACAGAGGGCCACTTTACCTTGCTTTGCTCTGCTTTTAGTCAAAATCTCCTTCATCTCCAGCTGCTCCGATGCTTTGCTTGCACCTGGTTTCTGCAGACCTCGGCATTCGCATGAACGATTTCCTGCCCTGACCTCAAGCCGCCTGCTCACGGGCCTCGCTCAGGTTCCTCAGGCTTCCTGTTTTTCTCTTCAAGCTTTCATTTTACCAACAAACTGTTTCCTGTTCTAAGGCTTCTTTGCGACTGAAATCCCGCAATTTATCCCCAGCAAGACACGGCCGGTAAAGTCTTTGAACAACCTTCCTTCCACTAACGCTCTCTTCCTTTCTGCCAGCTGCCTGGATGGGTGATGTGCGAAAATGTCAAGGCTTCACTGAGATCTTTATGTCTTCCTGGTCCTCTGCAGAAAAGAGGGGTTAAGTGGCTCAGCCACAGGCAGCTTTTCAGTTACACTGGTGGGAAGTATTGTGCTTTCTACATTAACTTATCAGGAGGCAGCGAGCCCTCCGCTGCTTCGGCTTTCAATAATTTTCATTTAGCTGTTGCTCAAGGAAAAATTGTATTTGTGAGTCTGAGAAAGGCAGTGGTTGGGTCTGCAGGCTGCCGTCCCGCCTGGTGAATGCCATCAGAGAGCCTGAAAAGCTGGTGGGGATGGAGAAACCAAGATAACCCGGCGAGGGATTGCCTTCAAAGAGATGCTGTGGGGATTGAATCATTTTAGCAGCAAGTCCCCCTTCTTCTTCTTATTTTATTTTATTTTATTTTATTTTATTTTATTTTATTTTATTTTTCGCTAACTGTGTGGCTGAGCTGAAATCCCCGTCACTAAGGAAGGGAGTTGCTGGAGGTTTCATTTGTTCCAGTTCGTCACAAAGCAACCTGTAAATTTAAGTAGCAGCGAGTTTCTCTTACAAAACATTCTATTTTTGAATGTTATTGTTTTCCTCCAGGCCGTGTTTTTATTTATTCCTAATTCTTACAAAAATATTTGCATTAAGTATAACCTTTTAGCCTTAGTCACTTTGTTTATTCAATCACCACCTAACTTAAGGACTTTAATATAACTGGTGTTTTTTTCCCCATGTTTATACAGACATAAACTGACATCTCCTCCCTGACAGTTTTGGGTTTGACTTGCAGTGGAAATACGGCTCCAGGAGTCGTAGGTCTGACAAAAATAGCCGGGCAATGAATTGCTTGTAGCTGCCTGCCTCTTTGGCCTGCCCGTGGACGTGGTCCTGATGCTCAAGCTGCTGTGCTCAGCTGGAGTCATGAAAGAGCTTTTGTTTTGCAGAAATAAGGAAACAGCTCTTCAATGCAGAAAATAGAAATGTAGAAAATGTAGAAATAGCCACTTGCTGCTCTGGAGTTTTGCAGATCCATTTACTTTTAGACGTTTTTCCTATCACCAGTTTTGTTTCTCTTTAGTCCCTGGGGTCGGTGTCTCCAAGCCCCAGTGAGCTGTGCAGCTACTCCCAGACCTCAGTAGTTCAGGTGGCTCGAGCAGCTTGTCCTAGCACATACCCTGGCTGGGAGAGATTTATTCCTCACAAAAATCCTGTGCAAATCAGGCATGAGATAGATACCTGTGCCACTCACTCTTGTCAGGTGTGCTGGGCAAGGCTCTGGAGCATGGTGAATGCTCCTTGAATGGGAGCCTGTCTGGTAAGGTGGAAGGAGAATTAAATGAGAGATTATTTAGGGAAAATTAAATGTGTGACTTGCTAAAACCTCCACGGGATGATTGGAACTGAGATACAGTTTTATTGTGGGCTGGGTGTGCTGCACTATCCTGCTTGTCTTGTTCTAGCCTCAGGTCTGTAAGTCACTTACAACTCATGCAACCTGCAAGCCAGCAGAGACCCTTGTCCAGGAAACCGGTGTGGGGTTAATGCATTTCGTCAGTGCAGGAGCTTGTGTGGGGATCAGCTCCGCAGCCTGGTTTTGTTCCCCAGGAGCTGCCACTGGGGACACGAGCAGCGGTGGAAGGGGTGCAGCTCCTGCTTGCTGCCCCTTGCCTCTCACCATGGCCTCTCTCTGGAGCTCACTGGAAAGAGATGTGTTCAACCCACAGAGCATGAAGCTGCTGGAGACCATCTGTGTCTGGAAGACGGGGAAGAAGAAGAAAATGTCCATTCTCTGTGTTGTGGGTAAGAACCCCAGGATGGCCAGGAGGCAGGTTGAGCTGCAAACCCAGTTCAACCATCCACCACTGAAATATCTGTTTTATTTTATTGTGCATCAAAACTGTTTCTAAAGGTCATCAACAAACCTCTTCTGACACAACACAGCGTTACAGTCTCATTCTATCTCTTCATAGATTTGGTGAAAGTTGCAGCAGGACCCAAATATTTGATTAGGATCCAAAGGTGCACGTGCTTTGGGAAATTTTGCATCTCCTTTGATCTATGCACTTCTGGTTGCTTCATCACTCTACAGCACCTAAGAAATTGTTAGCGCAGACTTTTTTGTTTGTTTGACAGAGTTACAGGGGAGAGACTTTCCTGACAACGTGCTTCCAGACAGCTCAGTCACCTGCTACAGGGTTCATTTCTGACTACCTTAACCACAGCGTCTGGCCTAAATGGCATGCTTCAGCACCCTCTGTAGTCAATGGAGGGCAGGAGAAGCGTCTCCAAGGGGTGATACAGCCACCCTACGAGCAGCATGTAAAATACATGAGTTGCCCCTGGAAGAGCCTGTGTCTCCTTTCTGGAGATACCTAGCTCAGGTGGGAGATATGAATTATAATAGCCAGAATGAGGTACAGTGAATCCCTGATGAACCAAGAGGTGGCTATGAGCTAATTAACACTGGAATTGAATTTTGATGGGATATGTTAGTGTGGGTATCAGTCAAATAAGGTGATGCTTTTGGACCCTGTCATAGGGCCTGCCACAGGGTATATAGCCGTCATAAATCCTGTGGCAACAGGGCTCCTTGTTCCCGTCACCTTTGGATCTTGCTGAAATATTACTTACACATTACACAGAGCACAATGGCCAGGTTTAAAAGTCTTCGGGAATGTCTCCATTGAATTCAGAGTACTCTGGATTAGACTCCAGAGAGCACTTCCAGTATGGAAAGGTTAAATGAAGAGAAAAGCCTTGCAGCACCTCTCCATACAGTGTTCATTGCAGCCATGACTCAAAATCTCTGTCTGTCTGTCCACCTGCACCCGTCCACTCCCACCGAACAGTTATATACCGGGTTTATAATAATATTGTGGGGTTTTGTTCTTTTTTTTTTTTTTTGTCTCTCATCCACAGTGGATGCCTTTAAGCCAGCGCAGCCGTTTCTGGTGAAGGTCAAGGTAGACCGAGGAGAGCAGTACAAGATAGCCTACAGGTGGCCTTTAGCAGAGCTGAAGCTGGTAGATGGCAAGACTCTTGATCAGGTAGGATTGATTTTCCTTTTGTGGCTAAGGACATGGCAGAGGAAAATGAATATGAAGCTAGAGAGACACATGCCAGGATCCATAAGGAGATTTCTTTACTGAAATTGTTGTGCAGCATTGGCACAGGCTGCCCAGGGGAGCGCTGGAGTCACCATCCCTGCAGGTCTTCAAGAAACCTGCTGATTTAGAACTTAGTAGTGTGGTGGTGGACTTTAGGTTATAGGTTGGACTACAAGATCTCTGAGGTCTCCTCCAGCCTGAACAATTCTATGATTCTGTTCTATGTATGGGTCCTCTGCAGCTCAGCCCATGCACCTGGATGGAGGAAAGGGCAGCAAGGGTGCTTCTTTCCTCATCTAGGACTGAACCAGCCTGAATGACACTTCTTTTGAGGAAATAATCACCACAGAAAAATAATAATAATAATAATTAAAAAAAAAAATCAAAGCCCTCTGCCTTCCTTCAGAGCTGTTTCCCAGAGAATGGTGCACTGGGGTCTCTCCATCCCTCGCTGGCTCCTCCATCCTGCTGCACTGCTTTGGGGTTTCTTGTTTCCCTCTTCTCTTCCACGAGACGTGTGTGTCCACGAGGATGAGGCTGGAGTGATGTCCTCCCTCCTGAGTCCTCCCTCTCTTTCTATTAGGTTAGACAAATACTATAGCTGACGTTGAGCAATGAGTAGTTGACCATTGCATCGACACAGCTCCATCAAAATCCTTGGGCAAGATCCCCTTGCCCCCTGGGACAACTCTCTCCCGAAGCTGTTTGCAGCAACCCTGAGGCTGGAGCGATGGGCTGCAAAGCAGTGCTCTTATCAGATCTCCAGCAGGACACACTGTCAGACCCATCTGTCAATCCAAGTTGACAACGTTTCTCAACAGACATTTGCATAGGATATTTAAAGATTAAATGGAGGCATTTGCTGAAAGAAGAATAATAGAGAGCAGGAGTGAGCACAAGTCTGTGATTTTAGGGTGACGTGAAGGTTTTTGGGGAAAGAAAGCATGGACAAGATATTCCCACTTTTCTGCCAGGGCTGGCAGTGTGTCATTAAAGTTGTTATAATTAGTTTTTTATTAATGTGAATGTTCCAGAGGCCTTGGCGCAGTGCCTGGGTTTTCACAAGCATAGAAATAAATGAGAAAAAGAACAGCTTTCCAGCTCTACATCCAGGACAAATAAAGTACATCTGCACAGCATGTCTGAAAGGCAAATCACACTTGCAGGTTTGCAGGGCATCTTGATCCTATGGTTAGAGCTGAACTGATATATTCATTGTCTTACATCTCCCTGTGCATGCTTTCTTCCTGCCCGAGCCTTCTTGTAGCAGATGAGCCTGGCTCCTCCAAGCCTTCTGACCTGCCTCGGCTCCTGAGGAGCTGGGATTAGGAGATAGTTCCTGGATTGTCAGTCCTTTCCCCATCATTTGCCAGCAAAACAAGACAAACTGATCATACCCTATGGGAGGCAAATAGAGAACTTGCTTGTCCTGATGGCTAAAGCCTTCCTGACCCCCAGCCTGGATTCTGACCCACACCATCCCATTTGTGCTTGTGCTGTGCCTGTCCTTTAGACTGCACAGCTTTTCTCCTTTGCAGATGTATTTTTAGTGTGCAGTCACCTCCCCTGTTGACCTTCCTTTGGGCAGGTTAAGCAGAACAGCCTCACAGTCTCCTCTTCCGTGCTGACATCTCTATTCCCTTCATCAGACCTGGAGTTCTTTTATTTGCCTCTTCTAGGCTGAGCTCACCTTTCCTGAATGCTGGCAGCCAGAATTGTCCCTGTCACTCCTGGAATGGGACCTAGGCTCCAGCTGAAGCTGCTGCACAAAGTCCCCAGGCAGGAGAGCCACTGTAGGCTGCGGCCAGGGCACCCTGACATGGTGCCACCATGAGACCCCAGCACCAGGCCAGCTTCCCAGCACAGCCCAGTGCTCAAATCAGCCCAGTCTTTCCCTGGTGCATGGCTTGGCAGGTCCATGAAAGTGCAAATAAGACCTCCCCACCCTTTCCCAGCAGATAGCCAGGACCCCAGCCCATGGGATGACATTCACTATGCTCAGCAGGGGCTTGGCTGTTGGGCTGCTCCGCCGCACCCCAGCCCTGGCACCAACAAAGCCCTGACACTGCAAGTCCGGAGGTGCTAAAGCTACAGCTCCCTTGACCAAAACAGCATTAATATTTATGAAGCGATTAGCAGAGGCCTCCCTGCTTTAATAGCTCCTCATAAGGCAGGCTGTAAACCATGCACCCTGTAAGTCCCCCCCCAGGCATCGCCGCTCTGCGCTGCTGCAGGGGCTGCTACGGAGCCTGCAGAGCAATGCGGGGGCGAGATGTGCTGCTGCAAGGCGCTTGGAAAGCGACCCTTAGAGCATCGCAGGGCTGCATAAACCCGCACCGACTCTGCGCCTGTTACGATGATTAGTACAGATAGCTATGAGAGCAGCTTCTAAATTCTCCAGAAGAGGAGATCAGGCTGTGCTGCAGAGCTAATGAGATGGTGCAGGAAGGGGGTTCTTTCTGTGGGATGTTCCTGCTTCAGCACCCTCTTGTATTTTCTCCACGCATATATAATGAGTAGTGGCAAATGCAAAGTCTCCAATGGCTGGCGTTCCCCCCTCTGTGGGACTGCATCCTTCGGGCACAGAGATAAAGAGTTGTGGACACTTATGTGGATGAAAACCACATGGGGAAAACACACGCTCCTGCATGTCCTGAGCCATTGCCTGTAGCTGGGGTAACCTGAAGTTCTCAGCAGGCCGAACGCAGGGGAGATCTGTGCGTGGCAGCAGGTAGAAGTGCTCACAGGGTCACTGCGACATGGGAGAGTGTTGCCTCCGGGGCATACCCATGCCAGCAAGGAGGACATACCAAACAAAAGTTTGCCTGAGAGAGTTTCTTTGCCTTCCCTGGCAGAAATTTGGGTTGTTGGAGATACAGGTGAATCTGTTTCTGGGTTTTCTCTGGATTTTTCCAATTCTCGAGTGAAGAGAGGTTTGAGATTCCAGGCTGGCTGGGCACTGCAGAGACGAATACCTGCAGCAGGAGGCAGGCAGATACTGGGCTCACTCTGAACACTGAACTCCAGTTGATTCAAGCTTTCTCACCCAGCACATCGTTAAGCTGCAGAGCTTATTGCCACAGGATGCTGTAGACACCAACACTATGAATAAGTTCAAAGAACTGTTAGAGGGAATCAGGGACAGGAGGTCCTTCAAGGGCTGTTAAACACGGCGCTGTGGTACAGTCCCTGGCTCTGTGGGCTGCTAGAGGCTGGCAGGGAATCCTGAAGGCAATATCACTCCAGACCTGCCCTTTGAATGCTTTTCTCCCAAGCATCTGCTAGTGGCTGCTGTCAAAACTCACCAGCCTCCATCCACCAAAACCTGCAGCAAAAGGTGAGAGATTCATGCAATCTGAAAAGAGATCAGTGTGCTGCAGCAGGACACCAGGACTGCCTGAGTGCTTGCCCTGGCCTACTGCGAGCATCCCGGGGTCCTCTCCTGGGTCAGAACCACTGCGCATCCTGTTGTTTTCAGAGCTCTTACCACACCTGGGATTATTTGCAAAGCACCAGGACCGTACCTCTCCAACCCTTCCCAGTCACCCTGAGATAGCAGGGAAAGAAGGAACTGCCAGTAATTGCTGCAGCTTCCTGGGGCCACTGAAATCCCCAGAGACTGAAATCACAGCAGAGTTGTCTCCCTCCTCCTTCTGCTTTTCCTCCTGGCGCACAAGGTGTTTTCACAGCATGCAGTGCCTGTTATTAAAACAGGCTGCCGACCTGCGTTCAGTGCACGTGGTGAGGCAAGCGGTGTTTAATTATTGATGAGGTAATTAACTGTTGACATCTAGGCGAGCCTGGATTTTGACCTGCACTTCGATAAGGTTTACAAGTGGACTGCTAGCAGCTCTGACGAGAAGAAAACCTTTATCAGATGCTTGTGGAAGCTGAACCACCGATTCCTCTCCAGGGCTATCAAGTTTGTGAATGTCCCCTCCTGTTCAGTGGAAGGTAATTCATTTCCTTGTCACACTCAGAGCGTTGCTTTGTTTTTTGTTTTATCATCACTGTATCCTTCTGTCCTTGAACCTGTCGCATGCTCTGCTGATTTTGGAAGGCTTCTCGTAGATGCTGCCTGCACTCTGGGTTGGGCAGTCAAGTGCTGGTAACACCAAATATATATTTTATTTTACAACCTGCCACTAGTGGTGCATTTGACAAGAAGAAGCCTGTTCACCTCTGAAATGCATTTCAGCCTTGTATAACATGTCACCATGCCTCTACACACAGTCCTAGGGTGGCGAGTAAGTAAAAAACACAGCCAGAGCTCAAATTAAATTTCAGATGCCCAGTTTGTCCCTTAGAGAGATGACTTTCCTTTATCCCATCCACACATTTCCTTATTCCATGCTGTTGTTCTAACTGACCAGCAGGCTGAGACCACTGTACTCGTGTCACTTGTGACCCCAGATGGGACTCAGTGGCACCCCAGGGAGAGCAGAGCTTATAAAATGACAAAATTTGGCCGTATCCACGTGTCCTCCTGTCCACGCAGGGAGACAAAGGCCCCAGGAAGACAGGAAGGACACTGTGGAGACTGAGAGCCAGGAGGAGCTCAGTGCCTACCAGGAGATGACACCGAAGGAGGCTGCGGATGTGCTGAGGCTGATGGAAGAGTACGAGCCCCTTGTGAACAACTCCGTGGCCTTTGCCGAGCAGCTGAGCAATGACCTGCACGTGCTGGATGAGGTGAGGGGGGTGAGGGCTGTGATTCAACAGAAAAATGGTGCCTGGCGTGGAGGGCACTGGATCGAGTCACTGGGCATCATCAGCCCTTCCACATGCTGGAAGCACTGGTCTCAGAGATGTCCTGGTGCTGTGCTGCTTCATCCCAAAAGAGATCTCCCCCAGGAGTCAGGAGGCTACTGCTGCTCCCCTCCTTCGGGTCAAGGGTGGTCCCACCGTGCCTGTTGCTGGCAGAGTCTAAACGTGTGTCTCCTTGGGGTTATCCCTTCAGAGCCCCCAGACCTGCAGCAGAAGGCATTTTTTTTTTTTTTGGTGAAGGAGCCCAAAGGCACGGCCTGGGAGTCCCCAGCTGATCTCAGCATCTGTGGTGGGCTGCCCAACAGAGGGGCTTTTGTTGGGACACCTCCTGGCCACAGCCACGGACCCTGAGGGCTGTGGGGCTCAGGGAGGACGAGAAGCTTTTGCTGGGAGGTAGCCAGGTGATTGCAGAGGCCAGCGCTCCCTGCAGCCTGGCAGCCCGGCCAGAATTAACATCATTGCTGATGAATATCTGCCTGCACCAGCAGCTCTGTTTTCACTGCGCTTGGACATCAGCTTGTGTGGCCTCTTTCCAATGACTGCGGGGGGAACAGAGGCTGACCTGCTCATCTGTAGGCACACCAGGGCAGAGAAGCCTGTGGTCGGACAGCTTGGAAGGAGCAGAAAAAAATAATGGCAGGCACACAGGGCCTGAAGGCTGCGGAGCCCAGAGGCACAGGGTTGTGGGTGGAATGGCAGCAGTGAGGGGCTGGGTTTCTGAGGGCAGTAAAGAATTTCTTCCCCATACCTAATCTAAATCTACCCTCTTTTAGTTTAAAGCCATTACTCCTTGTCCTATCACTACAATTCTTGATAAAGAGACAGACCTGCTATTTTATCTGGTGCTAGGATTTTATAGGAAGGTAAATGGAGAACCAACGGGAAAAAAAAAAGCCAAAGGAAATATTCTAAAACATAATAGAAACCACAAACCCCAAAGCCAACCTCCTTCAGCTCCAGTAGCTGCTGTATTCCCAATTTGTGTCTCCGTATGAGTTATGCTTGGAAACTTAAGTAGTTAATCTGGAAAATCGAACTCCTGAGGGCTGTTCCTGCTTGCTCTCATACAGGCACTTTGAAACTCCATTTCCCAGCTATAAAACACACTGCAAGGGCAACCAATAAAAATTTAAGTTAAGTTATTTGAGTCAAAAGGCACTGCCGAATACATTATTTTAATGCCCTCTAACGAATAAATATTGCTTACTGTTAATGCAAATTAATTAATGAGATGTTTCTATTTGTAAGGCTTGATCTACGATATTAAGTGTAATTAATAGCGGCAAGTTAGACCAGCACATGCATATATTTAGACGTTTTTCCCCCATGCCCCGGTGATAACACCTTGTGCCGCCGTTGCAGCACTAATCAGCCTCTGCTAGCCCATCTCTTCTGGGAACGGCCAAGCAGCGTGCCAACAGCCTAGAGGCTTCAGAGGGAAGGAAAGCATGGCCAGGGCACCTGGGGGGCCTGATTTCCACATTGGTATTCCTACGTGCTCACTGGACCCTGGCACACACCAGAATTCATGTGTCTCCCAGCGATTTTGTGCACAATGTCTGGTGGGAGCGCGATTACCGCTGCCCGAGCGGCGATGTTCCGGAGCCCTTCTGCCGGCGCAGCCACCGGTGATGCTTTGCTCTCAGCCACCTCCAGTTAAGCCCTAATGAGACAATCCAAAAGCAGATCAGTGACCGGCTTGTGGGAGGGTTGTGGCTGTGGTTTAGGAGTGTTTAATACAATGTGAAGGTCCCCGGTGTGCGGCTGGAAAGCGGCAGTCCGGCAGCGGGGCTGTTTGATCCCTCACAGGTCCTCATGCTGGGCTGGGCTTCAGGCAAAAGGAACATTTACTTAACATCGTTGTTGCTTTCTGAGATGAGTATCATGGATCAGAAAGCCCCACTTCTTTGACCTTGCCAGACTCTCTGAATCTGTGTACAGCTGATGCCACTGCCCCCAGCCCTTCCTCCCATGCTGTCAGCTGTTTAGCACCTAAAACTGTGCTGCGTTTGTAATGGGAGGTTGTAATCCATGCTTTGCCCATGGTAATGAACCGATCAGGGTTCAGAGTGGCTCTCATGCATTCTAGGAGCACCTCTGTGATGCTCCGGAGTCTTGTCATGCACGTACCACCTCTAGATCTGGAGCTACCAGCCCACCTTTACTCCACTAGCAGTGGAGGTAGAGCTGGAAGAAGAGAAACCTCTTGACATGGGGATTGTAGATGGCCAGCAGCTACTGTGCAGGAAACCAGCTTTCAGACACTCCTTGTTCAGTGCACAGGGGAGGTCCAAGCCACGAAAACCTGACTTGGCTGGACAAGACTTCGCTTCTCTCCTTCCAAGCATTTCCTACCAGAAAGCTGAGTGCGGGACATACTGAGTAGTGCAGATGCTACACTTCATTTAATAAAAAACTCATCAGATAATTGAAATATCTGAAATGATAAACTCCTTTAAAGGCTTGATTGATGCAGAGAAAGATAGCAGTCTGGAAGACTCATGCCTCCCATGCTCATGTCTATAGATTACTTCCCTTGATATCCCGCATGGTACTTAGGCCCTGAAAATGATACAATTAACATTTGGAAGCGGTTAATCTCTAGCGGAGCTTGTCATCAACAATTAACATGCTGTTACATCTCTACCACCCGTCAAAACAAATTCCCGAGACCTCCAGGGGCAAATAATGCCTTCAGTTTCCATATTAGAGACACGTATATGCGCATGTCTCCTGCATGATTTAACTGTTTATTAATTCCACTGCCAGAGCAGCTCTGCTGGGCAACGGCCTGGCACCTGGGACTTGCCGATGTATAGTTTAGCTGTGTGCAAGGATAAGACATTGACCTTGTGCTGACAGTGATGCAGGACAGCTGTCTTGCACGTTACGATGATGAAGACTCTGCTTTGACTTGGTAGGATGAAGGTCAGGATACCTTGCTGTAAGATGGTGCTGATCAGCCCCTGGCACAGTGCTGATGCCCTCTGTTTCTCTGTTTCACAGGCCAACCTCAGGGCCATCATCTCTTCTGAGAAGCAGGTGACAAAGCTGATGAGCTCCATTGATGAGGCCCTGGCAGAGGTGGCCAGAGTGGAGGAGACCTTGCAGGTCTACGATGAGTTACTGGGAAGCGTGAAGCAGCAGATGGACCACATCTACCAGGAGAACTCCTTGCTACATCACATCCTCTCTAACAAGACAAAGCTGATGGATGAGATCCTCTTCCTCACGGTATGTGGATTTGCAAAGTCTTCAGCCTGTTGAATCTGTTCCAGAAGATATCAGTGAACCCCAAACCCTGAAAACTGTTTGCAAAGGCTATGGAGCTTCTCTGGCCTAGAAATGAGGAACTTTGTCTTGATAATATAAGGATGGACACACAGCTGGGATGGGCTACGAGTAGACTGCTGGCAATCACGATGCACAGTGCCCTTACTGTGGCACAGTGCTGTAGAGGGACCCCCAAAGGTCCTTTTCATTGCCAAGGTGAGCCTCAATCTATGTAATGCCATATGGAAAGGCAAGCTATTTACCAAAATAATACACCATAAATGCAAGAATTGTGCTGTAATAGCACAGCTAATCCTCACTTCCACTGGCTATGGTGACCTCTATACCACTGACCTTTTTGTTTCTTAGTCACTGCATTTTCCTTAGCTTTCCCTTTCTCCTGCCATCCACCTTGCTGCCAGTAGCCACACCAACAGTGCCAGCCCATTTGAAACTCAGGCTGAGCCCCTTTGCTGGCACTGCTGCTGTGACTGTGCAGAACTTTGTTTTTATTTTTTATTATTTTTTATTTTTTTATTTTCTGCTGGGGACAGAGCAGCACAGCCTTCTCAATGGACAATTGCAGCCTGGCAGCTGAAGGTAGCACTTGGCTGTTTCAAGCCAGTAGCCTGCCAGATGGAATGGGAAGGGATGCAGAGCTGGATGTGTTTGCACCTGCTCTCTTCTTGCTTTGTTTTCAGACCCACCTCGACCTTGGCAAGGAGCACTGCGAGGCCCTGAGCCGGGCAGACCTCTCCAGCCCCGGCAGTGTGAAAGCCTGTGTTGCTGCAGCAGAGGCATTATCTAGCTGCATGAACATCCAGATACAGCCTGGTAAGGCGAGGGCAGAGATTTACGTCTGCAAAGGGCAGAGACATCAGCTTATCTGCCACTTGTGCTGCTCACGCACCATTTTGCTGTGGCACAGCCAGAGAGATGTGCTGGCACACAGGCTGGCAGAGGTGGCTTTCTTCTGAAGATGTTGCTGGAGCTTCCATGTCTTCAGCAGCTTCACCTAGAAGCACGGTCAAAGAGGGATGGGAAAGCCAATGTTACATTACCTCTGTGCATCCATGGAGAAAGATAGCTGGTAGGAAATTGAAATTAGCATTGAAAATGAGGCAATGGGGTGGTAAGGTTCTGTAGGATTCCTCTAAACACTTGGGTGAAAGGCACCATTGTGTGCTGTCTGTGTGTACCACTCTTAGAGTTCAGAAAGGAGTTGGCGGAAAGATGTGTTTAGAGATTGTGGTGTCTTGGGGCAAGCCAGCGGTCTGCACCTGAGAGTGGAAAAATGGTCATTCTGTGTAGTAATTCCCACCGTGGGTGGTGGTGGAGAGCTGCTGGTGTGTGGGACTTGATCTGGGCATGAGTGTTTGTCCTGGACCGTACTGACGAATGATTTGCAATTCCTTTTTAAACTGCTTCCTTGTCTCTCTTTGCACAGTATCACAGCAAACCTTCTTCCATTTGTTGGCTTTTGGGGGGCAGCATTCACCCCAGAACTTACGCCTTGAACACCTCTTGCATTTGTCAGGATGCTGGGTGACAAAAGGCCCCAGTGCCACTCCGTGCCACTCTAACACTTCTCCTGCTTTGTCTTGAGGTTACCGAAAGCTACAGGCTGTGGCGGAGCAGCTGATCATGTTTGAAACACTCAAGCAGAACTTTGAAAACAGCTTCATCAGTCACATTACGAACATCTTTGAGCTGCAGGTGGGCTTCACTCTTCACACAGCAGCACAACATTCTGAGGAACTTGATATCCTGGTAAATTAGCACCAGTGGTTTCGGGGATGCCACCATAAAGAATTCTCCAAAAATGTCTCCCCAAAGACACCTTTTCATATACTTTAACCCTGCAGCTGCCCCCCAGCTTTTTTGGCTAGTTTTGCAAGCATGCAGAAAATTTCAGCACACCTCTGTACCTCTCAGGCTATCAGGTTCCTCCCCATGAGTCATTAATCTTCGGGTCATGTTACAAAGAGCAGTGCTCTTGCTTTAGATTTTTTGCTTTACATTTTCTTGTTTAAATTCCGGAGTGGTGGTGACTGCTCATTTGTTTGTAACACAAAATCCCAGGAGAAAACGCAGTCCCTTGAGCCTTTGATTAACATTCTCAAATGTTTGTCATGAAATATAAAACATACGGTGGGCATGGTGGGGAGAAGTTTGGAAGGACAATGTGACTCTTCTAGGTTTCATTTCATGAAGAGAAGATGAGTTGGTCCAAAATCCTTAGCATTACAGTCTTAGGTGCCTAACATTCACTTTCAAGGGTTGAACCTAGGAAGAGATGTGTCTGGCAGGGATCTGGGGGATCTCCCTGCGTCTTATCCTATCCACTGCACTTAGCCACAGCATCCCACATATTACTGATGGGCCAGCTTATTCCTCTGGGCTCAGAATTGTTCACCCAACATAGGGTTAAAACTGGAGTTCAAAGTGATCACACATTCCTCTCTGCCATTTAATTTGCTTCTCAAACATTCAGAATTAGCAGTCCAAGGGTGATTAGGAAACAACTCTTTTCCAGAACTTCCTGACACTGTTTTATTCAGCACTCTGCCCTTTCTGTTGCTTTAGGGCAATGCTCAGGTCGATGCTCTCATGCAGCCCTTTGACAAGCTCTCTGCACCAAGCCATGGGCTCCACCATGAGGAACTGGTGCCCTACATCCCGCTCACGGCCTGGCTGAGGAACGCCAACCCAGTTCTCTTCTCTGATCTCCCCAAGGTATGTCTGAAGTCCTGAACAAATTTCCGTCCACCAGGTCAACTCACAGTGAGAGCTTCGCTTCTCCAAATCCCTCCTTGGCTGTGCCAGCATTTGGCATTTTTGGGAGAAAGTCCGAGCAGCTTGGGCTACCTGATGCTGGACATGTGCACTTGACAGAAATAGGTATGGGACTTGGTGACAGGTTCTGTGATGAAGGAAAACGTCTGAAATTCCAAAATTTGGTATTGGTGTTGTCATCTGGACATCCGTCTACAGAATGTGCAGGATAAGATGAACCACATTCATTCATACAACACCTGGCTGTATTTGATTCAATTGTCCTTTATTTGTAGAGTTCTGGGAAGCCCTTAAAAACCTTGGCATCTCCTGCTAATATGGACTTTAAGTGAAGGAGATGGTTCCTTGTATATCACTAAGGCTTGGTTTTTGTTTTTCTTACCATCTTTTGCCTTTCCAAAGATCTTACACCCCATGAACTCTAGGTCCATTTCAGTTACCATCTGCTGACTTTTACTTTAACTGGACAGCTGAGGAAAAAGCTCTGAGCTGGGAGCTGGTCATGGTGAGATGAGATACAGAGGAAATTCCTGTGCCTGTCTTGTTGTTCCAGGTCTATGCCCAGAACCTCAGCAGACTCTACGACAGGGAAATCAAAGCCTTTTTTGAACAAGCCAAAATCCTCTTGCTGGGAAGAAGAAAAGGAAGTAAGTGACTTTCAGACGTGACCTTCGTGCTGCTGAGCAGTGATTTATTTGCAAGTAGGGAACGCAGCAATCATCCCCTATCACGGGTGTTACTGTGCCATAAGCTTCCCTCCTGCCCTATGGCCGGGTCTGGAGCTGGCAGCAGGTGACAAAGCTGGCTCTGGTGTGCACCAGGTGGTTTCTGTGTGAGCCACGGCCCCATGTATTATTCAGCATTGTTTAGCTGTTTCTCAGGGCTGTAGCTTCCGTGTATCTTGCTGTTTCAAGACTCCCAAACGATGCATGGGTGGCTGGGATCACGTCCTGAGGAGTCATAAGTGAGGGGAACATAGGAGTGCCTGGCTAATGCCTGGTCCATATTTCATACAAGCAGAGCTGGTCAGGCACTTCTCCGTGTAAAGAGATGGCACCAAGCCCGTCCCTGAAGACACGAGTGTATTCATAGCAGTATTTGTGAGAACAGAATGATTTCACAGTGAGCTGGCTGTGGGGCTGTGTTGTCCCAAGGTGACCATTTCAACAGGAATGGCTGCATCTGACTCAAAATATTCCAGTCAGGTGTTTCTGAAGATAAAAAGAGAAACTGATCTGTCTCCTCTGGAAGTTTTTGATTGCACAGAAATCACATTTTCCTTCAGAAAAACAAAGCACTGTAATGGAAAGTTCCATGCCAGCTTGGCCCAGCTTGAATGTCAGAAACCACTTCATGTGGTGTGTTTAGTCCATCAGAGCGCTAGCCTGGCCGCTTTTAGCTCTGCACCTACTCCATCACTTGTCTCTGGATCCCAGGGGACACCACGCATGCTGGCAGGAGCCAGAGGTCAAAGGAAAGAGGGCTGGTGCCTGATGGTGGCTGAAGGAGCCCGGCCGAGGGCTCTGCCTCCTGCGCAGCTGACACACGCTGCATCCCTGGGGCTGGGAGCGCTCAGCATCCCTTCCCCTCTGCATCACGGCAGGGGCAGCAGCTTCCCCAGGGCAGTGCTGGCCCTGGCTGCTGGCTCTGCTCACCCCCTTCTGCCTCCCCCAGTCCGGGCTGCGATGCCCAATTGCCAGGCAGCGGTAGGGAGGAGGATTTTCCCACAAGCTAAGGTACTGACCCTTAATTAAAGTTTTCCCTTTTTGAAATTTTGCAAGTAATGGAGGAAAACACCTCCAGGAAAAGTTTTCATAGTCACCACAAACCGATTTTTCCATGCCAGAATGATTTGCCAAACTATGGAGCCAAGAGAGAGATAATTATCACCAGACTGAAAAAAAATAAATCAAAAAATCAAAAAAAAATCAAGAACTCTCCAGAAGAAAAAGAATAACATAAAAAGTATTAAAGCCTAAGCTGTGCAGGGAAAGTCAATATGACATTATTACTACCTTTGTAATTTAAAAACCAAAAGATAACAAGCAATAAAATCAAGGGGACAGGCTGAAAAACTGGTAATAGGAAATCATTTGTGCACAATGCTGTTAACCTGCTGTACTTGTTGCTGTAAGCTGTCACTGATGCTGGGGGATGCAGGAAAGCCTATAGCCAGAAGATAACAGGAGAATAAAATGAGGCTATAAAAATAATCCCAGGATAACACAGAGATACAGAATTTCTGGAAGAGGAAGGCATTTCATAAGAGCTGTAAAGGAAGACACTTCCACCATGGGCATATTGAAACCTTACCTGTCATCCTGAATGTCCCTCCTGGAAGCCTGGCAGATAGGGTAATACAAACAGTTAAAGAAAAGATAACCTTCCTATCACCCCCCTGGCTCCTTGATGCCCGGACAGAGCTTCTAGGGAAATGTGCTCTTTTTTGCTTAAAAATAGGAATTCCTGGTAAAAGAATATGGAACGTACTGGCAGCAAGCAAACCCAGGGAACTGGCAGTGGGAAGGCAAACTGCTCCATGGTTTATAAGATAATGCAGCCAAGCCCCATTTCCTGAAGAATGATGATTACTTTTACTTAAATAGAAGGAAATAACAAAGATTGTGTGGGATAGAGAGGCCCTGGTTCCTATTTGCAGAGTGATTGATGGACCCTGAGCAAGGGATTTCAGTTCTGCTGGGCAACAGGAAAAACACCACCACCCTTTTGTGTCCCAGGCATTGAGCAGGTGCAGACATGGCTAGGTTGTTAAAGCAGACCTTTATGAAGCCAGTCTTATTAAATAAAGATAGCACAGGACACGTGTCGCAGCCAGTCTGCCTAATCCCCCGCTGTAAACATGAAGCCAGTCATCTCCTTTCAGCACTTGGTCCATCATCAGCACTCATGCAAGCCCCATGAAACAGAACTAAATAAAATCCTAGGAGAAACCCCTGTGTCTCCTGGCTTTCCTCCCAGGCTTTCCCTAGCTCCCACTGCCTCTTTCTTTCTACTCACAACCCCAGCAGGGAATTTTTAGGGTTGTTTCCCTGCCTAATAAAGGTTTGTTTATGTTGATCCCTTCTAAATACACAATCTGATGATTCGCTGCCTTGTTTCAAGTATTATAGGGTGGTTTACAAGGCAAACCCCAAGCTCTTTACAATCGAGTCACTAATTAATTTGTCTGCTCATTTTTCCATTTTCCACACAAAAACTTAGACCTGTACAATTCTTTCCTGGTTGCTGTAGGGAGATTTTTTTTCCTAGTTTTGCCACTTCTCAGCAAGTGAAATGATCATTGCCCATTGCATAAGGGTGGGGAAAAAAATATTAGGAAGCAGCTCGTTAATTTTCTCCATGGTTTTTGCAAGGCTGGGGGGATGAGAAGGGCTGTCTGTCATCTCTCATCCCTTCTCACTACGTAGGACATCTGACAAATCCTTTCCAAAGGTAAAAGCCCTGCAGGCATTGGCTCAAATAAGGATATTTTGGATATCACAGAAAATCAAGAGCAGGCCTGAGTCACCCAGGACCTCTGGGGTTAGTGGAATGATACCAACTTTTAGAATTAATTAGAAAATAAAAGGAATGTTTCCCTACTGATTTATTTCCCTGAATATAATTGTTTTTGATTCACATTTCAAATACATTTTTCAACTTTTCAACTTAAACCAGGCAGGAAAGGAAACGTTGTGGTAAAAACTGGTAGTGTTTGAAAAGTATATTAATTTCCAGATGAACACTTATAATTGAAGAAAGCAAGTTGCTGAAAAAGCCAACTGTCACCTTCAGGGATTTGTTTGAATGGCAATTTAGCATAAAAACTAAGCAACAAACATTTCTCCTGAAACTCCTGCAGGTATTTCTGCTGACTGATGCTCTTATCACCCAGGATTTTCACTCCCCAGTCCTCAATATATAGTACTAAGCCCTAAATAGCAAAAGAGAAAGTATCACAGCGAAACAAGATGAAAGTAATGACAGAAAAACAGATGAGAAGGTATATAAAAAAAAAAAAAAAAAAAAGAGAGAGAGAACAAAATTGTATCCGCTGCATATTTGAACCTGATGAAAATCTGATAGGGAAAGGCCAAAGCACACTAAAGATCAGGAATAAAGAAAGACAATTCAATCCATTAAAGCGATCAGAGGAGCTGGAGAGGCCAGGAGGGACAGATGTCCAGTCACCACACTGTGCCTGTTGCAGGTCTTCAGGAGGGCTTGGAGAAGCCGATGGTGATGGGGAGCAGGCAGCACTTTCGCTGGAGCCTCCCAGGGGGCAGAGAAGGACAGGAGGACACACCAGACAGAGGAAATGTAATCAAGGTCAGGAGATGAAGTTTTCTGAATGGTTCACGTGTCCCACAGGGGCTGTGCCCAGTGCTGCAGCACATCCCAGGGCCCTTTCTCCAGCGCTGCGTACCTGGGGCCAAATCAGAGCTGTTCTGTACTGCTGACACTCTCCTTCTGGTGGCTTAGATGTCACTTCAGGTGGACATGGACACCCACCCGGGTGCTCTCAGTGTGTGTTGGAAGGGAGTTTTAATTTGCGTGCTGGTTTCTGAGCAGATGTTGGAGCAGGTGCTGCGAGAGCTGCAGCCCCTCTGCACCACGGAGCAGCAGTTCCTTGAGAAGTTCTTCCACCTGAGCCAGAACGCCGCCGAGCTGCAGGTGCTAGAGGTAAGCACGGGGACCTCCATGTCCTCTCCAGTGCCACTGGCCCATCCCTCTAGCTTGATACAAGCCTTAGCAGGCACAGAGGGGTGGCTGCTCACCTTTATCGCACGCCTGAGCTCTCCTGGGCTCCGGTCCTCTGGCAATAGTCGCTGGTGTCAGGACTGTTGGTGGTGTTGGGACTTCCTGAGGACAAAAGACAAGCGAACTTAAACGATGGTTTCAGCAAGATCTTGGCATCTCTAAGCATTGAACGTGGGACTGCAGTACGATGCAGCATGACTTCTGCTGAAATGAAACCCAGATTTTCAGAGGAAATTCTTCGCTCAGAGGGTGGTGAGGCACTGGGACAGGTGGCCCAGAGAGGCTGTGGATGCCCCCTCCCTGGAGGTGTTCACAACCAGGGTAACCTGATCTAGTGGGTGACGTCCCTGCTTATGGCAGGGGGTTGGAACTAGATGATCTTTAAGTTCCCTTAGAAAACGAGCCATTCTGAAACTCTATGATATCAAGCTTTCCTCTGAGAGAGGACATACAAATTATACTTTCCACCTCATTCTTCATTTCAGGTACCTGCCTCTAAGGGAGGAGAAAACATGGCATCTGCAGAGGATCCTCCTTGCATCAAGCCTCGGAGCCAGTACGTAGATCACGCAATTAATTGCTTTGATGTGGGCATGGCCTGGAGTGTCCTACAGGGACTGCCAGAAGAACTGATGGAGAGATTACTATTATTTTGCCATTGCTGACCATCCTGATTTCAACATTGGTCTCAGGTTTCCACCCTGGACAGCAACAGAACCCAAAGGCATCATAGCTGGGCTTGCAGAGAGCTTCTCCCCAGTGCAGTGGCTCTACTTCAGGGGGGTTCCAGAAAGCGGGGTTTCACAGATTCATGTTTTGATCAGCTTTAGTTAGTTCCCTAATAGAAAGATTGCAAACTGAAAGCATATTATGGAAAAAAAAAAATAGAAAAAATGCCAGCACAAAAACACTGAAACTTTTCATTTGGATGGGAAAACAGGACATCAGCATTCTCCCACAGGCAGAGATGTGGAAGAGTTGAAGGAGTATCCAAGCAATATATAAGCTCTGCTGCGATACAGAAGGCTTTCCTTCTCTCTTCTGTGGCTTTGCACATGCCTCTCTAGCTGACCCCAGTATCAGTGCTCCTCCCCATTACTTTTTTTTTTTTTAATTATTATTTTTATTTTAAGACTGGAAGAACCTACCACCCGGCTGCTGGGCGAGATTTTCAGTTCACTAGAGCCCGAGCTGAGAGGCTTTCTAGATGTCTGCAGTAAGACCCACCCCTTCAGCTGCCTGCAGGTCCTCGTTACCTTGAGTGACTCCGTCTTTGAGATGTGGGGCTCTTCCTCGGCTCCCCCCTCGTCCTTCCTCAACACTGTCCTGGGCAACATGCTGCTCCTGGCCAAGAGCAGCTTCAACAAGTGCATTGTGAGTGGCGGTAAGAGTAAGGCCAAACAGATATGGCTGATGTTTGACCTCCTCCAGGGTCTTCTAAACTTCTAACGTGGGCTTTGCTGAAGGCAGTGCTGGCGTATATCAGACATAGACCTGACTCTGGTTTGGGGAAGACTTAGTCCTTTGTCAGTTATGCCTGAGAGGTGGAGCACAATAAAATAAAGTGCCACATGTGCCTGCTCTTATCAGAATGAGGACATTGAAGGGTTTTTCCCATATACTGCTCCAGGATGCTGTTGAAGTGATGGCTGCATATCAAGTTGTTGGAGCCAAGCTCTTCTGCACTCCTGCTGGCACAGCAGGACTTGCTCAAAGACCAATTGGTAGGGAGGAGAGTGTGGGGTGATCAAGATCCAACAGAAGTGAAAAACCTGGCCCCGAGACCGCTGAGGTCAAGGGAAACCACATGCTGGCATCAAGGGCATCTCTGCCAAGACCTGGAGCAGACAGCCTGCTCCCAAACTGGCTTGAGAAGCACCAGAACTGGCAGAGGGGAGAGCCTCTGCCCTTGGGGCTTTGGGTTTATGTGTGAGGAGACAGAACTATGTCCAAGCAAAGAACCACACAGCCTGAGACCAAGTGTACCAGCTTCAGGAGAGCAGCTAGCATGGTTTCAGACACAGCCCCAGGCAAGGAAGCTCACCTCTTCCCATAGACTCATGAAGGGAGGCTGTTGCTGCAAGTCCAGCCTTGTAAATGCTGGAAGCAGTACACAATCACTTGTTTTCTGGCCTGTGGCTTTGCCTGCTGGAAGATGAGGCTGGGGCCATGACGGACCTGAGCGTATTTTTTTTTGTAATGCTGCCAGGGGACCTTGTGCAAAGAAATCAAGGAGGCGAAGGCACCCAGCAAGATGAGAGGCGGGATCCTGCCCTCTGTGAGCCGCTTCGAGGAGTTTGTGAACTTCTCGGAGGAGGTGTTCAGGACAGCTCAGCGCAGAGGGGAGCTGGACAAAGCACACCTCAGGCTGGCCAGCAGCGTCTTCAGCAGCAGTGAGTACAAAGATCGGTGGCAACCATGAGTCTGCAGCCTCGGGAGTCATCAGCAACCAGCTGAGCCACCAGAGCAGGGTACATGTGGGCTACCAGCCTGGAGAAGACCTGAGGCACTGCAGAAGTAATAAGTCCAAGCCTCCAAGACCATGAGGTGGTGCAGATGGGCAGATCCTATCTGCAGATGAGCTTGGGGTTGGCGCATAAGCAAGCCCTACCATGCTGGAAGTAATATTTACAGCAAAGTGGGTGAGATAGGGAATCAAGCTAATGAGCAAGGGCCAGTATTTGCATTATAGATAGTTACTCCCTCCAGTATTTCAGAGTCAGACAGTTCAAATAAGATGACCTAATGATTTGTTTACCATGAAGAGTGAGAAGGGCCATCTCTGCTCTGCATACACAGTGAGCTACTTGAGCTCCTGCTCTCTCCAGACCAGCTGGCGAGTGGCTGGCAGCATGGTGAGACATGATGAGAAAGATTTGGGCAGGGCTGAATTGGACTTGAGTGTCTCTGCTCCCTTTGGGGTAAATTGTTACCAAATATCACAGCTCCAAAGCCAGTACCCTGCCCTGGAAGGCAAGGCAGTTGGAGAGCTGAACAACCCATGATGAGGCTCACCTCAGCCCGTGATTAAGGGCTCCACTGGTGGCCCATGCGTGACAGTCTCTGCATCTCCCATCCATCCTAGCCCAGCCTGCAGCATTGTCTCTCCATACCTGTTTTGTTCCTGTCTTTTAAGTCAATAGCCTGTCCTCAGCAAACCTGAAGGTGAACACAGACATGGTCATGATGGAGAATTTCCACCACATTCATTGCTTCCTGTGCCAAAAGAAGATCCAGTGCCTGGAGGACAAAAAGAGGGAAGCCAAGCAAAGGTATATCGAGCACATGGAGAAATATGTCGTCACATACCTGGGCCAGCCACTGGAGAAGCTCAACGTGAGTACGGAATAAACTGACCCATCAAAGGGTCACTGCAATTCATAAAGTTGTGAATCCACAGGACAGGGTCCAGAGGAGGGAAATAAAATTTAGAAACCATGACCTAGGATGGAACAGAGGTTGCTTGCAACAGGTTACTAAGGGGTAACAAGTAGTTTTCAAATCTGTGAAAGCTTCTCATAAGATTGAGGGAGTAACCCCTCTTCTGTGACCATGATGAACAGGACCAGGGGTCATGAGCTGAAGTTCCCACACCTCTGACCACTTACTGCTGGTTTTTATGGCACAGCACAATGCCAGCTCCCCTTGGAAGACCAGGGGACCAGCTCAAAAGCACCTCTGCAACTCATGGTCTCAACGCAAGGACCCGATCAGCCCCCTTCTCCTGCTCCAGGTTGCATGCCTGTGCCTGGCAGATTCATGTTTCTTTTTGCACAGCTGCCTGGACTAATGAGCCTAGCAGAGCTTCACATTTCCCAAGTGACTGCTTTGCTAACTGAGCTAAAAGCATCTGGCTTCGCTAACTCCAACAGGCATCCCCCTTCCTTTGAGATGATGGCTGCTCTCAAGACCCCTCCTTGCTCTGCTCCTCCTCGACCCACTCACTGGCCTAAAATATCTCAGACAGAGTTCAGCTTGAATTATTTATAAGACCTGTTCCTTTCAATTTGTTTGCAGCCTTCGCTGTCAAACATCTTGTAGGTTTGTCTGGAAGATCAGCTCAGCATCTCATGCTGCTTTCAGCAGTGATACGCCAATGGCTTCAGATCCTTCCTCTGTGAGGGAAAGCACAATTTCATTGCTCCAAATAACATATGAAGGTACTTGGTTTTCTGCTCAGACACCTGATAGCCATCTCTTACAGCCCATGTAGTTCTCCAGGTTTGAGCTCAGTTCAACATAAAGAGTAGTTGCAAGGGCATCATGAGCCCACACCTGTTTTTGAAAGGAGATCATAACTTTAGGAACGTCTTTCTCCCTGAAAATTCTCAGGATTTAGGATATTCCTCCACTACAGACTGCAGCAGAAATACTCAAGACAGCCTACAGCTTATTGGGCTGCATGGCAGCAAATCAAAAGAAGATGTTAGTTCCTTTTCTTTTTTTCCCTTATTAGACCAGATCTGACATCTTGTGTCCAGCTTTGGGGCTCCAGTTTGTCAACAAGCACTAACATGGTCAGGGAACAGTAACATGTGTCCTGTGAGCTGGTCTTGCTGAACCTGATCTAGGGGTACCCAAAAGCAACCTTCCCTAGGAGGTAACGGAAAAGACACAACCAGGTCCATCACCAAGATGCATAGCAGAATGATAAGAGAACAGTTACAGACCAGTGGGAAAAAAGCTAGAGAGGAAAAAAAGCACGATGAGGATAAAGCATTAATAGTCTGTCCTTGAAGATTTTCAAGACCCATGTTCAGAAATGCCCCAGATACCGTGGTCTGAATGCAGTGCTTATCCTGCTTTCAGCAGGAGGCTGAACTAGAGACTGCCTGAGGTCCCAACAGATTCCATGAAAAAAAAAAAAAAAAGAAAAAGAAAGAAAGAAAGAAACTATCAGCATTGAACCTTTCACAGAGCTACCCTGCTCCTGGTACTTTTCTGAAAATTATCTGGGGTCTGTATCCTTTGGGCTGGCTTAGCCCTGGGCTCCTAGAAGTGACAGCCCTGCCTGTGGCAGGATATGCACTCCTTTTAAAACACCTCTTTAGGGGGCAGCCTCTCCTGCATATGCACAATATCCTCAAAGTACTGAGAAAACTGAAGTTCACTTTACAGTTTTGCAGATTTTGTGATTCCCACCCCATTTGAATCCAAACCCTCTCTAGCAAGGGAAACTGCATGAAGCCCCAAGGAACACAAGCAATTTTTCAGTAGTCCCATAGCTCCATGATAATGCCACCCCTAGAGATCCCACATGCTGAGCAGGAAGGGAAGGTCGAATTGATGAAGTGCCCTAAAGCACAGCCAGGCCTGCAGAGCAGCCCTGCTTTCCTGGAGGACAAGTGGTCTGATACTTCTTTTCCACTCGGTCCTGGGAAGGGGACTGCAGTCAGCAGCCAGGTTTGATCTCTGACACAGGTGTCCACCTTCATGCAGCTCATCAGTGGGTATCTCCTTGCTTTTCCAGCACTTCTTTGAAGGGGTGAAAGCCCGCATCGCTCAGGGGGTGAAAGAAGAGGAGGTCAGCTTCCAGCTGGCCTACAGCAAGCAAGAGCTGAGGAAAGTCATTGAGAGATACCCTGGCAAGGAAGTAAAGAAAGCCCTTGAGACCCTCTACAGGAAAATCCACAAGTATCTGTCCCCAGAGGAAAATCTCCTGCCGGTAATTGTGGTGTTATCTAGGGGGGTGGATTCAGAGCTGCAAAACAGTCTTCTCCTCTTGAAGTTCCTTCCTTCTGGCTTGTCCTGTCATAGCGTGACAGTGTGTGCATGGCTTATTTTCTTGCAGTCAGCCCCCACGTACAGCTGTCAGAGGCTGATGCTCTGTTTTCCCCAGGTGGTGTGGCATGCCATGGAGCAGGAGCTCATACGTCAGTACCAAGAGCTGCAGGATCTGATCCAACGTTGTTACACAGGGTCGGGGATCACCATGGACTTCACCATGGAGGACTTGCTGAGCTATTTCAACTCCATCACTCTGGCCAGCGTGTAGAGGCAGATGCCGGCTGATTGAGACCAGCTCAGGGATCCTCTGCAGCTACACCTTCAGGAAGCTAAACTGATATGTAAAGCTTCCCATGCTGAAATTTGATATACCGTGCCCTGCTCAGAACTTAACACCAAGGTGCAGCTACCTTGTCAGTATTAGATCTCCTTTGGGGAAGTGGAGCTTCCAGAGCCAAAGCACGGCTTTCTCCCACCAAGAAATCATTGTGCAGCCAATGAAAAAACTCCCAAACCTCAAGTTTCTACCAAGGTGAGTGCCCACGCTGTGCATCTTCAGCAGACCACTGCCTACTGTGCCACACAGCTGAATCATGAAAGACATCTGCTCTCCAGGACTCTCCTTTTTATCTACTCAGATGTTACAGTGAACCTGTGCTGAAGCAAGAGGGTCACAACGTGTCAAGCCACCCAGATACGTGCAGTGTTATTATATCAAAGCACGCACAATTACTCTACCAATTGGAGTGAAGTAAATGCTACTGTTTTAGCATCTCAGAGAAACTGCCTCTCACGGAATGCCTCTTTTCTTACCCTATTTTCTTACAAAGCATCCCATAAGGGTATCACAGCTTGTTACTATATTGTTGTTTTAAAAAACATAGTCTTAATTCTTGTATCCTGTGTGGGTGACTTGGAGGCTGACATCCCATACAGAATTCATACAGAATCTTTAAAAAAACTGAAGACTCTGAGCTTCTTGGTTTAACACAAAGCAAATAAAAGCACTGATCACACTACTTGGATGGTTTGATATCAAGGAACTCCTTAAGATCTCAAAACAGATAGGAGCCATTTTCTAGCCCAAAGGACAGTCTTTTTTTTCTTTTTCCCCCCACAGAGTCTGCCTAAGAGAGGCCAACTCCTTCCCCCCCCACCAACCCCAAGGAGGTTAGCCCTGTCCATACTGCCATTTCTTGGACTTGTTGACCCCAGATCAGACTACCTGATGTGGGTCTAATGGGTCAGTAAGCATACCATCACCATGCAGGTCCATAAGGGTGAGACAAGGTCAAGATCCAGGCCAGCAGTCTGTGAGCTGGAGTCTAGGCCAGCAGGGTCTATGGCCAGACAGAAGCACTTTTGGGGCTGAGGTAGAGACTAGCAGCCCCACATCACCACTCAAAGAGAGCCTAAGTGCCCTGAGCTGAGCTTAAATTGGCTCCTGAGCCCATGGGTGTAGGGTGGAAGCCCCAGGTGAGGCTGCTTGGAGCTGATAAGAGCTATTAGTGCCCTCAAAGACCTGTTTGGCCTCAATGTAGGTATTACTGGCACCTGTGAGAAGAGATCTGAGAATTTTAATAAAGAAAAAATTATAGGATTTATATTTTAAATTAATAATAAAATAAATGAATAATAAATTAAAAATAAATTATATTTTTTTCAGATGAAAGTGAGGTTTGGGAAGCCAAATAAAAGCAACAGCCTTTTACCAAGCTGTGTCTGTGCAGCACACACATAGAAGCCTGCTGGTACCTCCTTTGTATATCCTATTTCTACTTCAGCTCTGCATTCTCCAGCATTGGAAAACCCACCGTGACCTTAAAAACCAGGAAGGCATGAGGGTTCTGTTTCATGTCCCAGGATTAGTTTATTTATCCATCTCCTTGCTGGTTGACAAGAGGTGTTCAGAGAGAAAATAACCCACAAAGTAATTCTGGACGAAATTCTGTGGGCTAACTTAGACAGCTGGGGGAGAAAACTCATGGAATTATAGAATTACAGAATGTTCTGGGTTGGAAGGTACCCTTAAAGGTCATCTTGCCCAATCAATCTGGTCTGTACATAAAGGATACAAAACAGGCATTTTGCTCCCTCCCAGCATCCCCCAGATGTCCTTTCTCTCAGATTGGGGCAGAATGCAATACATCAGACATCAGACTACATTTTCAGCTGTTTCCAAATTTCCACATATTGGAAATTAAGCTTTTTTTATTTTTTAATTTTTTTTTCCCATGGTGCAGAGTGAAGCATGGGCAGTTTGTGTGCAGAAGGTCTGTGCAGAATGATTTTATCACAGCATGTCCTGTGCCTTGAACCACTTCCCTGGCAGCTTTTCCCCAGCCTAAACAATTTGCTCCCTTGGAGCCAACTGCCCAGAGAGCTTCAGACCTTTCAAAACTCCATTCTATTTTTGGCAGGTTTGTTTTCTGTAGATCACTAACTCAGCCTCAGGCCATGGAGAGCCTCCTTGGAGGAGCCTGTTTACAGGAAGGTATGTCCAAAAAGGTGTCCAAAGCTGTGCACATCACCCTGAGGTTCCTTTGCTATTGCTTCTTGCTATACATTGGCTGTTAGGACAGCAAGTGTCTCGTTGGGCAATAAGACCTCAGCATTTTGCATGGTAGAAAATAATTCTGGAGGCAAAGAGGAACATTATCTGCTGCAGGGGAAGGGGTGTGCTGCAGCTGCTTGCCACAACTCCTCTCTAGGGACATCCTTACCATCTTCTTAACAGTAAGCCACCCCAGTCTGAGCAGCAAGCTCGACAGTGTGCTTTAATTTAGCACATTAACTCGGTTTTCCCTTGCAAAGTGAAAGGTAAGTCACTAAAATAGCCTGGATTTTTTCAAGCAGCTCTGTGTGGTTGGACTTCCAGGTCCTTAAGGTCAAAGTACACCTCTGTGGGGAGCAGTGCTTAGAGCTCCTGTTTCTAATCAACGCTTATTTTACTGTTTTCCCCTTTCTCCTGTGACGTTACTCCTCACACAGCTCAGCTCCAGGCAGCACAAAGAAGGTTGTAAAGCCAGGCATGCGCTCTCCAGCACTAGCTCTTCTGCTTCTCCTGCAGGTACTCAGCCTATTTTTGCAATCTGGTTTCCTTGTGGGATTTGCAGAGAGGTTTACTGGTCACGCAGGAGGGGAAGGTTGTCTTGGGGAGGTTTGCTGCAGGCTGGGCCCTGCAGCTAGGGAGCACCCAGGAGAACTTCCTGGGTGGGAAGGGCTTTGTGGAGGTTCTGAGCCCAGATCGGTCGGCGGTGAGGTTGTCAAACACCACACGCTGTCTGTGACAAGGAGGAGTGGTGCAGGTCAGTGGGGTCCTGCTCCAAGTGAGCTCCTCTGACTGTGAGGACCAGATGTCCCAGTGAAGCTGTGCCTGGTTTTGTGCTGACCTTGCTCTTGTGTCAGTGGGGCTTTGAAATCTCTCCTTGCCAGCCGTTTCCTATGCACTCTGCTGCAGAAGGGCAATGGCAGATGATATGAACCCAATACAAGAAAATGCCAAGACCCACTGTAAATTCAGACTGCCAAATGTGTCACCCCCGTCACCCTCCCGCCCCCCCGTGCTGCATCTCCATGAACCTTTGGCATCAGCCTCACACTCTGCTTGCTGCTAACACCCAGGAGTTTGAGGCAAAGACCAAAGCAAAAAGGGGTTGGAGCTGTGGGCTGTTTGCCTGATTTGTGTCACTTGGTGCTGACTTAGTGTTGAGAGGGTTTATTTTCCACCCATTCCTTTCCCTGAGAGGCGGCAGGAGTATTGGACTTCCTTTGTGCAGTGATGTCAGTGGAGAACCTGGTGAGTGTCTCAGAAGGAAGAATTGTCACTTGAGTCAAGATTTGGAGAGAGAAGTAAATGTAGGCAAGCAGAGGGTTGTTAGAGATCTGAAGGAAACTTGAGTCCATTTGCTATCATCACAACTCTCCTAGTTTCCATGGCATGGCTTTCTGAAAATAAAATCTACCAAAACTGAACTGAAATGAAAACTTCTCCTCCCCAAAACTGAATCAAGGCATAGAACAGGGACAACTCTGTCTATATGTACAGTCTGGGGGAGGAGAGGCTGGAGAGTAGACCACAGAAAGGGATCTCTGGGTTCTGGTGGAGAGCAAGTTGAATATGAGTCAAGTGTGCCCTGGCAGCCCAAAGGGCTAACCATACCTTGGGGTACACCAAACATCGCATGGTCAAGGGAAGGGATTGTCCTGCTCTGCTCTGTGCTGGTGCGGCCTCACCTTGAGCTCTGTGTGCAGTTTTGGGTGCCACAACGTAAGAAGGATATAAAACTATTTGAAAGTCCCCAAAGGAGAGCTACAAAGATGGTAAATTTTCTGGAGTGGAAGACGTGTGAGGAGTGGCTGAGGGCTCTCTATTCAAACCCCAGCAGAGCAGGCTGAGGGGAGGCCTCATGGCAGCCTGCAGCTCCCTCACAGGGAGCGGAGGGGCAGGCGCTGAGCTCTGCTCTCTGGGGACAGCGACAGGACCCGAGGGAACGGCATGGAGCTGGGACAGGGGAGGGTCAGGCTGGTGTTAGGGAAAGGTTCTGCACCCAGAGGTGGTTGGGCACTTGGACAGGCTCCACAGGGACATGGTCATGGCACAGAGGCTGCTGGAGTTCAAGAAGTGTTTGGTCAACACTCTCAAACACAGGGTCTGATTTTTGGGTGGCCCTGTATGGAGCCAGGAGTTAGACTTTGAGATCCTTGTGGGTCCCTTCCAACACAGGATATTCTATGAATATATGAATTTATTGCTTCTGTACTTGTGCCACCTGCAGGCCAAAAGAAAACCCATTTGATCTTCATTGACAGTTCAGTTAACAGCTTCCTGGATCATTTCCCAGAGCAGCTGGATGCTCCTCACCTTCCCCTTGTGTGGTTTTGCGCTCTGTTCCCAGCCCTGAGATGATGTCCTGGAAGGAGGAACATATGAGTCCACCCCTATGTTTCATCCAGCGCCTGGACCACCTCGTGTTGACTGTTAAAAGCATTGAGGACACTGTTGCCTTCTACTCCAAAGTCCTGGGCATGGAAGTGGTGACTTTCAAGGTAACATGGGGGAAAGGACTAGGAGACCTAAAGTAAGTAGTCCTGAGCCAGTGGCTGGTTCCTGTGGATTTGACAGTATCTTCGGGATTTCTCATTGGTCTGGGGATGGTAGAATTAACGAAGTCAAGCAGTTGCACTCACATCCCAGGGCTACAGTGAGCATCAATCTGTTCTTCAGATGGGCCCAGATGGCAGGTCACTGCCCTGCATTTGCATGGGTATCAGGTCTCAGTTGCCATATAAGTCTGAAGAAATACTGGGGGGCTGCAAAGAAACAAGGTGTCAGAACCTCCTTCCTCACCTTCTTCCCACTGTCTCATCTTTGTTCCCTCTGAAGTTCCCAGCTTGTGCATTATTTGTATGGCTGTCCCACAGGCAGGATGGACGGTGCCCAGAATTGAAAATTCACATCTTTATGGCTTAGAAGCAACTGCAAGTGGCCATGGGACTTTCTTGGGTCACTGTATCTCCAGGGATGTGGTGGGAATCTTGCAGTAGCCAACTCTTGCCTTGGGTTACCCCAGCAAGAGCCCAGAGTTAGCAGGACTACAGCCATGTCCTCAGGACTTTTAGGACTACACAGCTGAATGGATGCTGAAAGCTTCTAGCCCAGTAAGTCTCTTTAGTATTGATTATTATTACCATTATTATTACCATTATTATTTTGGTGGGGACAGGAAAATCGCAAAGCTTTACGTTTTGGCAACCAGAAGTTTAATCTGCATGAGGCTGGGAAGGAATTTGAACCCAAGGCTCGCCACCCGGTCCCCGGCTCTGCAGATATCTGCCTTATCACACAGGCACCCCTGGAGCAGCTCCTGAATCATCTGAAGGTGAGCAAGGTGTAGAGTGTGCACAGGGCATTGTAACCCTGGGAGGCATGAGGCCAGAGCCTCACAAGTGACACTTTAAAGGTCTGTGCTTTGGGGAATGTCAGAATTTTCTCATACAATGTCTCATGCTTTTAAGGCTGGAGGGAGGAGTGCACAATAACCTGATAAAAATCCCTTGAGCATTAAACCCCTGCTCTTATGTTTCCTCCCAGGCCTGTGGGGTGATCATTGAAGAAGGTCCTGTGGCTAGGACTGGTGCTGTGGGTCCAATAACATCCATCTACTTCCGAGACCCTGATGAGAACCTGATTGAGGTCTCTAGGTACAGCACAGACATGAGTGCAGTCAGTGGAGGTGAGCCCTAACCACAACCCATACTCTCTGCCTGAGTCCCAGCAGGAGATATGATGCAGAGGCCAGGATTTTGGTGGTCAGTATACAGATGCAAGCTTTCATTTTGTAAACCTACGACAAGTCTCAACTCCCAGCTGTAAAGATGCATGAACCTTGAGAGCTTTCCAAGGGCAGGATCAGCTCCAGCTTGCTCTGCACTCACCCCTGGATGTGAACCCTACTTTTATAAATCAATGTCAATGGAAACTTCATGACCTTCTTGGGAGATCCCTCCTGCTGAAACCTACCTCCTCTCTGGGAACTGCGAACTGGGCTCAGCCTCTGACACACAAAGTGCTCATGAAGCTGTGGCTCTGTGTCTCATGCTCAGCTCTGCATAAATACTCGAATATTTATAGAGCTTCTGTCACCGGGGATGGGGGAAAGCAGCAATGAGGAGCAGAAAGGAGGTGGCTGTAAGGAGGAGAGTATTTCTAAAGTCAGGGAGCTTACCTGCTTTCTGCAATGGTGAAGGGGAAATGAGGTGCTAAGAAGACAGTGGCATCAGGCACAAAACTTCTACGTTGGCTCTCCTTGCAGCTCAGCATGGTTGTCTTGGACTGTCATCTGAGTTTCATTCTTTCTTTAACATTTCAATTATTTAAAAAGCATGAAGGAACAAAGAGGGGTTACTTGGGGTTTTTCCAGGAGAGCAGTTCCCCAGCTGGCCACACTGCGGTAGCAATGTTATCATCAAGGAAACAGTGCTGGAAGGCAGAGAGAACTCTTATGACCTCTACAGTCAAAATCACCTATAAAATTGAAATAATCAGTGAACTGATTTTTTTTTTAATGTTATTTCCTGGAAAATCCATCTCCTCCATGGTGGAAAAAAAGCAAATTCCTAATAAATGCAGTGCTTCCAATTACCCAAATCTTGTGTCAGTGCTGGCAGTAGGGATGAAATCTGGCTGTAGCTCGCTTTGAACCATTTGTGGGAGTGAGTGACAAGCGCTCCCCTGGGAGAAGGCATCACAACTTACCACCTTTGCCCTGTACTTGCAGAATAGGAGGGGACCCCTGGGGAAGGTGACCCCTGGGAAAGGGGGAGCATCTGGGCAGGAGCCCCGGTTCTGCGGCCGCTCTCCAGGGTGCTGACGGCCGCTGAGCATCCTTGCTCCTACCAGCCCCAGCTCCCAGCTCTCAGCTCTGCTGGCCTGGGCTTCTCCCTGCCCAGATTCCTGTTCCAGCCCTACCCTGTTCATTTTTGGCCTGGGTTTGTCCTTACTGATTGCTTGCTTACAGGTGTCCTGCCTGGCTCGGCGCTGGAAGTGTTGTTTTACTCACTGAGCTCGCTACTGTAAATATGTTTGGGAAGAAAGGTCTCCTGTTCTTAATTTTATTTTAAGCATCATTTATATTGGAACAGCAGTAGGAAGAAGGACAATGGCTCTTTTCTAATTCAACTTGACAGGAGAAGTTAGGAACTTTGTTTGTACCATATTAATTACTAAATTACTTTCAGTGTCACGCAAGCTGGCCCATAGTTTCCACAGGGCCGGTTTTTCCTATGCTCTTAAAAGACCTCACTTTCCTTACCAGGGGGATAGGCCTCCTAATTTTTTAAGGACATGAAACATTCATTGTTTGAAACTGGAAATATTGAGTCAGACATTTTTCTGGGGTAAGAGACCAGAGGTGTTTTCAGGATCCTAGGCTTATAGAAGAAATACCATGAAAGAAAAAACCCTCAAGTATGCCTTCAGCTTCCAGATATTTTGGAAAAGCTGTTACTCCTTCAGCTGATAGGCTTGTACACTACCAGCATTCCTGAACCTTCCCTCCCTTATTTTACATATTTTCTGCTGAAATGTGCCAGGATTATGCCTTACTGGATAGCTGAGACAGCATGCTGAGAAAGTGGGAGCAGCTTGCCACTGCAATGTTGGCAGCAACAACTGATCTTCAGGCCCTTGTACTTGTGCAAGCCTCACAAGAGCCTTGACCCTCTCAGACCAAGGATTGACAATGATCAGTGTCAAACACTACAAGCTTGAAGTGGCTTCCTCCCTCCTAGAGAGGTGATGGCGCCTAGGAGAGCTGCACTCAGAGAAACCTACGAAATTAAGAGCTCTTGCCAATGTGTTATGTGGTGTCTACTAACCTTGCTGAGTGTATAGCGAGCACATTTTCCCAGTGGGGACATGAATTTGGGTTTATTTAAGACTGTCTCAGACTATCAGGGATAAACAAGGATTCCCCCTTTCCCAAACGATGATCTTGTAGCAAGTTTTGCTAAAGACCTTATTGCAACCTGGCAGTGTTGGAAAGCAAGTAGGATGCATCAAATTTAGAAGAGCTTCTGGATCTCATTGACAAAGTGTAGCCTGAAACCCAAATCTAACTGAAATGTTCCCTCCACCTCAATTCCACACCCCACCCCACTCCAACACCAGTAGATGAAAGGTGATAGTTCCCTTGTCACCTTCTCAGCTTCAGCTCACTCTGTCCTAGCCTCTGCTGGGTTCCACTTCTAATTCAAAAGCCATGGTATTGTATGTGTTTGGATTAAAACTGGAAACCTACATGATGTGGAATTAAATCTTTAAGCAGAAAATGAATTTACTTCAGTTCTTTATTTAGAAAGACTCAGTTTGACTATGCTTAGACAGTAGGAGAGAGTGGATTACAACAGGTGGGCAAACATTTTTGCTCTGACTGGGAAATTCTTTGCAGAGCCCACTACCAGCAAGCTAAAAAGGAACCAGCCCACATTCCTTGCCTGTCTAGACCCATCTCCCAGCAGAAAGCAGCCCTGAATTCTCCAACAGGTTCTGTACCCACATCATTATCACACTGGAAACAGGTCCTTTAGATCAGCAGTCACAGTATTTAACACACAGAGGAATATTGCATAGTTCTCCATCTTGCTGTTCAGAAAGGACACGGGGTAAGAAAGCCTTTCAGTGAGTGGTTGCTCAGGAGCACAAGTACAGATCTTATCCCAGCCAGAAAGATGATTTAGAGATGCAGTCTCTTTATGCTTTCTCTCCTCTTGGGGGAGAGAAATAGGAATTTCCCAACATGAGTCACAGCATGCTTGTGCCAACCATTCAGAGGTGCCCATCTCTTCGCTGACTACAGAGGTGACCTCTGGCAAGCTAGCTCTAAATAGGTGCGGGGTGCCCTGCCCAAAGCCAGGAGAGATGGTGTGCCACAGCCCTAGGATTACCTCGCAGGATGTGTAAGATATAGATGTAGGACTGCTGTATGATTCCTCACCTACCAACTGCTTTTCATTCAGAAAAGACAGACAGGTTTTAAGGGTCATTGAATGATCCCTTGTGCAGAGAGAATTGACAACCACTTCCCAAATGCTGCAGAAATTGAAGGCTTTTGCTGAAAAAGTAGTAGAAAAAAAGAATTCCTTCTGTGCCTGAGAACTTTGCAGGCAGGGCTGCTTACAGTAACTCTGATAGATTTTTCATCTGGCCAGAAAGACTACCTAACCATGATCCAAAAAGTGCCAGGAGGAGCATTAAGAAAAGCACACATTTTGCAGTTGGATGTCCTCTTCCCAGACTCAACAATTAGGCATTCCATACAAAAATAACTTTGAACTCAGCTTTAAAAATATCTAGACTATCCCTTGTGGGGGACCAGTTTCCAGATAATACCCCAGGATTCACATAGATTCCCATGGGACTTTTTGGTATTTGTAAGTCACAACTGAACCTGTGTACTAAGTGCTCACACAGACACACCTCCTGCCTCATGGGCTCCTTTGATACTAAAGCGTCTACTTTGACTTCAAGGGGTAGGAAGTTTCCTGCCATTGGAAATGAATAGTAAAGCACCAATGAAGAAAGGAATCAGAGTTTCACTGGAATTAAGTCCCTTTTTCAAGAACCCATTCGCTGTTCCTTCACAGGCTGCAGGCCAGCTGGGAGCTATCTGACATATTCTCCAGGTTGTCCACCATAGTGATGATGGTTTCTACTTTTTCTTCGGGAAGAACATGAGAGGCATTAGATCGAAACTTCTTCAGGAGCGACTCTCTGCTCAGAGGCTTCCTCCAGTGCCCATAGAAAGTGTCACATTTGCCTGTGAGGACGTCCCCGCTGTGCAGGAGCAGCGCCACCTCTCCATACATCTTGTCGAAGTTGGCCACATTATCTTCAGGGTGCTCCACCACCACTTTGTCCAGCAGCTCTCTCAGCTCCTGCCGGTGGATGCTGCTCTCTGTGAAGGAGCTGAGGCCCACCTCGCCGTCCAGCAGGGCTGTACAGGCATTGAACTGGAAGGAGTGCCTGGCCTGGTGCTCGGAGCTGGGGAAAGGCCGGTTGATGTACTTTGACACTGGGATCTTCAGCACAATGGTACGGATCAAAGAGGGAGAGAAGGACCCTGCGTAGTTGATGAAGAGGTTCCGGACCGACAAGGCAGCATCCACCACCCAGTGCATCCCCAGGTGGGCTGGGAAACGCTTGAAAGCAATATCCTGCTTCTCCAAGAGGAACTCATGATGGTCACTTGGTGTGGACAGTGGCTTGGGTTGGTAGACACTGTAGAAAGCGCTGAACCCAGAGCAACCAGGGATGTCATCCAGAATGACAGGGTTAGCCTCCATCCCTCGGGCAGCCAGCAGTGCCGCTTCGAAGCCCAGGCGGGTGGCATTTCCAATGTGCAATGGCTTGGCTTGGGTGGCAGCATTGGCCATGGGCGCCCCGGCGAGCGAGGCGGCAATGCCCAAAGCGTGGGCGCACTGTGTCATGCTGAGGGAGAGCAGTTTCGCCGTGGCCGCGGCACTGCCCATGGTACCGACCACGGAAGGAGGGTGGAACCTAAGGGGGAAAGTGCAGGTATGAGCATGAAACCAAGCCAGCCAGTGGAAATCCCTCATGGCTCTGTTGTGGGTGAGATTCACCTGACCAAATATCTGTTTGAAACTTCATTGGAGACCACACAGTGAGGCCAGCGTCTTCAGAAATCACTTTTTAATTTTCCCTGAGTAGGTGTCATGGCTTGTGTCCATACAGCCAAACTTTCACCCTGTCTTTCACCCTTACAAAGAAGGCAGCCTCATGCAACATGCCCAAGGGCAACAGCTCCTGGTTGATGTTGTCTCTTGGACCACACTGGGGTCTGAGTCATTGTGATGAGGGTTTGGCACAGTGGCCCTGTGCCTCCAGAGCTGTGTGAGCCACCAAGAGGGGACAAGTTGTGTGCTTATGCTTGTTTTTCTAACTGAAATTGCTGTAGCATCCTCTAGCCCTGGTCACTCACACCAGCCTACTAGGGGAAAAAAAAAAAGGAGAAAAGGAGATTTACCTTTTGGGAATGTTGTGAGCCTCAGTGGAGAAGTGCATGAGCCTTCCTTGTACTTCCAGGCCCACGTTAAATGCCAGAAGGAAATCCAGGCCGTTGGGTTTGGTGCTTGGAGGTAGCATCTGGGAAGCTGCCAGGAGAGCCGGCAGGACAGCCCCAGAGGGGTGAGTAGCAGGGTGCCAGGTGTCATCAAAGTCCATGGAGTGAGTCTGCCAGGGAAATGGAGATAAGGGTTTGCTGGTGTAGGGGGCTAGGAGCCAAGGGTGTCCTTGCTGCTACTGCTGAGGCTACATCTGTAACAACATCCACCCAGTCATCCTGAGGTCCCCATGGTGCTCGATTGGTCCCCTCTAAAAGCAGTGTGCAAAACTGCAGAGCAACTCAGGACTTCTTGGCCCCCATAGCCCCTCTCAGGCACCGGACTGCTTCCTACAATGTTAATTAGTGTTTTGAAGGCACCACAAAGCAGAGCTTCTCCTGGAAGAGCCTGCCTTACCGCAACACCGTTGGTGAACGCGGCCAGCGTCGGGGAGAGCTTCATGCCTGGCCTGCCATAGACGGAGCTCACAGCAACTGAAGAGTACAGCTCCTGCAAAAAGGGACAGTCAGGAGAGGAACTTGAGTGAAGGAGTGACTGTATGACACCCTACTGCAAGACAGAAGTCCTACATCGTCCATGAAACAAAGCCTTGCTCGTGGTGGTGGGGGTGGCCGTGGGGACCACAAACACCCAAGGGAATAGGGCTTTTCCTACCCGGCAGTACTGGAGAGCAATATCAAACACAGGCGTCGTGCTGCCCATGAGGCCGACCCCAATACTGTCGAGGATCATCCTCTTGCTTCTGTAACGGACAGTCTTGGTCAAGTGCTCGGGCCGAACTGCGTGGATGAAGGAGGCAAAGCTGCTGGTCACGGTCTCCTCGGGAGCACTCCTGGCCACCACTGCAGAACCAAGAGAGAGGGGGAGCGGGTAAGAAGTACGTGGGCTGTGTGCTGACAGCTTGCAGCTCTTCACCCTTTGGCCCCACTGAATTTACTGAAGGGGGAAGAGAGCTGGAGAGCACAGGATCTGGCCAGAATGTCCCTTGGGTCACAGTGTGTCATACAGCCCTAGGCAGCTGATGGGTTAGGATTCACAGACAGCAGAGAGGTGCTGCTGGGGAGGGGGTTGGCATCTCCTCCCTCATTAGCAGCGCAGGGAGTTCAAGGCAAGCAGATCAGGGTGACTCCTCTCCTCCAGGGGTTTCCAAAGGTCCACGGTGCATCCTGGCTCCTACAGCCTTCACGTGCTGTAAGGACTGTTCGGGGTCACTCCTCTGGTGGTTTCAAGGGGGTTCAAGGGAAGCAGGGCTCAGCCACATCCCCCTCTTGGGTTTCAAGCAAGCAGCTTTTGGGGGTGTCCACACAAACTATGTCCCCATGTCTGGAGAAGGAGCAGAGCAAGTGTCCTGTCCCATTATGAGTGGAGCCCTGTTGGGAGTGTATCAACCAAAACCCAAACTAAGCTTAACCCCAATTACATTCTATAGCTTCCATTGCTTTTGGCAAGCAGCATTAGACCCAAAGCCTGGATTTATCTGTAAGCTATTTGTAAATTTAGCCCTACGTGGTAGTAAGGTGTCTGGGCTCAGGCAGTAAAGCTCTTAAGCCCTACACACTCAGAAGGATGCTAGTGATTAAAAGCAAAAAGGCCTTTGTGTGTCCTTACATCATTCAGCTCAGCACATCAGAGGCTTTAGCCTGTGCTTCAGAAGGGGATTAGGCCAGAAGATCACGTGAGCTTGGTGTCTGAAGGGAAGTTTTTTTCCCATCTCTGAAAACACCTTTTTGGTAGACAAGAAGCAACACATCACGCTTCCCAAGGAAAAGTCAGTGTTCGTGTTTATGTAACATAGAGCTGGGCAGATAACACAGACTATTGGCACTTTTGTATTTGGAAGTCACCATTTCCGAATATTTGGAGGTATTTAAATTCTGTGGAAAATATCCAATTTGGGACCACTTTTATTTCAGTGACAAATTGCTTTTTTTTTTTTTTGGATGAATTTATAATTCATAGAATTACAGTCATTAAGATCCACTATAGTTTATAATATCATTTTGAGAGCTCACATGAGATTAGGAAAACAAGAAAATTCAATATATCTAGTATTTGCATGATTTCCCGTGTATGTGTATGTATATGTGTATGGTGGTGGGGTAGACACACGCACACATACAAATAAGAGACAGAACTAACGTCCAAACGAAATCAATCACACAAAAAAATAAAGATGAATGAAGCTAGAAAATAAAAATACTTTCTTCCAACATCTTAGAGGACACCTCATCAAAATCAACAGGTACGTATGACACTATATTTTTTTAAACAGAAAATATCACAATCAAACAAAATTACCATTCCCTAATTTCACTAGGATGCATTCATTCGTAAATGTCATTCCCACTGACTCACAGTTTGCTTGAAAATGTGTTTGGACTCACCTAGAGCCTAGGAGTGTAATCCACTTGTAAACACAGCTGAGAATGTCATCATTGCTGTGACTCACAGAAGTAAAATCCACCCCTCGCAGCGGCGCTGCAAAATGGATCGCTATAGGAATCTGTACCACTCAGCAGTTTGGAAACCCTGCTGCTGCCCAAATCGGTGCCCTCCCTGTGTACGTGGAGAGCATCTCCCATAGACCGCAAATGGAAGCACCAACGCCCTCAAGGAGGGGGAACGTGAGGTCCAACTAGATTGGAGAGGCTGTAGGAAACTCTGCCTGAATCACACTGCACCCATAAAATGTTCATTGCTTCCTTCCCATCATCAATTACTCTTTGTCACTTCAGTAATCAGCGATATTTTTTAACCCTTCAATTAAAGACACTTAACGACAGCCGTGTTTTTATCCTGCTATGACAGCTGTGCTGCAGAATTTTATTTTAAAAAACAAAACAAAACAAAACAACACTGTCTAATAAACCTGTCCAAGAGCAATTGGATTTGCATGGATTATTATTATTTCTGTTGTTCCAAGTGTTCATTAAGAGCCACAAATTGCACTTATTGCATTAAGAACACATTTAAAAAGGAGTTAAAAACACAATTTATAACAGACCGAGTAAGTGCATTGCACACTTGTGCTTGATTTGTCTGAAGTGGGAAGCTGAGTCTGTGCAGCTGCGAGACATGGAGAATTATCAGTGAATCACTTCAAGCAGTGTAAACAGCAAGATCAGATGTGAGGAAGTGAGGAGGGAAGAGTTAAAAATCTAAGCAATGAGAGCTACAATTCAAATATCTGCAATTTATGGTCAAAGTGTAAGAATTTGGAAAGTCTGGTTCTCAATCAGTTAAAGACGGTTTTAGCACAGGGCTAGTAAGCAACATTTTTACCACTTTTTCCACCCAGGGCAATAATTATCGTAACAAGACCCCTAAAGCATATCTTCCAAGAATTTGAGAAGTCTAGCTCAGTATGCTTAGCCCAGCTACTTTAAAAAAAAAAAAAAAAAAAAAAAAAAAAAAGGAAAAAGAAAAAGAAATAATCATGACAATTATTTTGAGATGCTCTTAAAAAATATATATATAGGAAATGCTGTTCTGCAGAGATACAAACCGTGAGCAGCAGTTTTATGCACTTGCCGGGAGCTTGCCAAGATCTTCTGGGATTTCTAGAGCAAAGACAGAGAAAGACCATTTGTCACCTAAGCTGCTTGAACTTTTTCAGAGCCGTTTTACTGGTTGTGCCTCTAACATGGCATTGGAAGACACGCACAGATCAAACGAGTGGATAAAGCTGACTTTCAGAGCCTACATATTTAAAGGAGGAAAAAAAAAATATTTTCCAAAGCTCGGTCCAGCAGGGGTGCCAAGAACAGCCAGCAAAATAAAGCAGTGCAGTCGAAGGGGCAGCGCAGACTTCTCAGACCTACCATGAAATCCTCCTACAGCCGCGAAAAGGACCAGCTCCAGGTGGACGGGAGGAGGAAGACCCACGCAGCACATCCCAGCAACAACCACCCCCCCATGGGGGTGAAACACCCTTGGGGTGTGTAAAAGGACCAGGCGTGGAAGGAAGGGGTTAGTAACTGTCAATAAAGTGTCTGCGAAAACCATCCGGTTTTGTTAATGTTGGGGCAGGTTCCCGTTTAATGTCACGACAGTTTTGACCGCTTAAAGGAACCACCCGGAAAGTGACACGACCTCCTTAAAGTGAGAAAGGAAAGATGAGAAATGGATAGGTTTTGCACACAAAATAATATTTACCTGTAAAGTTAAGTAGACCATTCTGGTGGCTGTTCCCACTGCTTAATGCCCAGCTCTGCACTACTCTATTCGAGGGATGGGAGAGGTGTCTGTCTGAAAGGTGCTTTGGTGTCAGGGTTTATATATGCTTCTGAAAGGCAATTTGCTTTTTGTTTTTTTTTTTTTTTTTTTTTTTTGCAACTGAATTTCAAGTGTGATGACATCAGCCTCTGGGGACCGAGAGGGTGGGGGGAATAGATGAGGAGGGGTGGTTTTTCTGTGCTGAACAGAAGGGAAACCCCTCTGGTTTCAGGAAATAAAAAAAAAAGATTTAGGACAATAACTGACAAAGTTCAAGGAAACTCCTGTCTCCAAAATGCCACAGGTGCCAATGTGTGAAGCAACTGGCTGCAGGCTCCTCCTCCAGAGGAGGACTATAAAACTGGTACTTACCAGGAAATGAGAGGGACAAGAGCATCCTCCCATTGAGCTGAAGTGTCACCAAACCAGGTAATCCAAGCTGCAAAGGGAGAAGCGTGGCATTGGTGTTTCTCTTTGATGCTTTTTTTTTTTTTTTTTTTTTTTTTTTTTTTTTTTTAATACATTCACTGTTTTAGCATTTGGCTGAATATTGTCATAATTCTCCTTCTTGTAAATAGCCAGCTCTGTGATGTTGCCTGCCATGTGCTGCCGGTTCACGGAGATGTTAGTGCAGACGTGAAATCTGGGCTGTAGCTTCCAGGAGACATCGGGACCTTCCGTCCCCAAATGAATCTTTGGACTCTGGGGAAATGCCATGGCTTCTTGCTTTGTCCAGTAGTGCATCTCGGACATGTTCTGTACAGAATATCAGCTTGCTTTGAAAGCCAGCTTGAATTTTTTTACTAAATACTAACCAGACCCATGGTCACTGTGAACGTAGCAATGCATCCCAGGCAACTTGGTGCTGTTTTTCACCAGATGAGAGGCAGGGCTGTGATATTTATTCCAGCTGTGTAGTGGCGTTGTGCACTGTTAATCTTGCTGTGTGCTTGTCCAAAAGGCATTGCATTTCATTCTCTTAACATGCTTATCTTGAGAGACACAGTGTTTTCTCAAAGCTATGTAAACACTGGTTATCACTAATAAGGTAGGGTGGAAAAGCAATCGCTAAATGCCACTGGGGAATAAGTATCTGAAAATTTAATGTTGTGGTATTTTTGTATATATCCAATGGCACGCTAAGCCTTGCTCCAGCCTCCCCTGGGGACAATGTCCATGCACCAGCATATTCCCATTAATATTAGTCAAGGTTAACAAGCACGGGCAGCAGATTTGGGTGCAATGTTGTTGCCCGCAGTGATGTCTGCAAAGCCCAGCTATAGCAACAAGGTTGGGAAGGGGGCTCGGAGGAAAATGGCCTTTTCTGGGGGCAGAGAAGGGGAGTTACTGTGGGCAAAGCAGCACGCAGAGGACAAGGTGCTCGGAGGCTGCAGCCACGTGGGCAAGGCTCGGAGGCCATGCTGAGGGCAGAAGAGACAGGGCTGAGGGAGGACCTCGCCAGCCACTTCTGCAAACCCCAGGGTGGAGTAGGTCAGGGGCAAGTGGGAAAAGGACAGGAGACGGAGGAGGATGGGTGGCTGTGGCTTTGCCCTCGCTGCCCAAGGGATCACCCGGGGCTGCCCCATCCATTCAGCAAAGCCAGCTCTCTGAATGGGCTGGCAGTGCCCCATCTGTCCTCGCGGTTTCCTGGACAGTGGCTGTGCTGGCTGGTGCCCCATGTGTACAAAGAGCCCACACACAGTAGAAAGGGACTTCTCATTTTCTCCTTTGCCTCCACACCACCCTGCATTGCCTGCACCACCTCTACCTCGAGAGCTACACGGCAGGAGTCCTGGTGGAGGACAGCCAAGGAAAGGCTTGGTGGGTACTCCTTCCTTGCTGTGCCCCTCCAGGCAGGGAGCAGAGGTGTAATGCTACCCATTTGCTGTAGTGCATGTGGAGAAGCAGGTCCTTACAAAGTTCTGGGGGTGGCAGCTGTACAAAACAGATAGTGACAGCACTGATGGGTGACTTCATCCTAGGGACGAGCAAGGCTTGGGCATACTTAGAACAGAAAACACCTCTGAGTGTTTCCTCGTTTCTCCAGGTCTTGGTGCAACCCGTTCCTGGTGCTGTTGCCACCGAGACTAATTATTTGGTGTGTTGTTATGTTGCTTGAAGTAGGGGAGGAGGTGATGGACTTTGCCTTGAAGCTGCTGAGCACACATCTGTGTCCCCAGTGCATGGGGTGTCTGTGTGCAGAGCAGGTCTGCAGCTGTTGCCAGCCCAAAAAAACCTTTCCTCCCAAGGGAAGCTCTTTCATCGTCCTCCTTTTCCATGTCTTGATCTAAATCCTCTTGCTTCCTTTCCCTTTACACCTCTGTATCCTGTGTATCCTGGCACTTTCGGGTACTTCTCAGGTGTCCTATGAAGGAGGGCACTGCAAGCAGAGGGAAACAGCCCTATTGATATTTCCTCTCCACCCTTCCCCAAACCAAGGCTCTAAAACCTCTGTTGTGGTTAATCCTGCAGTAACTGCAAACCAAGTGAGTCTCAGCAAGTAGAAAATCACTCCTGAGAGCTGAGCAACCACTCAGCCAGCCCATCTTCCTCCAGAAAGCCCCTCTCATCCTACCCCAGAGACCAACTCAAAACAGGGGCTTGTAGCAGCATGCCCAGAAAGTCACTGTCTGAGCTACTTCAGAGTGAAACATCTGGAGGAACTTAACATTGTGGCCCTCCTCCAAGTACAACCATTTAAACCAAACTGCCCGTTTGCACCTGCATGTCATAAAAATCAGTGACAACAGCATGGACTGTACAGGTGTGCTGCTCGGCTGTTTCTAAGGGTGCATCATTTATGAGGGCCTCCTTCAGGTCAGTAATTCATACAGGGGTTTTGCTGGTAAAGGAGAACGTTCCTCCTGCAGTGCTGTGGCTTGGTGCAGCTTTCTGAACTGAAAAATCCAACCTTTAGCACAAGCAAATAGTTGAATGAATTAGTTGTTCCCCAGACATGGGACATACTACTTTTCCAAATTATTTCATGAGAGTTTAATTTGTTGAATCAGTTCAGAGCTGTTAGGAGTCAATGCAGCCTGTTTATCCTTCATTCTTGCTTCTTGTCAAAATTGCAACCTTTAAAATAAATATAGAAAAGAGATTTTTTATTTTATTTTATTTTTTTTAATGGATCAGAAGAACTCAGAGGCCACTGACCTCTTTGCAAAACAGTATTTGCAAAATAGTGTATGTCTGCCCAGGAATACTGTGTGTTTAAGAGTAGACACTGGGATTTAGGTTCATTAATATTCACAAAGCTGTTCCTCCTGTGGGTGGTGCAGTGTCTGCTCCTTCACTCCCCTTCACTTCCCATATCAACAGTAGCTCTGCTTTCCTTTCTTTCCAAAAGGCTTTTTGGAATGTCTGAGCACAGAATACATCACCTTCTCCCTTTCCAGCTCCTTTAGGTCACAAAATGTTCTAAAAATACCAAAATAACAAGAACGTTGCTGTTTTATTTTCATTTTTGTTTCCTAACGAAAACCTCCAGAGAGCAAGCTCCAGCTCATGGTACCCAAGAGTGCAGAGGAATGGAAATGTGGGGGCTGCTTACAAATAGACGAGTTAATGGTAGAAATATGAAGGGTTTGAAAATAGACTATTTAGTCACTGGGGTTTCAAGAAAGGGATGGAGCTGGAAAATTCCATCTGGAAGGGAGACTGTGTATGTGTGTGCAGTGCCTGCCTGTTTGTCTGTAACAGTGGATAAGAAATGTCCTGGACTGGCTCAAAAATACCTTGTGGGTTTCATCTGAATGTTTGTTCATTTGTGTTAGGCTATTCATTCCTCTCCATCTCCAGCAGCCCAGAGAAGAGGAGGCAGGAACTGTTACCACCACCTGCAGCGCTTTGGGGCACCTAAACATGTTTTTGCCAGAAATCTCTGTAGCCTAAATAGGTTGTGTGTGTTTTTTCTGGATAGGCCTCCGGAAAGTAGGCACCTAAAGTTCTGCTTTGAATGGAGCCTTTGTCCAGGGCAATGAGGAAGGCTCGGTGGAAACACCTGAGCCTGTCACCAGCTTCTCCCTCTTGGAGCAGGGGCATGGCTCTGGACGCTGGCTGAGCGCCCGAGCCAGAGGAGCACTGGTCTAGACGCAGACACACGTGGAGAGACGGTGAGGTTGTGGGGGCGACCACTGACACCCTTGTTTTGTCTGGAAGGGCCATGGTGAGCACGGCGGGTTTCGCGGCCGTCTTCTACAGCGAGCCGGCTGTGCTGGGCCTCCTCGCCAATGTCGTCAGCGCCTTCCTCCTCTGCCTGCAGAACTTCGCCACGGCGCACACGGGCCTCGGGCCGCAGGGAGAGCAGGATGTCCTCGCAGGTGGGTGACAATGCTTGGGGGGACACCTGGGCCCCTGGTCTTGCTGAGCTGCCCCCAGGAGCACCGGCATTACAGAGTTTTTAGGAGTCATTCCCCTGGGTCAGTAGACAGCCATGGAGGACAGGTGGAGAAACGTGAGGTTTCTCCAGTGTACAGAAGACCTGTGTGCTGCCTGGGAGAGCTGCTCCTCCTTCCCCCAAATCCCTGACAGGAATCTGCTCTGAACCCTTCACATGCCATTCCCCTACAGTGGAACAAGTGTCTCAGAGCCCCTGCCAACGCTAGAAGCAGGTTGGAGGACAAGAAACAGGCTTAGGGAGCTGAGCCCCTCTCCCAGGGGCAGGATGGAAGACTGGTGCTCCTGGACCTGCTTATCCTGCTGAGCATACCGAGGGTCTCATGCGCCACACACCGAGGCTCAGCACAGAATTTTGTCATTCAGGTGGGAGCAGAGGGGAAGGCAGAGTCTGTAGGGTCGTAAGAAGGCTGTGGGTCCTGTGGTGGGATGCCCCCCAGAGCCTGGAGATGCAGCGCTCCTTCCTGCAAGTTGAGCCTTCCTTCCTGATGTCTTGCTGTGTCTCCCAGGTGTCCACCTCATCCTGATCGGAGGCTTTGTCCAGCTCCTGGCAGGATTTCTTGCCTTCAGGAAGTACGACCACCTCGGAGGCGCAGCCTTTCTCACCTTCTCAGCTCTGTGGAGCAGCTTTGGGGCCACACGCATCATTTCAGCCGCGTACCCCCCCTTGCAGAACACAACACTGCCCTCAGGGAATGCCAGCCACCTCCTGCCTGCCAGCACAGCCCTCACCTCCACCAGCCAAAGTGCCGTGGCAGGGCTGGTGGCCTACATTTCCATTTCCTTTATCCTCTCCTTCTGCTCAGCCACAGTGAACTACATCATGCCTTTCATATTTGGGGCCATCGCACTTGCCCTGGTGTTTGAAGCTGTTGCACTGTTTGGCCAGTGGGCCCTGGTAGTGTCGGGGGTCATTGAGCTTGTCATTGTCCTCTGCGGGCTGTATGGTGCGGTGGCCCTGCTGCTGAAGGGCATCACACAACGGTACATCCTTCCAGGCTTTGGGCATCCCCTCTTCAATGTCTTGCTACTGGGGTCAGCACAGAAGGGCTCTTCCAAGGCCATTGGGGAAGAGAAGAAAAAGAACACAAAGTATGCCGAGCCAATGGCCCTAGGCAACATCTGTGATACTGTCTCTCCTTTTATATTTGCTTTTTACTCCTTTGGGTACATGAAGACCTTCTGTGTTGGAGCAGCATGGATTTCCATCATCTCCAGCTGCCAACTGCTGTCCAGCTTCTACAGCTACCTGAGAGGTGATGTCTACTACACCACCAAGTTTGGTGTCCACAGCCTCTACTGGCTGGTGATGTCTTGGGAAGAGTTCATACTCACTGTCCTCCTTGGGCCAGGCAAGGCTCAAGAGAGCAGGCTGGGAATGTTTGGAGGGTGGTTCTTCTTAGCTGTTGCCTGCATGCTGTTTCTGATGTCAACCTACAAAGATACCCTGGAGATGTTGCAAAACGCCTCTTTCATCATCCTCATGTCTGCCTCCATCCATCAGATCCCAGTGCCAGGTGCTTACCTGTTCCTTGGCGCTGCCTGCAGCCTCTGCACTGCTCTCTCGTTGTATGCCACTTTTGCCAGCCTTATCAACTCCATTGGGGAGAAGGCTCTGATTCCAATTGGCTCCCAAGCTATGTCCAGCTCAGCTCTTCAAACCACACTGATGGCTGCCAAAAGCTTCTTCACAAGGTCCAAGAACTTGCCAAGCAGCACCAAAGCCGAGGTGCCAGATGCCTTATTCTACATCTGCAATGGCCTGGCATCAATCTCTGCCATCCAGGCTACTTTCAGTGACCCCAGCAGACAGCAACTCTCCATACCTTCTGTGCTCATCCCAGGAGCCATAATGCAGCTGTATGTCTGCAGGATCCAGGTGCAAGGAGGCAGAAGGTTTGGCTGCATTCTCCCATTCTGCTATGCTGCCTTTTGGGGAGCATGGACCTGGCTTCGGTTTGCAGGTAACACAAGGTCAGGCTTTTGCTTTTTCCAAAATGAAGGGGTGTTTTAGGAAATTGCTGATTGCTTTCTTCAATGTAGTTCCTTCTACCAGAAGATTCACTGATAACAAGATTAACTACATTCCTCCTTGTAAAAATATGCAAAAAAAAAAAAAAAAAGGTCAAACATCCTGGCTTGCACTCATGTAATTGACTGCCATTGCTGCAGTCTCTTGGTGCTCTGGCAGCTGCAGGAGTCTAAGTTGTGTCTTTGACTCCAGTGGAGGTAGTTTTCCCTGCTCAACAGTTTTGAGGCAGCACTCAGGCTGTCCCAGGATATTTAATTCAGAGTAACAGGCCAGTAGACACTTCCGAGGTGGCAAAAGACACCAGGTTCTGGATTTACATTTCAGAAGCCAGTAGTAATTCATCTTAATTGGTTGTAGCCCTGGAAGATCTCAGAACGACAAATTTGTCTTTAAAAAGCCCTATTCAGCTCCACATGAGCAGTGTGTTCAAGTGAAATCCAAGCCAGGTCCTGTTAAAATGAACACCAGTGGGGAAAGTTAAAGCTGTTGCCTAAGAGGTATGTCAGGAAGCTATTAGTCTTTTTAGTCAGACTTTGATGTCGTTTACAAGCTGGAAGTAAAATAATCAGTTTTTAAGATAGCCATCACCAGTTCCTCAGTTAATACCTCAAGTGGTTTGTACTGCCGATGTGATGGGCTTCAATGTTTCAGTGCAGTAGGCTGTTTTTATAGCAGTCACCATCAATTAATACAAATTGTAGTCATTCAAACAGCAGCTATGTCATTCTTCTGTTACACGGTGCTTAATGCTTCGCTCACATCCAAATCTGCTGGTCCTATTTCAGGCCACTTGATGAACATTGGTGCAGGGAACAGTGAAGGATTCACTGCTGGTGCCATTGCCTTTTTGGTGCTCAATGTTTTTTTAATGATTTTAGGTAAGTCTCAGTACCGTGGGTGATTGGTTATTGAGGGGTTTTTGGGGCCAGGTCCAATCTCACTTGTGGCTGCACTGTGGTGGAGACACACAAATGAGGGAGTCTCAGCTCTCTCTGACACTCCAATTGGGCAAGAACTGGAATGTTTTGCCCACAGTCAGTAACAGAAGCTGAGCTGGGCTTAGAAGAAGAAGTCATAAGGGAAAGGAAGAACATTTCAAAGAAAATAAACGGTTCAAATAAGGTGAAAGTGTTAGACGGACTGGGCCACTGGCTTACATCCACAGTCACCCTCCAGCCCAGCTGCTGTAAATCACAATCTTCTTGGCTGCCTGAGAAGTGTTTTCCATGTGAGCAGTGTACTGGCAGATGAAGGGCTTGGCAGCTTGTCTCCTGAAAGCCAAGGGCTAACTAAACCACAGTCGTATCTCTGTGAACACGGAAGTCAGACCATGTACAATTAAGTTGATTTATGAGCTCTTCTGTGGTTTCACATACATTTTTACATGTCTTTCTCTCATGTGGGTTCCTCTTGTTTATATTTCTTTCCACAGCTTCCTCTTTAAACGTGGTGCTTCTCTGCATGACTGTTGCAATGGAGCTCTTGACCATTTGTTTTCTGCTCTTTACCTTGGAGAACCTCCCTCTGCCATTTGAAAGTGAGTTGTAGCTGACCTTGGTCCTCAAACTCCTTCACCCAGAGGGTGAAAAGAGTGGGTCTCTGGTTGGCTGAGGAGCAATATTCTGCACAAGCTCTCTACGGTAAAAAGCAAACAAAAGATTGTGTCATCTTTCCCTAGAAGACTGGTGTGTGTGCAAGCTACAGATGCTGAGCGTTTTGGCTCTCTGGCTGCAGGAGGAAACATTCCCTCACACTATCCCAAAGGTCCTTGAGCTTCCTAACAAATATCTAGCTATGGCTGATACTACTAGATCAAGATGACTTCCAGAGGTTCTGTACAGCCCTACTTTCTAGTAGTTATTCAGTGAGCCAAGACTTGGAGTGAACTAAATATACCAACGTCGTTGAATTTCTGTTCAAATTCTGGCTTTGTAGCAAGTGAGAGTTTGATTTGTAATTATACACAGTGCTTTAGCAAAATGCTTTTTAAAGGCTTTTCCACTGGGAAAAAAAAGTCAGGAGTCAGGTAGGCCAGTGTGGAAATGCCTTGAATTTTTAGACCCACAAATGTGCTGGACTGTAAATGTTGTGTAACAGGAAAGGCTGAGGTAAGTTTGCAATTCTGGGAAGACATGAGACACAAAAGAAAATAAAACTTTGCCAGCATCCTTCCTTCCTTTGACCCTCTGGTTTTATTTTCAGTTGTGATGTTAAGCATCTTCAGCATCATCTGCTTCTATGGAGCAACAGCATCACTGGCAAACAGCATGTTTGGGAAGGATCTAATGATGATGGGGCCCCCTCTGTTCACAGTAAGAGATGTTTTGTGCAATGGTGTCACTTCCCTGTTCAGAGGAATATCCTGGGGTCTTCAGTCTCATCTAGGGGAGTTCAAATTTCCATCTCCCTTCCTTCATACCATTTGAAATCCCTGTCACAGCATTGCTGTAGGGAGCTATGAGCCGAAAACAAGTGACCTTCCATTATGAATAATGTGCTGAAAGCTTGTGGAAAAGGCAGGGACATTTACAAAATGCCCACCTCACTCCAAAATGCCCTTCCATCTCTTTGTTCAGGTGGAATTAGCTGTCTCCAATCCATGAATTGCTGACAGGCTGAAGTTTTAATGGTCATAATCTTGGGGACAGAGAAGCAAGGAGTTGCAATTTGCCCAGACTGGACAGCAAGAGCTCCCCTCTCTACCTGATAACTTTAAACTTTTCCTGCTGCCTTCTACGTCTGACCAAGGGAGCTCCATCTAACTGGGTTGATTGATCTGACAGCTCCAATTCCTCCTGCAGTGGAACATTTTCATTAAATTACTGCTCCTAACTACAGAGATTCATGAAAAAGCACTTTGCAACCTGCTCTCACTCAAGTTCCTCTGGATTTAGAATTTCCTAGCAGTTTCCTTAGGTCACTGTGGAGGGCAGTTACCTCTCCAGATAGTATTCACCATGCTGGGTGGGATTCATCTCCTGTAACTGTAAGCATCATGGTTCAAATGTCTGCACCTGAACTAGGTGCTGTTTTGACTCTTTTATTCCTGGAGCAGAAGTAATTGCTTCTGAAAAGTAATTAACATAATCTCCTTTAGGTGAAGCTTGCTTTGAAGTGCCACCTCTGTCCTTTGACTAGCAAGGGAATACAGCACCAGGAAATAGCTGTGTTCAGGCAGACCACATCTTACCCTGAGATTTTTACGTTTGCTTATTCCCACTCTAATGGATTTATTGCTTCCTGATTATCACCAGGTTGAGAGCTCTAAGAAGGACACTGGAGGTCCTCCACCCTGCATCTGCCCCAAGTCCCACTGTACGAGTGGCCTGAGGGCCATTGCTGACTTGCTGAACACAGGGGCAGTGTGTGGGGTCCCAACAGACACCGTGTACGCTTTGGCAGCCTCCTGCAGACACCCTCAAGCCATCGAGAAGGTCTACAGAATCAAGGTGTGAATACAAGACTGACTTCTTGTTATTTGGATCCTGCTAGCATCCCACAGATGAGTTATGTACTCAGGTAGAAATGGAAGATGCCTTGTTTCAGGTTGTCCTGGCTCAGAGCCGAGCAGAAAGAGTCTAGGAGGAGCCTCAAGAAAAGGTCAGGGACCGTTTTCTGAGCTGAGCAACCTGGGGAAAAGCACAGGCTGCTCTGGGCGTGTAGCACTGGGAATTAGCTACTTGTGCTTCACTGAGGGGATAAAGCAAAAACCCAAACTGGAACAGCCCTGATACGTGTCAGAAGTGGGTCCAAACTGATATTTGTCCTCTCTGTCTTAGGAAGTGCTGAATCAGAATCCCAGCTCTAAACCTGCCAAGACTTTTGGAGACATTCAGTGCTGGAATCAGACCCAAAGTCTGCACCTTAAATACATCTTTTGCAGCCTGGCCCTGTCTGTTCTCCATGAAGCAATTTCCTGGCTAGCCTGGAGAAATAAGCATAACAGACTATCTCAGCTGGCACTTAGTGTGAACATCAGTAACAAAGGCAGTCTTTTCTGTCCTGCTTTGGTGCCAATGCTAACCTTCCCTGTCAGTGAGAGAATATAAACAGAATGTAAATACATGCCCCGTTCCTTAGTCATTTGGCCCTGCTAGAAATGATGTCAGCTGAGGACTGAAATGACACTGTTTTATGAGCTCTTTTATTTTCCTTCATATCACTTCTCACTTTATAACAAGCTTGTGTCAAAGCACCAAAGAACTGAAGAAGTGGTCACGTAGATATTGGTTTCCGGGGGTTAGACTTCCCTTCCATTACCATCTTGTGAATTGGTGGGTTTTCTCTTGATTTGTACAAGTTAGAAGAAAATCAAGGCCCTGGTGTAAAAGACATTAAAGACACTGATAATGAGCAGAGAAATGCCTGCCGGGGTTGGTTCTGTCTGAAGCAGGGGATTTGGATGCATCCTCCCAAGCTCTTGCTTGCTTGGAGCTCGTGGTCCCTGGGAAGTATACAGACTAAGACTCCAGCGGGCTTATATCTTCCCAATGCAGACTTGCTCTCCTCATCTCGTTTTATCCTTCCTTTCATCCTGTTTTTATTTTCCTTTTTTTTTTATTATTTTTTTTTTGTAGGACAGGCCTCAAGAGAAGCCCATCTGCATCTTTATTTCAAACCTGGACCAGTTGCGAGCAGCTGCTCCCCCCATCAGCCCGCTGCTTTGGGAATTCATGGAAAATGTTTACCCTGGTGGAATTGGCTGCATTATCAAGAAAGGAGAGTGGCTAAAGAAGTTAGGTGAGGAGAACAGGACATCCCTTCTTTCCATCTTTCATGTTTTCAGCACAGCAGGCATGCAATCCTTTGGGATGGCAAAGGGAAAGCTTCTGTTCATTTTATTCTCAGAAAGCATCTTTGGAGCTCTTACATGCCTTAGCAAAATGTTTAGAAGAGGGTGTAAAAGAGCTGGAATGACTCATAAACAGCGTGAGACAGCATGATGATCTCTTTAACCCAGTCAGACTCAAAGCAAGGGAGGCTCATCAGCCTGGGAGGGTCACATCGTGCAAGCCCATAGCTGTTAGCTAGGAATGAGCAAGCCCTGGGTGGAGGATCAAAAAGAGATGAGCGGTCCAGGAAGGGGAGAGGTTCCTAGGGTATCTTGTTACTCTCCCTTCCTACCACATGGACCAAGACAAAATGCTGTAAACAGCAGCATGGTTCACACGCAGACCTGGTTTCTGGGAATCAGTGGAAATACTAAAGACTGAAGAAACAGTAGGAGTTTTGCATGCTTAACTGGCAGAATGTGTTGCAGAGAATGGGGAGGCTGGGCACAGATCACAAAGAGTTTGACTCTGTGATCCAGGTAGATCCTTTATCTGTAAAAACATCTATGCTGATCTCCAGCCACTAAGGTTGTGAGATTTTTCCTGTTTGCCTCTGACTACTCAGTTCCCAAATCTTACAGCTGCTCTCATGGATTTCTAATCAAGCATGCTGCTTTTCTGAAACTGCACAAAGAGACTTGCCATTTTATTTGGGGTATGGAGCAGGAACACTTGCAAAGAAAGCAGGAGGTCTTCCTCTGATGCTGTGTCAAGCAAAGCTCTTCCAAAATTCCCTGTCTGTCTTTCAAGGGGTTGGAGAAGGCTACAGCAGGGTGGGAACTCAAGACAGTATAATGATCAGAGTGCCTGACCTGACTGTCCTGGTGCACCTCATCGACATGACGGGACCCTTGGCAATCACATCTGCTAATCCTAGTGGAGAGGTTGACAGCACCCATCACGACATGGTCATCTCGTGAGTGCCCTGTTCACTGCATTTCTATAGCCCTGAAAACTACCAGTCAGGCGGGCAGCTGTCATGATTTGATGCCCCGTGGAGAGGGGAACTTCAGCCCCAGGTAGTATGAAGTACTTGTGTAGCTTTGTTTCTTCTTTTCCCTACAGGCGTCTTGGCCATAAGCTGGAGGGTGTTCTCTGTGATGGAGATTCTGATGAAGTGGTGGCATCAACTGTGGTCAACTGCACAAAGATTGATGAAAGTGAGTGTTAGAACCACCCTTCCGGTTGCATTTTCCTGGGTTGTTTCCATTCATGTCAATAGCATCAATCTGACAGCAGTGTGCTCAAAGACTAACTGTTCTAGAGTGCCTGGGCATTTACAAACATGTTGCTGGATAGGAACAAACAAAAGCTGTCCTTGGAGGACCTCCGTGTTGACAGAGAATGAAGCAGTGAGGAGAAACAAGGTTGTGCAAGCAAAATTTGCCTTATAAGAGCAAAATGCTTGAAGTGAGAGGGTGGATGCTTCTGAAAGGAAGCATGTATTTTCCTTGTAGACCACCAGAATGAAGTTAGAGTTAAAGGAGTTCATCTACAGTGATGGAATTGAACAAGTTTTTAGCTGTCTCTGGGTTGTCATCTGAGTGGGATTCTCTAGTGGAAAACCAAACTCTTGAGCACGGTGCGCTGCCAGTGATGGTAGGTGTTGCTTTCTGACAAACTTCCCAGTGGTCTTGTTACACAGCTGGGGGCACGGAGCACCTGGATGTTTTTACTGGTTCAACATGTCCCATTATGTTGTAACATAATCCCTGTCCCTTTTTTTTTCCCCCTTTGGGGATTATCCTAACTTTCTCATTCTTGCCCCGGGAAGGTGGCATCACCATCATAAGAGAAGGCTGCATACCAGCAGGCAAGGTGATGCAGATATTTGAAAGAGTGAAGAACAGAGTGGTCTGAAACTGAAGAAAACCTTTCTGAGTGAAAGAACGGCATCTGCTCTCACAAAAAGACATGAGGCAACCTATGCCGTGCTGGAGCACTTGGCCTCGTGAAAGCCATACCTTCTCTAATCAAGCACTTACCTCCTTGGGAAACAGCAGCACTTTCTCACCCAGTGTCTCTCCTGGGAGCCTTTTGCGGCTATTTATTGTTTATCTCCAGTAAGTGCCTGAAACCGCCGGGAAAGCTGCCCACAAAATGCCAGCAGGATCAGGAGATGATGCTTTATTGCAGGAATTCCCTGAGTGCCCGTGTTTCCTAAGTGCCTCAAACTGTGGACTCCATGCCTGCTTTTATACAACCTTCCAACTCTCAGATCTGTGTATTTTAAACAGCTAAATTTCACTAAATAAAGCCACTTTTTGGAATGTAAGGAAAAGGCTTTGAGTTTCATTTGATTTCCACCAAGCTATTCATCCTCCAAAAATCACAAGGCTCCACAGCTAAGCCCTAGGGGAAGGAATAAATACTGGAAGGCGCAACCCTGACAGAGGGCTTGCAGCAAGTAGTTGACCCCTGTCCTTCTCTGGCATCCTCACAGCCACTCCCTGCTTGGACCAGGGGAGTTTCCAGCTGGTCTCGGGGTGCTCGGCAGCCTCCTTGCAGAAAGGAGAGGCTGATGTGGGCCTGTGGCGAATGAAGACCAGGGGAGAGTCAGGGACGAGGGGAATTCGCTCTTAATAAAGACAAACCTCCACTAAGGAAACAATGAGCTAGGGCTCAAAGGCAAGAGGCTGGCTTCAAAACACTCAGATGTGCAATGCAGATTTGGAGTTTTTTTGTAATGTTTTCCCCTGTACCAGAGGCGGTGTCCAAGTGGCAGATCCCTGCCAGTTCCCTGCAGTTGTTCCTTCTCCTCCCTCCTGCTCTGGGCAGGGAGATTGCTCCCTTGGCACCGACACACCACCGCCTCTTGCCACCTGAGGGACAAGCCCCTTTCCAGCTCTTCTTTACCATAGCTTTGCAGCATCTTTCTCTCCTGCTCGTGGCCTTCCCTCTCGAGCCACATCCCTCTGCGTGCCCGAGTTCCCTCCCAGCTCACCCGATGCCGCTCCACGACCTGAGCAGCCAAACCCGGTGCAGCTTTTGGGGCTGGATTCCTCCCACACTTCACTGCAAACATGTAAACACTGACTCCAGTCTTGACTGTGCTCAGCTTGCTTTGGCAAAGGGGTTGTTGTCCATCTGACCCTCCTCAAGATGCAGCCTGCTATTCAGCCTGCGCTATTTAAGTCACCATAAATAGCAGCTTTGGCTCTGGCTCCAGGTGTCAGAGGTTGTTTCACTCGAGCAGCTCCCCTGACTCCTGATTAAAAGTCCTTGGCACCCATTCCTCAGGCCTGAACACAGCCTCCCCTTCATGCTGCAGCCTTCTGACCCTGCCAGCCCACCAGCACCCTGCGCGGGGGCACTCGTTGTTGGGGCACCGCAGGGCATTCCCAGCCTCCTGTCGCTTGCCAGCCCGTGCCAGCTTCTGCAAGCAGAATGAAGTCATGTCCTCCTCCCTGCACATACCCTGAGATGGCTAAACAAGCCTCGCACACGCTGTACCCTTCCCTCACACACCAGCACGTATCCTGCCCCGGTGGCAGCCGTGTGAGCAGTCTGTGTGTCACCCCCTCTCCCCGGGCAGGGGTCTCCTGGGGCAGGCACCTCCCTTCTGCCCTGTGCTCCTCTCCGGCACCCCGTGCACCTCCTGGCATGGGTCGGCTGGAGCTGCACCCACGCTGGAAAACCAGCAGCACCAGGGCGAGGAAGTGTGGACCAGCTGGGAGGGGAGCAGAAAACAGGAGGCTGGGAGAGCTGAGCCGAAACCCTGAGGATTTCTGGGGAAGCTGTAAAAAGCCATCATCCTCCCTGGCCCCAAGCCAAAAAGGCACGCAGCAAAGCCTCTGCTACATCCATGCAATAAAATCCTGCTGCTTCATGGGGACAGAGTCACCCCCAGTTCCTGTGCTCGCAGTGTATCTGCATCCCAGCTGCGGGTGCTGCCACAGAATATTTAGCTTAAAGGTACAGATAAATGGAGGTAACTATATTAGACAAATGGGAAGAGGAGGCTGCTGCTAGCGACTGGCTACGAGTGTGGTGCAAAGAGCTGTTATCCTTCTGCAAGCCCCAGTACTTCAAATCACTGAATAAATGAAGTTAAGTGCCAGCTGAGGTCCACCACCATCCAGCAGAGGCTTAACTTCAAGCATGCGGTGAAGTCCCACAACATGGGGTTTCTCTCATGTCTTAATGCTTAAAAAAACTACTTGACCTTTCCAAGCAAAAGAAGTTTTCAACATAGACTATAAATCTCTGGAACAACAACAAAAACAAAAACAGGTCCCTTCTTGGCTTGTCACCTCAGTCATGTCCACATTAGACTCTCACCATACTGGTGGCACAGGACTGAGAGTGTCCATTGCATTTCAGCTCTTGGGGAGGATGTGTGGTTCCAAACCTGGCGTCTTCAGTGCAACAGACAGCCCAGGACTTCGTAAATCGAGGCAACGTTTTCTGGGAGATTATATGTGAACGATTTTTCAATAGCAGTAGCAGCTCTCGCCTTGCACTGCTGCTATCTGGCAGGTAAATCAAGACTGGAATGTCTCAGCCCTTGAGAAAAGCACCTGACAGCATTGTAGTGGTGGGAAAATTCCTTAAAATAGGAACTGTTTTGCAACTTCAGGGCGATGGACAGTTTAGGTTATAAATGGGGCAAGATAAGAAAACCGCAGGGGCATGCTTTCTACTGATGGCAGACAAAGATGGCAAGAGTGTTGCAAAGATCCAGGATGAAAGGCTCTTTAAAAAATTCCTTGTTTGTTTGGGTTGCTTTCCCCTCAAAACAACACTTAACCCTTCAAATCCACCAGACGGGTTCAGATCTCCGGGACAAGCTCATTGTGGGACTTAAGGCAGGACTAGACTTTAGGTTGTGTTTAGGTCCATACAGAAATGGTCTAGCCTGAAACCCACATGCCTAATGGTGCCTAGAGTTTGGAATATGAACCCAGTTTACCTCGTGCCAACTAGATACCTCTTTCCATCTCATGGGGCATAAACCCACTGAAGACTACAGCATTTCCTCTCCCAGTCACACTTTGGAGATGTCCAAAGTGTCTGCACCAGCTATAGAGGAATCCAAAAGTATCTATTATCCCAAATAATACTTCATTTATGTGTCTATGCTGGGGAAACTTGCCCTCTAGGCTTCAGATGATGGCTTTGTTTCAGGGAGAAATTCAGTGGTATTTCATTGGAAACATGCGAAACCAAAGGACTTCTCTTCAGACAAGAATGCAATCAATAAACGGCACTGAACTGTGAAAACCATAAATGTAAAGACAAGGAAATTTTTATGCGTTGAGTTTTTGTTGGTTAATAAGTAAGGAAGCAAACAAATGAAGCTACAGAAAAAAAATCCTTCACCAGAATCAGGGTTTACCTCAACAGTCACGTTCTCAGAAGTAGTCTGTTGACTCAGGAGAAATTAGGGTAAAGAGGTGTTTGCACTGTACCCGTTTTCCAGTATCACTTAAGGCACAACAGAAAGCAATGTTTCCAATACAATAACCTACAGAATCTCTTCCTTCTTTGCTGGGTTTGTGCTGGGAATAAGCGTGGTTATCTCTGCAGCAAACAAGGAAATACTTTGATTTCTCCGTGTTGTCCTGGTGCTGCTAAGTAGAGGAGTAGTGTTTCTTTCTCAAAACAGATGGGGAAAATCCCCATTATATTATCACCATGAATAAGCCTTTTTGATAAAATGCTGTAAATTGCAGTATTTTGCAGTATTATCAGCTTTATGCAGCTTTAGCCATGATTTATCACAATTCTCCTCTTGACAAGCAAATGTGTCGTTCCATAACCTCCAGTGATTTGGGTCAGAAATGTCCGACTGGGTGTGCAAGACCAGGGGAATATAGGAGCTGTCAAACTAAAACTGGCTGAAGATGTGTCTGGCTTGGGAGCTTCACACCCAGGAGATACCCTCAAGAACCACAGAAGGAAAAGCCCCGATTTTCCAGACCATGAGGTTGTCTGCTTCGAGTGTATCCCCAATAGGAAAAACTTGAGGAGATGTGGTGGGATCCCACCCAATGCAGCAGCTGTTGGGTGTCCAGAGATATTTCCTGACTTGGGTTGACACATCTAGTTGTCTACTCTGCCACTTTACCCAAACATAAAACTGAATTTCTCACTGTGCTCTGAGCAGCCACCATGACAAGTGAGCCTGGAAAATGGCTTTTAGTAAGCAACCCAGGTGGCTGAGCAGCACCACGTCCCGACTCCATGCAGGTACGCAGTCTTTGTTCCCCATACGTTTGGCCCAAGGACTTGGCGAGCAGCAGCAACTGTTGTGTGGTTGTGTGCCCACAATTCTTCTCAGGGACTCAAAGCAAATTCCCCAAGCCTGGAGCACTCCTGCCAGCATTTCTACCCGGTTAGAGGGAAACAAATACACCGCCCTTAGATCAACAACAGGAGCTGTCAATTCCTTTATTCAGGCTCTCTAAACACAGGGTCCTTTCATTAAGGCTATTGCTAACGTTTAATGCCTCTTGCTGTGTTTTCCATTATGAGATGCTCTATATTGCTGAAGGCTCATTTCCAGTTGGGAGCTGGCAATGAGCAACAAGGCCTTTGGTTTCCAGCTGAGCCAGGGGTACTGGATGTAAACCATGTCATGTTTGCCCCTAATGGAGAGATGGGTCTCTTCATTCTGCCCCACTTCTCACCCTAGTGTTTGCTCAGCAGTTAGCTGAGCCCTAGCAAAATGGTTTTCAAGGCCAGGACACCAGTTCTGGCAGAGAAGAGCAGCCCACGTGTGTGTGCATCCAGACAAGAGGGGGAAAAAGATGTAGAGACAGGCAGGAGAGTGGAAGTTTTAGGCGAGGAACAGAAAGTCCACCCATGTTTTATTAAAAGAAACATGGTGAAAAATATTTTTGCAAAACTGAATGTCGGCTCACATCATCAAGGAAGCAAACTGCACTAAATGCCACCGGTGGTGAAGGGCATCACGTCTCTGTTCCAGCCCAGATGCTGAAGCCTGATGAAGTCACCATCCTCTGAGGGACGTGAGGAGGATGCTGTGACCCATGAGTCGGTTCTTTCATTCCTGGAGCTGACCTATGTACTAAGTTGTCCTCTCTGGTTTCATTTCTGCTCAGTCCCCACTCTTCTTCTTCCTTCTTCATCTTGTGGTTTTCCCTTTTTGTTTTTTCATCGTTTGATCATATCATGTTATCTCTCAAACATTTTTATGAACCAGGAAGAAGCATTTTCCTGGGGTGATAGGCCTGTGACTATGCATTTTATCAGGGAACGTTCTGAATATAATTTCGTGCAGAGTAGCAGGAAAAAAACAGCTCTCAGCATTTGTTGTGCCCATGCACGTACCACTGTCTGCTACCTTTCCCCTAGAGATGTGGTAGGGCTCAGTTCATACACAGGATGAATTGTACTCTTTCGGACAAAGCACCTCCAAAAAGTTCAAAAAGTCACCAAAACCTGCGGCATCACAGACGAGGCAAGCTCTAAGGATCCAAAAGGTTCAATGGATCCAGCAGCTGCTGTGTGAGGCTGGTCTTCAGTTACAGAGCCCCTCAAAGCTGCCTCGCTTCCTGACAGATATTTGGGTATGAAGAGGGACAGATGCGGGGCTTCAGCTTCCTTTTGGCCCACTCTTTGTTGGGTCTTCTTGGAACTTGGAAGTGAGATGGAGCAGGTAACATGAGCAGTGGTTCTGTCTGTCTGCAGAAACCCCACCTCAGCTCCTTCTGTGGCCAAGGAGAGTTGAGCCCATGACCTGTGTCCCAGTGGACATTGGGCATTGCTGCCTGTGGGATTTGGTCTTTGGGCATTTGGCTGCTGTGTCCACTCGATCCTTACACCTCCACTTCTTCCTCCTCCACCTTTTCTGCTCCACAAAAGGCTCCCGCCTTAGCAATTAGGACTTGGTTTAATCTGCAGGTGAACATGGCTGCTGGCAGCTGCAGGCAAGGAGGGCCTGGAGCAATCGCAGGGGGTGATAGGAAGGGGGACAGGAGCCGTGGCAGGCTCTGGCTCATGCAAGATCTGATAACCTGGTGCGGGAGGACACAGCCCTTCGTAAGGCTGCATGTGGAAGGATGCCACAGGCAGTTATTGGGCTGAGGGGAATTTTGAGGAGAAAAGGAGAGCCTGGTCAGGGCAGAGGCAGTGCTGCTGGTATTCACCCATCCCACAGAACAGTGCACCGAAAGGGAATTTGGGCACTTCCTGCTATTTTAGGGTGTCGTCGCTGCCTGCACGAGGTGATGGTGGAACCCGTAATGACGACAAACTGGTTCTGTGCGTCTGCCAGGACTTCAGCAAAAAGCAGCACGAGTGCTGGGAGTGAACCCGCAGCAGGTCACAGGGAAGGCTGCTGTGCTACCGGTGGGCGCTGAGGAATTTATTGTGGCTGCTGAGCCCTGGCCAGGTGCAGGGGCCGTGATGAACTGGCTGTACAGGACGGAGCTCCCCATCCTGCCCCCAGCACCACCCCTGGCACGGCCTTGCTCCGTCCAGCCCAGGGGGCTGGCAAGTTGGATCCCATGAGCAACAAGATGGGAACCGAGGCAGAAGGCTGGATGCTGGTTGGCTTCATGTCCCTTCACAGCCCAGCCCACCAACACCTGCTGGATCTGAATGGAGAACCTACACTGAAAGAGCTGGAGTTACAGGACCTCCACTGGAGGCCACAGACCGACAGCCTGGAGCCACCAAGCTGAACACCAGCCCTCAGGTGTATGGTTGGCTATCTCCTGAGTCCCTTTGGCATCAGGATGCCAGCACCTATGGGAATGGAGCAGGGAAATACACCGATGTGATAAACTCACTGGTCCCTACCCCAAAATGCTGCTGCTGCAGAGCCTCAGACCCAGGTCTGGCAGCATAGTGCCTAAGAAGGACGTGAAAGCGTTGGAGCCACCAGAGTCATTTCTAGCTGGGGCAGAAGGGAGGAATATCACAATCACAGCTAGAAGTTAATCCAGTTAGTTCTTGCTCCAGAAGCCCAATTTCCAGACAGCTGTTGTTTCCCCACAAGATTTTTTACACAGCCAGTTTCTGCTGTCACCCAGCTATTTGTTCTTCCTTGTTCCGAGCCTCGGCACCAAGCTGCTCCATAAATTCATTACTGCAGCTGGCACGAATGGTGGGGATGCCCAGATGGCTCTAGACCATCAGAGGTTGTCCCATTCTTGGCTGGGCAGCACAACACACACAGCCATCACAGACAGAAATCCAAGCTGGAGCAGCTGAAGACCCGGCCCATGTTTTGAAATATGCTGTTTTTTTGTTGTCCTTAGTATTTCTCCAAAAAGAGACAAACCAGATTATCTAGTCATTTTGTAGTAATAACCCCAGGCACTTCATGTTGTAGGGTGGAGTACCAGGAAGAATGCAGCAAGGTGAGTAGGACATAAAATCATTGCAAGGGGTGTTTTTACAGATGCAGTGCCTCAGTAATGCCAAGGAGACCTGAGGGTTTTGTTGTGACCAGTTATCACCCGATAAGGAGGACTTTTCTTCTGCATTTTCTCCCAGCTGATGTCCCATCCCAGGCTATAGGCAGATGTTGACTTTTGTATATGAAGAGCCAGAGTCAAACAGACGAGGACCGTGTCCCTACAGAGCTCCCAGTCTTGGTGTTTCCTTAAGCTGGAGGCTGTCAGGACATTCCAGGCTCTGCCCATGTCTCAAGCCTTCTGGTCGGCTGGTTTCACTCAAGAGGTGGCTGTGATGCCACCCTTCCTCCCTGAACCGCTGCAGTATCAGGTCCACCCACTATACCAACACGCAACCTTAAGAAGATGCCATTGAGTCAGTTCCTGTCCCTATGGTACAGCTCTATTCTCAGAAGGGTGAGCTGTTTTCTTCCTGTGACAGGAAAATGCCCTTCTTTATTTTCCATTCTTTTTTTTCTCCATTGACATGGATGTCTGGACTGCACAAAGGGCAAAATCAAGGAGGGACGGCCCTTCTTCCTGGGTTCTTTCCAACCCCAGTGGGATTAAAGTGTTGGCTATTTCACAAAGAGGTCCATTCATCAGGTTACGTTGTCTCCCAGAGAGACCTTTCAGGCCTAAAGCCCTCAGAGTCATTGACAATGAAACCAAAATTGGCCTGTCTCAGAAATCTCTTGACTTTTTCAGTGACTTCAAATTCCTTCTTTGATGGAGGTTTGGGGGCCCCCAAATCCCTTCCTATCCCTCGTCTGCCACACAGTAAAGCACCAATCCTTCCCATCGAGCAGGATGGGAGAGGAACAGCACCAGAAGGGCACACTTAAAATCTCTGAAGAGGTCTGGGCAACAATGTTTGACCCAAACCTACATTTTTAGCAATGAAAAGTATTTTACAAATTCTTGTCAACATGTCAGCATGGATTTGATCTATGATTTTTCAGTAAATTGTTGAAAGAAACCAAACGTTTCTGATGGGAGTATTTTGGATTTGCTGCTTGTAACAGAGGCTTTTTTTTCTCTCTCTACTTTTCTTTAAAACTGTTTTGCTTCACCTTGAATACTGGATAAAATGGAAATATTACAAATTCTTTTGCCTTGATTTAACTGAAACATTCCACCTAAGTCTGCTCCTCCCTAAGTTATTTCTTTCCAGTTTGCTTGGACACAGGAGAGGTGTGGGCAGGGTGAAGAAAGGACTGAACTTAACTGAAGTCTTTCCTTGTCTTGCACCTGTCTCGCGAGGTGATTCCCTGCCTTGTTCTCCCAGTGTCTTGATACTGGCATCAACAATTCCTGCAAGAAACAGGCATCATAGAGAAAGACTGAAGGAGGAAAAAATGGATCCAGGCAAGGCATCTTGTGAAGAATCCAGCTCCTTAAACTGCTCTTAATCTGCGGTACACTAAAATCATAGAATGTTTTGGGTTGGAAAGGACCTTAAAGATCACCTAACTTGGCCCAAAGATACCATTACAAGCAGCACGGGGCAGCAGCATCCACAGTATATTTAAGACATGGCTCTTTCCCACAGCAAAAGGCTTTGTAGTGCTCCTTTCCAGATCAATACTCCCTACCATGCTCACTCAGATTTTGGTGTCAACATTTTTTAAAAGTTGGTTTAGCAAAGGAGCCAAATTCAGCCTTGGTGTTTATGAACTCATTAGCACTCCCCCGTGAGGAAGCTGGCACCAGGGGGTTGATGTTAGGTATTATTCTCTCTTTCCCTCTTCTCTCCCACCTAGGAAGTGCTGCAATTTCATACACTTGTCAGGTCATTTGTGCCCAGTTAAGAAACCCCAAAATGCTGAAATCCATAAAACCATTACCTGCAAAGTTTTTTTCCAGGTACTTGCCACAGTTGGTAGCACAATCCTGTGTGACATATGACAGTTTATTGAAAATATTTTATTGATTTCTGTAAGTCAGTTTTAATAAACACCAAAGAGATACAGTAAGTGGACTGGCAAAATGAGTTCACAAATTCAATTAACTGACATTTTCTTTCTCTGCAGGAAGAGAGCCAGTTCTGTAAAGAACGAGTTGAGAAGGCATGGTTTTGCCACAGTTCACAGAGGTTTAGCTTCTCTGACTGCACAGCATTTATGCTCAAGTCCAATAGTGAAATCAATAAGATTATTCATTGGTTTCAGCTGCAGTTTGATCAGCACCTTGCACCTGAGTCAGGTAAGAGTAATATCAACAGTTTTCAGAGGGTAAACAAGCCACTAACTGCATGACCAGGCAGATTTTGCCAAAGAAAACTCTTCATGTTGGTTTGAAACTTCTTGTTACTTCCTCCAGGTCAGTTACCACTCTTGTACAAAGTCTGCACTCTGGAGGAAATGTACCGTGAAGTATGTTCAGTTATGCTAAAAGGCAACAGACCAGCTTCTAGCATCTTCAAACGCAGTGCATACGATTCTTCTGAAATTCATACTCTGCAGAAGATAAAATGAGAAGGGAGGATCTTCCATAATGCTCCAGCACTTCCAAGGAGATACTGTTGGAGTCATCAAAATGGTAATTCCACCCTCACACTGACTGTGAAATACAGAAAATGGCACCTCAGATAACAGCACTTGTGGTTAGTATTGGCTTCTGTGACCTCTGCCTGGAGAAGATACACCAAAGACAGCCCCAGCTCCCAAGGCTTCATTTTTAAGAAGTTCACTGTATGCACCAACACAGGACCTGAATACACCTTCCCTTCTCCCTCACGCATTTCTAGTTCCATGCAGTGTTTATTCCCTAACATATAATTGTGTAGTACTTCAAGATATTCTCTGCCCCAATCAGAAGGCCTTAACTCCTAGTGAGAAGAAAAAAAGCTCCATGACTTCGGAGCCAGTCACTGATGTAACGCTTTGACATGCCAGTAAAAGCTGGCAGTTTCCGTAAGTGAAAATTTTACTTCTACAAACTGAGCAAATGTAGCTTATAAGTCAGCTCTGCGCTGCATCCAAAGGTGAACGAGTCACCCCTGCAGCTGTGAAACCATTCCCCAGTTTCACCTCTACACCATTTTCCAGCAAACACCTCCCTTGTGAGCGTGCGGCTGCTTGACCTGCACGGAGTCAGAGACGAGTGTGGTTCCCATCAGCAGAGTGCACCGGGGCTCTGGCTGCTGGGGCAGCCGTGCGCACCCCATTTCGCACGGCGTGGCTGTGGTTTGGGTGTTCTTCCTGGCCTTTTGGGGTCCCGGTACCACTGCCAGGATCTGGAGAGTGTTTCTTCTGCACCTGCTCCAGTATCTGCAGCACCTGGAATTAGTAAACACAGCTGTAAGCAGGTTACTAATTAGGAGAAAGAACTAATTTGTTCTCCAGGTATTTAAATATGTCTTGTTCTTTTTCAAGCTGCCTGTCTGGGCATATCCTTGGAATTACACTGTCTATTCAAAGGTCCCTGGGACAGGTGTAAATGGAGAGCCTGCTGCACAGAGACCTTGGATCTCAGAGCTCTTTGCCTGAATGAATCAGTCTGACATTGCAAGGAAGATGGGCCCAGCACAGAGAGGTGCAGTGATGTTTGCAGGACCAGGACACAGGCAACACAGAGCTCTGTTTTTCTGCTCTTTCATACCAGACTATGACAACTTCTTGTGCTATCACAGATTTCTTTATGGGACCAGGGAACTCCCAGCCTGAAACCCACTTAATGGAGATGTGCAAAGCAGAGACAGAAAGAGAGCAGAAATCAGATTAGGATTAATTTTACCTGAGACTTGGGGATGATACCAACTCTGAAGAATCCTATATTTCCACTGTCAATTTTGGTACAGTCCACAACAGTAGAGGCAATATTCTCTGGAGAAGGACCATCGCAAAGAACTGCATCCACCTGAAGGGCAGCAAAATTTCACAGCAAGCTCAGGCACGTAGGCAGAGAGATGGCAGCTTCCCCCTCTCAACATCTCAACAGCAGCCAGCTGTTAAAGGCAGCTCTGCTCCTTCCTACCCCCCTGTGTAGCCACTACCTGCTGAATTTGGAATGAATGAACTCAGTAAAAGCAAAGAAAGAGCTCTGTGGGATGTAAGTCAGCAATATAGCAAAGCAGGTTTGCATCAGATTAGGAGTTTTGAGGGAGTCCCATCCAAAATCAGAGATGTAGAAAACCATTTTTATTTTTTTTTAGGAGTTAGTGGTGGGAGATTTGCACTGACTCTTGTTTAAAACTGCCTTAAAATAATCTGCAATTAATATATTTTCATAAGTGTTGTATCCTCAGGATTTAGCGGTGAAAAGACAGCTGTTTGAATGGCCATGACTATTGTATTTGCAGAACTTACAGAAGTTCTAAAAGCCAGAAATGTTTTAAAGCTCTGGTGCCAGTTTTAGACCAGCTTCAGCTTTAGATGGGAATCTCCAATGGCAGCTGGAGCCCCGGTGCATTCAGGCATCAGATGTTTTATTGCTTGTACACAAAGAAGCATCTTTTTTTATTGCTCATAACATCCTGTGTTGGAAGATGACCTAACTCATGTTGCCAAGCCCTAACTATGCTGTAGAAAATAGAAACATTTTGGTTTTCCAAAAAGTTTCTTATTTTACAATGTTCTTTCACTCTAGCACCAACATGAGTGACAATGACATCTTTTTAATTACACTCCCATATTCTTGATATCATCTGTTGACTTGCCTACTGGGAACAGAATGAGTGTGTTCTCCCATCCCCATATCTTTGGGGACCCATGGGGCTGAAAAGACACAAAGGCTTCATTACCTTATCTCCCAGCTTGGCGTACACTTGGTTGTGGTGTGTTGTGTCTGCCTCTCCTGTTGGGTTAGCTGACGTGACCACAATGGGGCCAACCTGGTGGCAGGAGAATGGAAACAAGAGCCCTGAGCATGTTCTGTGGTACAAAACAGACGAGTTGAGCTGTTAAGTTCCCTGGCGAATCCCCGTGACTCTATAAAGAGCTCAGTGTGGCTCTCCCAGGTAAACACCCCTTCTGCATAGGCAACTAAAGTTGGAAGAGACAAATCCCTCCAAAACTGTGTGAATGACTAAGACCCTCCTGATCTGGGGTTTCCTGATGTTGAGTTAGGAAAGAACATTTTATTTTCAAGCAATAGTAATCGCCTAAAAGGTACAATGCCTGTCCTAGAAATGCAGCAGGGAGCAGAACGAGCAAGGTGTCACGGTTTCTCTGGCAAAGCCCAGAAATACAGTGATTAAAAGTGGATTTGATCTGTGCAAGGGACAGTGATACCTTCATTCAAGGTGAATTTACTAGCAAGGTTATGGGGTTGTATCCACTGTTCTTTGTAATGCACCTCCCATAGCTCCTGCAGGTGGGAATAGCAGACTAACAATGCAATTCCTTCCACCCAGAGCATGGTTGCCACTGGCCAAGCTACAGATCATTGTTTTAAAGGCAAGACTGTTGAAGAAAACTGCCTCTCAGCACACTAGACAGCAGCATCAACATGCTCTCATCCAGAGCTGTGTCAGTGTAGCCTGGGGGCAGCGCTCAGCACTGCAGCAGAAAGTTTCCTACCGTGCTTTCTCTGCAGGTTTTATGCCAGTATGCTGCAGCGGATCGTGCATTCGCTTGCTGCTGCTGCTGCCAAGAAGAGGTCATGCAGCACGCTGCAGAAGCAGCTTTCTTCCAAGCAGGGATCAGAAAACCACACGGACAAGCCAGCGTCTGGACCACAGTGCTGTAATAACCTTGAAGCTATAGCAGGATAGGACAGGCCCTAATCCCACGTGTCTGGGCACCCTGAAATGTTTATGTGCTCACCCCAGCATCCCACAGATGTATTCTGCCAGGTTGATAGCCCAGCAGCTTCTGCCTGGGTAAAGTCACAAAGCAGGGATGCTCAGAACATAGCGCAGGTTGTAACTGATGTCGTTCTACATTTGGACCCTCCCAAGCTATTCTGGCTTCAAACAAGCCTCTGCTTGCAGCAAAAATGTTCAAGGCAGGAAATCAGACAATGTGTCTGTTAGTTATAACTCTTCTGGCATTCTGGTGGTCTGTTTTCTTGCTTTTAGCCTCCCTTCTGCAGTAAAATCAGTTACCAGATGTCTGCATAACTCACCCACTCTTTGTTAATAACGTTTTTCTTGTGGGAGTTATTCAGTTTAGCACTTTTCACTCCCCAGAAGAATGCTCTGAACATGCTATCATCCTCATTGCTCTAAGAAAAAAGGTGAGGAGAGGTGCCAACACCCAGTAAGAGAGTGAGCTGAGTGCTGCAGTCTCTCTGTCCTTGACCCCTGAAGCAGCCCAGAAGACCTGGGTGCTGGTGGCTGACCCCACGTCTGCTCCCTGTGCAGTGGAATGGCAGGCCCCACTTGCCAGTGGCGCTGGGATGAGAGCACCTCGACTACTCACCAGGTCGATGAGGTGTGTGGTGACCGAGCAATCAGGGATGCGGATGGCAATGCTCTGAGGGGTACCGACGTATTTAGCAGAGTCCTTCATCCCCAGGAAGTCCACCCATGCACCTGTGCAAGGAAGAGTGGCACAGCACTTACTGGTGTACGTCTGTCCTCACGCAGTGGTCTTACCAGAGGTATTGCCACGGAGCTTATGGCATTGCAGGAAAGCATGACTTAAAAGATGGAGTTTCAAAGCCAGTGCTCTCCAGAGAGCTTGAAACTAACAGCTTTTCCTCACCTCTGGGAACCACCAAGCTAATAGGAGATGGCCAGGCAGCTTCCATGAAGTCCCAGAGGAGGGGACTGAACAAATGCTTTGCAGGTTCCAATTGCTTCAGGCTAGAAATCCAGAGTGACATGGGGCGCTCCTGCGCCTGGCGCTTGGAGCTGTAAAGGGGAAAAAAAATAAAAAAAAGAGTTTGGACTTAAGCTAGAATTTATTTTCAAGCTGAAAAACAAATTGTGTTGGAGAAGCACAGTTAGATGAAGGGTGTAGGCTCTACTACAGGTCAGCTGTCTGTAACAAAAGTAGGACAGTTCAACAGTTGTCCTGCAAGGAAGGGACACAAATGACTCTTCCTGATCATAAATTACAAATCACAGTCTTAGCTTCTTGTGTTGTGATGGGTAGAAGACCCAGTTGCCTAAGTTCTGAGGGGTCCCAGCTGCTTACAAAAGTACAGCTAGAGACACTTGTTAAATACAAGAGGGGTTTTGGTTGTGACAACATTTATCTACAAATATATAGAAGGGCTGCCCTGTTTTGACATTTCTTGATCTTTGAGTTTCCTTGTGATATCCACGCTACCAAGCACTATCACCTGTCAGGAGCCATTCGTTTGTTGTAAGACAATTCCAGCTCAACTGTTTCCATTTCTCATTTGGATCTTCTCCCCAAGCTCGTCACCTGATTGTTCCTAGGAAAGCTAAGGCATGAGTCTCCTTGCTCTGGGCGGCAGCTGTAGCCAGGACTCACTATCAGCTGTGTGTCCCAGTGGCCTCCTTAGACTAGCCAGGGAAACCTTCAGTGGGGCTGTGAGACAAACACTTACCGGTGAGCTTTCTCCACAGCATCAGGCCGATTACAGGCTGCCACAAGCACATATACAGTATCTGTGGGGATGCCACAAGTCCCTCCGTTCTTCAGGATATCTGTTGACATGTGAACAGGGCAGAATCCCTTCAGTGACTAGAACTGAGGGGCTGTAATTCACGGAAGAGCTGTCATGGACAAAACAGCCAATTCAGTGCTCTCGTATCTCCTTTTCCCAACTAACACAGTATTCCTCTGACAGTGCTTTTTCTAGCATTCATCCAAGAAAAGACCTGTTTTTTTTTAGGGGAGATCTGAGCCATGTTCATTTGGGCCAGAAGTCATTCAGCCCTGTGTGAAGAGCAAGTACCTTGCTTTCTCTGTACAAAACTGTCAGTGGTAGCACTAGCCTGGAGGATTCATGTGTCACATATTGGGTGAGCAGACACAGATACGATACCGGACAGAGCAGCAAAATCACCGCTAAACTGAGGAACCGGTTCTATTTCCCACACAGTGTGTTTAGCTTCAAAAGACATTTGTAACTTGGCCCACTTGGTCAAAATGCAATCAGATTATTGTGGATTCCACATCTGGATTGGAAAAACGTCCTTTCAATACTGTTCTGCTACAGAATGCGATATGGTTTAGTGGAGGACTGTTAGTGTTAGGTCAGAGGTTGGACTCAATGATCTTGAGGTCTCTTCCAACCTAGAAATTCTGTGTGTGATTCTGTGTGAAAATCTCCCAGAATTACCCCTCCACCCCACGTTATCCCCTATACATTTCCCTTACCTGCAATTCTCTTGACTGAGGAAGCTTTCCTGGCAGGCAGGTGAAGGCACTTGGTCATTCCTCCCCCCACACCACTGAGCTGCACAAGGGGCCTACCCATCGGTAAGCAGGAGCCCTCAAAGATGCTGTTGAAAAGTGCAGACAGGAAGCAGTAAAAGCTGACCAGACCAAAGATGACAGTGGCAGCAATGTCATAGCCGACTGGAAGAGCACCGACGGCATCCAGCAGGAAGCTGACAGCAATGAGCAAGAAAGTGAGGGAGTAAAAGAACCAGGTGATGTTTAAGAAGAGCGTGCAGAAGACAATGAAGCTGTTGAAAAGCATGAAAGCAATGATGCCTACTGCTGTGTGGAAGCTTCTGGTCGTGCCATAGAGGCCACCATATCTTGCCAAGCCCCAGATGATCCACATGACAGCATAGAGAATGAAGGCACTGCTCTCCAGGGTTTTACCCCGGGCAAAGGCCACCGAGCCACCTAGAAACTTAAGGATCCCACCAGCTACCACCACCCACGGGATTACAACCGTAGCGAGCGGAGCCTGTGGGTCCCCTGTCATTGTTATAGCAAAAGAAGCAAGGACGCTGCACGCGTAGCCAAGTACTTCGGCATCGGCGTACTTGGAGTACCCTAGGTAGGGAGTGTGAAGGTCTGCCCCTTCACGAAGCTTCAGGAAACTGCTGCGAGCAAGCAGGGCCTTCACAACACCCTGCCCAGTCGGGATTTTGGTGCCTGCTTTCACATTGTACAGGTGAATCAGAGCCATCAAGGCTGAGGCCACAAAGATGGCCACATCCACACCTTGGGGTCCGCCTTCAAAAAATCCCTTGGGACGGCAAGCTAACGCAATGCAGTAGGCCACATAAAACAGCAAATACAGGCCATCCACCAGGCTCTTAAGAGTGAGAAAAAGAGCCAAGACAGAAAAAAGAATTGAAAAAACCACGAGGAATGGGGTAGGGAAGGAAGGTTCCTCTGTTTGCCAGACTGGGTACAGAAGGCAATAGCCTCCTGCAAATTTCAGGATGGAAGTGAAACCGAAGAAGGTAGCCATTAGTACATCCATTGCACGGTACGACAAAACGCAGACTCCAATCTGGTAGACCCCAGCTGCCCACAGCCAGGGCACTTGTCCGATAAAAAGTTTGCTAGTGACACCCAGGAGCCTGCAGCCAAAGACACTGGCAGACAGCATGTTCAGGATCACACCGAAAACCGCAAAATGATTCATGCTACCACTGGTGGGCTGGATCTGCTCATGGGCCTTATTCTTGGCCAGATCCGTGCTGGGGAGGGTAATTTTCTCTTTGGAGAGGAAATAAACAATCCTTCCCAGAGCAAAATAGCCACCAACCAAGCAGACAATCATATAATTGCAAGCCACAGCAGAGGAACCAAAAGACGTGCTGTAGTGCATGGCAACTTCATGAGCACTGGCGAGCGAGACAGCAGAAGCAATCAGAGCTAGGATGGCCTCTCTGCTAAGGAAGCCCACCACTGCGATAATGAGTAGTGCCAAAGTAAACGTGACCAGGCCAGGCACCAAGGCATTGCGGAAATCACCGGTGTCGTTCAAAACTCCTTGCCCTTCCAGGATGAAGACCACTCCGTAGCCGCACCAGAACACTGAGATGGTCAGGCAGAGGGACAAGAACAGGGACGCATCTCTTTGGCTTCTCCGAATTCCTATGAAACAAAGGGGAATACAGGCAGAACTGCGATTTTGACAGAGTAAGTTGTGGAAAGCCACACTTACAATAGGCAGCTGTGCTACAGCAAGCACATGGTGTCTTGGAACCACGATTACAACACAAGCATGTGGCTGCACAGGTCCTGCATGATTTCAGACAGAGCTAAAATGGGCTTGGGTCAGTCTGCACAGTGCCCCATTACACAGTGTAGACATGACTATAAAGAATCCCTCAGAGCAAACTGTGTGAACTCACAAGTATTTGTGCCTCTCCCAGGCTGTCTGATTTGTAGTGGAAAAATTACCAGCTTCCAAGCTGGGATTTTCGTGTTCTCACTGCTTCAAGTCACAAAAGGAGAAATAATTCAGCATTCATTCTAAAAAGCATGGACTTTGTTATAATAAGTGATTTTTCCTCTTAGCCTCACATATTGGCAAGCAATTTCAAACCATGAATGCCTAAACTAATCTAAGAAAGCTTGGGAACAGATTTTAGAGAAATTCACTCTCATTTAGAGTATATTCACTCTGTTATATATTCACTCTTGTATACAGAGAGAGTATATTCACCCTGTTAAAACTCTCAGAGACTGTGATAAAGCATTTGTTCAAAACTAGCATTTGTTTCTTTGGTTACTTATATAGGAAAAATGTGATGTGCTAATTGAAAAAATTGATTGTGAAAAATGTCTGTGTGTTGATTCCCCAAGCAGAATGGATCAGTGCTCTGGCAAGGCTGACACAGCTCGTATAAACCTGTTGGCAAAGCAGTCCAAATACTTGTGAACCTATAGGAGGGGGAGGCCTTGAAGCTGGCCACCCTCCGAGTCTTACCTGCATACGCCAAAAGCGATGATAAAATCAACAGAAGGATTCCTAAAGCTGTGCTGGGGATCACGGGGGCTGCTCTGGGTAAACTGTAGAAATGCACTGCCAGCAAGAGTGAACCTGTGTGTGACAAGGGAGGTGGAAAAAGAGAAAGAGCTTGTAAATTCTGGCCCCTAAAATACAGGGGAGAACCAGAGTGACAAAGCAGGGAAAAGAGAAAAAAATAACCGTGCAAGATCTGCAAAGAATGAGATCTAGAGAGAGGGTGTTGTAACTTGGTTTGTGTCCAAGGTCTCACCTCTTTCTGGGTGTCCAAATTTAAGAAACTTGAACTTATTTGTGTTTGAAAGTGCTCCGCTGTTGTTGGATAAAGGTAAAAATCAGATCTCAGATTCCAGTTATACAGAAGACAGACAAGCACACACACTCTAAAGACAATCCCATAAGCCGTGTGCCTACAGAAAACTAGCCTAAAACTGAAAAGTAGCAGCACTCAGAAAGATGAAATGCAAAGGAGGAAAAGAAAGGGAGGGAACACAGAAAACAGAGCAGCAAGGAAGACAGAGAGAGAAAGGGAAGAGAGGAAAATGCATCCAAATAAAAATCATTTATGAAAATGACTATCAAAAAGTTTTGATTTGCTTCCCACTCACGATGGATTGAGTACAAGAATTCGGGCCAGCGTTTTAAAGCCAAGACAAATATTTTGTTGGCTGCTGAACCAGGCAGAGGGATCTCCGGATCTAAAAGTTTTACCCAAGCGGAGAAGATTCGGAACAAACAGATGCTTTAGCCCCTTCAAAAAGGGGGTTGTCCATGAAAGCTAGTCCCAACCCCATCCTCCCATGCCAAGAAGACTCGATCCCTACCTGCGGAAATGCCCAAGAGCCCTATGGAGTAATGCAGTGACTCAGCTTTTCTGACTGCCATCGCAGAGTCCGCTGAAGACCCAGATGCGGGCTGAAATGCTGCCTCTCTTTCCTCCCTAGCTCTTTATAACCAAACCAACTTCACTGGCCTGTGTTCCTCCCTGCTCTCCACCCCTTTTCCCTACAAACATCTTCTGTTAGTGTGCCTTTCTGCATGCGGGAGGAAATGCAAATGAGTTTCTTGCTGCAATAAATTTCAGTCTCTGAGTCAGAATGGGCTGCTGGTAGCTCCCTCCAGGGGCCTGTTAATTTTACTGTTGATTAACCCTTGTTAAAAAAGACACTTGAAAAATAATGCTGATAGTTTATTACTATTACTGCCTTTTTGCTATTGCCAGTCAGGAAATTACACTGGTTAAAATTAAGGGTTTTTTAAAGAATCCATCTTGCTGGAGCAAACAAGTCCTTTGCAAGCCCAGGAGCTCCCCGGGGACCAGTTATTTCTCCTAACACCGGCCATGGTCCTGCTGTTTGTCCCTGTCACAGCTATGAATGCCTGGCACTAACGTCCCGTGCTGGGCAAGCCCAGGGCATATTCAGTGCCATTCCCTTAAAGGTGGCTTTTGTCCATGTGCCGCTCCGTGTCTATCTCATCCAGCCTCTCTGCGCACGCTCCCAGGGAACTCCTCCTAACTCCTAAGTGGCTTTCGTGAGTGAGGAGTGTGAGCATAAAATCTGGAAGAGTCTTGCTGGCTTTCCAGGAGAACTGTGCAGGCAGTGAAGTGAGTACCAGCCATTCCCACAATTGCTGCTGTATCCCAAAGGAGACATAAGGGACCCATGGAGAATACGTGATCAGGCCATAAAGGTCTTTACCCGTGAAGGAGGCCACAGAAAGCAGTGGACAGTGGCCCAGGGTTGTGATGAGATCGTGTCGGTCACACATCTGGTGGGAATCCAGAACAGTCCCAGACTGGATCCACAGCTGATGCCAAAAATGCTGCTCCTGCTGTTCCACCACAACGTGGACCAGGGTGGGATGCTTCCCCTGAACACCTGAATCCCTGCATTGGTTCCAAAACCTTCACGGTTTCTTCTCTGCTTTGGAGGATAACCTTGAAGAAGAGCTTTGGGGAAAAGGGTTCCTTCACACTCATCTTTGTTAGAATATTAACACAGATTAAAGCAAGGTATTAACGTGTGCAGGTACTCCCATGCAGAATGGAAAAACTCAGCTGAAAAGTATAAACTATCGAGAATATATCTATTCCAGATTGATCTTTAGGCTCAATATGTCTATTGAGATAGGCCTTGTCACATGAGGAAGCACTGAAACAACCGTTTTGCCTAGTTACTCCTAAACAATGGTTTCAGTGAGGGGAACCAACACAGTCAGTCTGCAACATGCAGAGCTTGGTGATGTGGTTTACAGGAAATTTTACAGGAATAAGTTTGTTTAAATATCAGCCGTTAGCTATCTTTGTTCGATCAGTGATGGGACTGTCTCTAACCAGCTGGAGGAGGAAGAAACTATTTGACTATTGAACTACGTTCAAGTCACAGCATGATTCAGCTATTTTTTCAAGTAAGAGGAAATAATGTATTTCTAAATCACATTCAGAATACCTCAGATATGAAACCAATCAGCAGGGAAAAGGCTTTGGGAATTTTCTCCACGTATCTCACAGTTTAATTCCCATTCTGGATAATAAAAGTCCTTTCTCCACCCACCATACAGGTGGTTTTTGTTCCTGTTTGTATAGTTAGCAGCTGTGAGTATGTGCTGCCTGACTTTTTAATCAGTTTTTTAATCAACTTTAAGAGATGCACGCAGTAAATGAAGTCACATATATCAGCAAAGAGTACCTTCCTTATGCCTGGTATGACTAAGGAACTTGCCAAAACACTACTTCATTATACACAGGATATATTTCACGTCTCTTCCAAATACGACAGACCTGAGAAAATTTTCTTATAAATTATCCCTGAAAAACATTTCTTCCCCCAAGTTGCTTGAATTCTGTTGTTCTCTAAAGATTGGCAAGATAGCCTTAAGAGGCTATATTTATTTCAATGGTGCAAAGCTGAAAGAAAACGGTTCATAATCTTCTTAGGTATGAGCATATCAAGGACAAGGGAAAATGGGTTTCCACATGAGCAAGGGAACTTCCCCATCACATGCTGTGAATCTTGCAGCCACGTATCCCTATTGAGGTCAGGGGTCTGCCAACTCTTGCAACCATTTTCCTGGTAAATGATGTTGTCACATTCTTAGAGAAATGGCGTTGTCAATGAAGAATCACATTAATAATTTCTAACTCAGGACCTGAAGGCCAGGAAGCAAACTGGGCACAAAGCATCTGCTTTCCGGAGATGGGGTGGGAGGCTGAGGACATTTAAAGTCAGAAAAGGAAACCTTGCTGTTAAAATACAGGGGCTGCTGGTACAACATAGGGTTTAAAAAATGGGGCACAGAGAGGAACTGCACTGGCTCAAGTACTTGCTGTGGGCTGGCTCCCTGTGATACCATCTTATGCACAAAAATTTGCTGCTTTAGTCTGAAATAGAATGGAAAATCGACAGCCGAGAAGGAAAAACACAGCTGCTCTATTGTACAGGTCGTGTCGGCTGGGGATGATTTGGCGACAACGTGCTGGGAAGGAGGTCTGCAAGCGAGCAGTCAATTGAGGAAACAAATAATATTTACATGCCCTGCCCATGGCACTGGAAATAAAACCTTCTTGCCAGTAAGAAATTCAGCCCAACCCTCCTGGCCCCACCTGCTCCTGGGGGAGGGATCAAGCTATAAAAGGCTCCAGGCAGCGCACAGAAGATGCACAGCAAATTGGGACTCTCTGGGGACTCCTCCTGCTCTGCCTGGGACCATGGGAAAGAAAGTGGCTGTCGTGCTTGCTGGCTGTGGGGTGTACGACGGGAGTGAGATCCATGAGTCTTCTGCTGTGCTGGTGCACCTCAGCAGGGAGGGGGCACAGGTAAGAGGCACCTGGCAGGCTCCTGCCCCATCCTTTTGCCCTTGCTCTGCTTTTCATTCGCCCCCCTCTCCTCCCCCCCTTGCACAAAGTACTCTGCTGTAAGGAGCTTTGCGTCTTGCCAGACAAATCACAAGCTCCCCGTTGCTGCTGGGGTAATTGCAAAGCGTAAATGACTGGAGTCAAAGCAAGTGGCACGGTGTCAGGGCTGCTACTGCAAGCAGGGACGATGCCCTGCGCTCTGCTCTGCTCTCCCAGCCTAGCTAGAGGAGAGGGTTGGCTGGGTGCTGAGCACAGGGCTCAATAGTTCTGTCAGCTACACAACCTCTGAAACAAACTTTCTTAAACAAATCTATTTTTGGCTTGCACTTCCTCTTTTCTCCTTTGTGTTTCTGTTTCAAAGACCACTATTGACTTCGGTTGCTTGGAATCCATCCTCTTGAAGCACCGGGGATTAAAACAGAAAATAAGAGTTCTTGTGAGTTAGATTGGAGAAGGGGCCAAAAAGGTGATCTTCAAGCACCAGCTCTAATATGCAATCAATCACAACAGCTGCTCTTTGAGAGTCACAGAAGAGGGAGAGAAGCCCCGTGTAATGCTAACCTCGGCTCTGAGCTGCCCACAAACCTGGGTCAGTTCTCCTGGAAATCGGACTGCTCCGCCAATTATGAGGGCTCAGTGGTGATTTACATGTGCTGCAGAGCCTGCCCACCCAATTCCAGAGCCTTCAAAGCGTGTATTCACTTCGTGGACTAAAGCTAAGACTTGTCCAAAACTTTTCTCCACTGTCTGTAGTTTTGCTTCTTTCCCCTCTGTCCCGGAGCTGCCGTAGCTCTCCCCCTTACCTTAGGCTGGCACGCGCAGAGCACTGTCCTGCACTCATCCCTGGATGGGCAGGGACCTCTAGTGGAGGACACTCGGGCATTATTTCCCCGACATCCTTTTAATTTTCTGTTTTGCTTGCCTAAGGAAAGAAAGCACACAGCCACAAAATCTATCACCCACCTGTTTGCCATCTCCCACTCTTACTTTCCGTGTGCGAGCTTGAAACGGTTCAGAAGGAAGGCGAGACACTTTATTGAAAGGGAAATACTCTGGCTGTGGGAAACCAGTGGGCGGGGAGAAGAAACTCAAAGTCCTGTCGGAGGTGGTGTTTGGACAGCAGCTTGCAGGGTGCTGGGTGCTCAGCACCCATATGGGATCACCGGCTGTGTGCAGGCAGCTGGGGCAGCACTCAGGCTGCTGCAGTGAAGGTGATTGCTTGGGATGAAGGAGGAAAACTAAGAAATGTGATTCACACATGGCTCTTGGAAAGAATCATTTTCCTAGGAAGGAAAGGGGTGGCTGCTCCCTTTCCACCACTTCAGCCCCCCCCAACTAAGCAGTGTGGGCTATAGCCTGTGCCGAATACCCTCCTTCCTGTAAGGTGAGGGTAAATGTTTCCGTGCAGAAAAAACAGCTTTCTTTTACCTCTTCATAACAATACCTTCCTATTGACACTATCAGATAGAAGTGAGCCTGAAAGTCACTGAAATCTCTAGCAAAGTTCTTTCCTAACCAAGAAACACAAGCATTTTAATCTGCTACCTGTGGTCTTTAACATGCTTAGGATACATGCCTGAAGGATAACAGACCTTCCCTTCCCTTCTCAGGCAGAGGTTTATGCTCCTAATGTTGACCAGATGCATGTGGTGGACCATGTGAGAGGACAGCCAACACAGGAGAAGCGCAATGTGTTAGTTGAAAGTGCCAGAATAGCCAGAGGCAACATCAAGGATCTGGCTAAGCTGGATGTGAAGGGGCTGGATGCCCTAATAATACCAGGTAGGAAAGACAACATGTGGGGTCTGCATGCCTGGGGTCTTGGGAACTGCTTAAATATTCATGAGCCTTGAATGGCATGGGAGCCATGGGCTGGACAGGAACTGGACAGAGCACTGGCAAGAAGATAAGTTGAGAGATGGGACCGGCCGGATGGCCATCTTCCATCTGTGCTTGCACAGACATATTACAAGAGCACATGGCAGTGCAGGAACTCATCCACAGAGAAGAGGGCAGATAACTGTCAATTGACTTACCCTCCGATTATCTACTTAGTCTTACCTCCAGCAGAAACAAGCTATCCCCTCCCTCATCGACACGCTGCCCTCTGGGGAAGAGAAGCAGAAGCTGGGAGACAGATGGGGGTGACTCAAAAGTGAAAAGCCTGATCTTTTTTTGAAAGATTCCTTGTTGAAAGTATGGCCAAATGATTTCAGTGGGAACTGATGAAGCCTGGAGTGAGGACTACTTGTCTTTTAGTCAAGTAAAAGCTTGTCAGCATGCCCCACCATAACAGGGTGAAACAGCACTGATACCTCTCCAGTTCAGTTCTGCTTAGAAGCAGAGATGGTGCTTTGGAGTCTTGTCTCGTGGCAGTCAGGAAACGAGAATATTCAGTGGTTCGCAATGGTTGAGCTTTCTTCTGTCAATGTTGGGCAAATACTTCCATCCAGCAAATCCATTTTAGCATTTTTACAAAGCATATCAGACAAAAATCCTGCCCTGGAGTACTAACCTTTCTGTTTCCCTGTTCTCAGGTGGCTTTGGAGTGGCTAAAAATCTGAGTACTTGGGCCACCCAAGGAAAGAACTGCACAGTATCCAAAGAGGTGGAGGATGTCCTGAAGGCATTCCATGCTGCCAAAAAGCCCATTGGGCTGTGCTGCATCTCCCCAGTGCTGGCAGCCAAAATCTTCCCTGGCTGCGAGCTGACTGTGGGTCATGACACAGAGTGTGAGAAGTAAGTAGCTGTGCAGTGCTGATACGTAACCACAGCCCAGTATGTGTAGTACCACTGACTAAAAGTTCAGCAGATCCTAGGCAGGAACAAGACGGCTGCTGAACACACAGTAGTGTAATGAGAGGCAGGGGTATGATCTGTCCTTACCCATCCATGAAAGCTGTGACCAAATTCTTCCAACAGCAGGGAAGAAACTATGATGGCTCTGGCTACTAGGCTAGGAAGCTGGTGAAGAAACCAAACCAAAAAGAAAAGTCTAGAGTGCGCATTTAAGCAGCGGAACAGCTATAGTGGAATGTCAAGGTTTTATGTTGGCTTCACTTCAGATTTTTAACTCACTGTAATCTGGAGGCTTTCTGGGTTCTACTGTCCTAGAGAAACCCTTCTGATGGGAAAAGATTTACAACTTATCAGTCAGGCTTTTTGAAGGGACCATCTTATCTCTGTAACAGCCTAGAAGCTGTTGCTGTGAGGCACAACCAGGCTTTTCACTCTAGGCCTCTTTCAGATCTCTCTCTGCAATGACAGCTCTTCTGCACAGGGTTTATTCTCTTTTCTTCTTCTAGATGGCCTTATGCAAAGACTGCTGAGACCATGAAGGAACTGGGCTGCAAGCATGTGAATAAACATGTCACTGAAATTCACGTGGACGCGAAGAACAAGCTGGTCACCACCAGTGCCTTCATGTGCAATGCCCCCATTCATGAAATCTACGATGGTATCGGAAAAATGGTGAAAGAAGTGGTCAGACTTGCCTGAATGCCACAAAGCCGCAGAATCCAGCTCTGCTGGAGAGCAGGCACTAGGCCTTGCACTTCCCCTTTCATACCCACATGTCAACAGGCAAACTGCTACTCACAGTTCTTCCCCCCATGGCCCACTGGTAGCCCCTGAGGAGGGAGAAATGGAGCAATGTAAGCACTGGCACGCTTTGCCAAGGACTACGCTGATCACAGACTGGCAGTAACTGAAGTGACAGCGTGTGTCCAGCTGACGTGCAGGTGCCAGGTTTCCACAGGGCTCACGTGCAGCCACCGCTGTCGCTGGTCTGAGCAGCTGAGCAGTTGCCTGTTCATTTCAGCCATGCCATGGCTGACCCGATGCGAACAGGAATTGGTCTGCTTCCCAGATCTGTTATAAACCTATCTCATCCCTCACAGAATGGATGAATTAGTGGCAAAAAGAACCCAGTTCTGGTACTGAATAAAACAGATGTATTTTACATGTGCTGAGTTCTGCTTTTATTTTTGCCTTTTACTCTGTATGAGGACCTGCTCTTAGTGTTACTGGTTGGCCAGTGAGGGGGGAAAATGGTATGGAAAGAAGTCACTAGTAACAAACTCCACTGCTTTTTTAGAATTTGTCAGAACTCAGACTTGGGCATGAATGACATTAGTTGGTGAAAACAGAAGCAAACCAACATTAGTTTAACAAGAAGTGGTTAAGTTCTGCTCTTGTATTAATCCAAGACGCGTTATGGCGGCGTGGAGTATTTTGGAAGCAGCCTAGCCAGAAAGAGTCGAGGGTGAGACTTAGGGCTGCAGTATCCAGTCTCTCCCAGTCTCTAGAAAAATTCTTAGAAACAATGTGGAAGCAACAATTCTGCATCCCAACAGGGACAGACAAGATACTAATCTAGCTGAAACTAGAATGGCAGACTGTAAACTGCTTGGGTGACTGCAAAGTCTGGCAAACAGAAGGCACAAAGAATAGCTGAGCATCCCACTGAGCTGTTCAGATAACAAGCCAGGCACGGATTTTTAGGGCCAGAAGGAACCATTTGTCTGCATAATCTGACTGCTCTGCAGGAGCTGTAAAGAGCACAGTAACTCACATTTTACTGAAGCAAACCTGCTGAGAAGACTCAGTTTTGACTTAACGATACTGCTATACAATTTCATAGCTCATTCCCACAGTTAATCAATGTTACTTAAGATAAACCATGCTTTGTTTCTCTCACAGTTGAAGAGCTTACTTTCAGTAAAATGTGGGTTTGTCACCATTAGATTCAAAAGCTTTTTAGTGCTAGCTGGTATGTTCTTATATAGGCTCTTATTCTACATGAAGCTTTATATAATCATTAGAGACTGAGCTGTTAAATTGTCTCAATTTAAGACATTTTTTCTAAGCCAACAATTATTTTCTGAGGCTCTTCTAAGCAAACTTTTCAGGCTTTTTATATCCTTTCCAAAACACTGGCATTTTGCACTCTCAACAACATGGCTTGAAGATACCTCAAGACTCCACCTGTGACCAGAGAGGGAAGGAATTCACCCACATGGTGCAGTGGAGTAGCAAAGAAGGACTCAAGTGCTTCTGGCAGGGACAGAAAAGCCCAGAGTAGCATAATAGGACAGTTTTACCTGCTTTCTAAAAACATAGAGCTCATCCAATCACTCTTTTCTGTGTTATTTTTTTCCCCACTGCTACCTCTGCCAATCATTTTAAAGCTGCTGCCCACCTTCCACAACATTTAATAAAGATATTAAAGCTTTATATATAAAGGAGCAGCCAGTTTCGGGACAGTAGCTGCCAGGAGGAAGAGGGAATGTTTGCTTAGCATGAGAAGTCCACAGTTCTCTTGGTCCTTCGGCAATCAACCAGAGAGAACTGTGCTGAGTAACCCAACCGCAGAAGAACATTTGGTCTAAATCTGCGTTCCTAAATGATTAGGAAGGAAGCACAAATCCATAGGAGACCTGACCTCATTACATCTTCCACCTCATAGCTACACAGTCTTCTGTACTGGTGTTTCTGAAGGGAAATCCAAAGCCTAAGGTATTTATTACCTTACAGAAAGTAACCGCTCCCAAGACCTCAAGTCTTGTCTTTTACACAGCGCAGGAGATCGGGAAGGGCAGAGAAGTTTCTGCTATAAGTGCTACCATTTGGGAGTTATACAGGATTTTCTGAGGTTAAGAGGGTTTTGATTAATTTATCGGATAGGCTGAAAAGCTATAGGATGCAATTACAACAGACAGAACTCCAGGGGCTAGCTGCAGAATGTGAATTAAGCTCAACCTTTAGAACCAACCCACACAGACACAGAGTTAGTAGCAACACTGTTTACTGGTATGGGGAAAACTGCTTGCAGTAATGGAGCAGAAACAACCAACACCAAAGATGAAACATTAACGATATCTTGGTATGTTTTCACACCCAAGAAATGCAACAAACAAAATATAATTAAGTTGGAGAAAAGTCACATTGCAACCAGTTGCTTACGACTGAATGGAAGAAAAAAAATCCCAGTTACAGATCAGTCAACGTCAGAATCCTCAGGAACTCCTGTTGATCCACTTCCCCATCTCCATCCACATCTGCTTCATCAATCATCTCCTGTGGAATGGCAAAGATTTGGGAGACCAGATTAGGTGGGATATGAGAGGGTGGAGGCCACTAAAGCCTGGCGTTTGCCATTGATGTTACCAACAAGTTCTCAGGCAAGGCTTCACGTTAATGTAATGCAAGACAGACTTTGTGCCCCTTGCAAAGCAACACAGCACAGCTCCCCAAATAGTAAGACATTCCCCTCCCTCCCCGAGTAAGAGGAATATATTTGTAACTCACAAACCTGCAACTCCTCATCTGTGATGTCTTCTCCAACCTCAGTAGCCACCAGCTTGAGTTTCTCAAAGGAGATCTTGCCAGTGCCATCATAGTCAAACAGCTTGAAACCTTTCAGGATCTCCTCTTTTGAATACGGCTCTGCCTTAGCAAGGAAATTAAAATGTCATCATGCAGGCATGATATCTTACTGCTCTACAGTCCCCAATCAGACACTTTACACAGCAAACATTTAGAAAAAAATCCAAGACATCATTTTGGGGAAAAAGAAAGGTGATAGAAGAGGGTTATTTATCACTGCTGCTTCACCATTTTTTTTTTTTTTTTTTTTTTTTTTTCCTTTCTCCCCTGGTGTTATTGTGTATTAAAGGAAAAGTTCCAAGAATAATTGTTGGAACAGCATGGAGATTTGGCCTGGAATATCCCAATGAAGCTTTGTCAGGAAGAGAGGGATTAGCAATGCTACTGGAAGAGGAATCAGGTGCCAAGAATGACCCAATGGCTACAGCTAGATTTTATTTAAAAAGTAAGCCAGGCCTACGCTGGCTCTGACTGCCTTTAGTCACCTCACACACAGGCACTACATACAGAAGCCTGCAGTTAGGCGTGAGCTTTGACCGAACTCCAAAGCATTACTAGGGGGAAAATGTGGATCTTCTTAGCCCAAGCCCAAGCATACACACCCTGGCAACTATGATAGCATTGGACACGGGAATGGCAACACCTGCAGCGCTCCAGTCACCTCCCCAGGCACCCCACAAAGCCTTGCAATTAAAACACAACGATGAGAGAGAGGCAGAACCAGGCACACTGGTGCTCTTTGAGAACAGCCTCTGCATGCAGCCAGGGATTAGAGGATACAGAGGGGTCTTGAGTCACAGGCATCCCAGATGGGTGATGCAGTCTAGAGTGTGTGAAGCAAAATGCTGATATCGAACAGCAGTTCTGAGGACACTCCACAAGCAGGAGGTGCTGACAACATCAGTGGGCATTGAGGAATGATTTCTCTACAGGTAGCAAAATTTTCGTGTTCATCCAAGGTGCGGCATTTGCTCCCTGCTGTCTTGATTTCAAGAAGGTGAAGAACTGTGTGACTATAAACGCAGATGGAAATTCCACGTGCAAAGGTTTAAGGAAGGGAAAACGGGGGCTGCGCCATCACGTTACGTTCCTCTCTGCTATGGTTTGAACATTAACAGCAGGACTCCTTCCTGGAGATTTGCTGGGTTTTGCAGGGAAACCCCCTGGCACTGCGTGTGTCAGCGCACTCAAGGCTGGGGAGGAGCTGTAGGCTGAAATGCAGCGGTCTCTACCTGAAGTGGCCGCTCTGCGCCCTCTACAGCTCGCAGAAAAAAGGCAGGAAGGGTAAAGTCAACTCACCCTGGGGCAGGTATCTAAAACAGTTCAGGTGAAACTCCTGATTCTGCCCTGCAGGGAACCAGAGTTACCCAATCTGCTGCGAGTACCTGCATTGTAAAGTTAGGCAAGAGGAATTTCAGTCTTTGCGACCAGCTGGGCTCACACACCATTTTCTGAGCCATCACCTGCAGAAATGTCTCAAAGTTTATCTTCCCTGACCCTTCCTCATCAACTTGAGAGATAATTCTCCTCATCTCCTCTTTCCTCAGTTCACAGCCCAGGGCCCTCATGGTTATCTGTCAAAAGAGAAAACAGACCCATATCTGTGTACAAATCAAACAGAAACAAAGAGGGAAAGATGTCTGAAACAAGCAGGTACATGCAAATTGAGGGGAAAAACAAAACAAAACAAAACTTTTTTGCCACACTGGAAATCATATGTAAAGATAACCGTACAAACAGCTTGTCACTGTGCAGACATCAGAAAAGAGCTCCCTGAGGTCTTCTGACTTTGGTTCATGACCTGGGCCCATGGCAACAGGCTACACATGTTCATGAGGCTATCCTTGATGACTTACCCAATTCAGGAGCAACAGCCCCCCCCCCCCCCCCGACCAGTTCCAGATGCTCACTTTTACCCTTATATTGCAATTTATTAACCCAAACACATATTTATCAAGCCAAACAGATAAAGGAGTTGCTTAAATTAGCCTACTGAAAATAACCCTCCTTGGAATGTGAAGGTTATCTCAACTCTTACAGATTCAGGTTGGGACTTTTCAAGGCACGGTCTCTGGCAGCAATTCCTGCTTGCTGCATGGACACCCTCCACCATTTCCATCAGCTCCTTTTTGCTCCCCTGCCACTAAGCACTGCATCCCCCTCCACCCCAACAGTGCCAGGAAATTAATACATACTTACTTACATATGAATATATATATATGTTATGGTTGCTTTTAACCTGGAACACTTTTCCCATGCAATTCCCTCTCTGCTTCCACAGTTTGCTCTGACAACTGTGCATAGGGCAGACACAGCAACAAAAAGACGTGGCAGGACCTGTGCTGACTAACCCAGCTCTCAGCATCTCTGTGCAGACACAAGCTGGCTCAACTCCCTTCTCCATGTGAGCGGGAAGGAGCTGTGCTCAAGGTATGCGGGGGGCAGAGCAGGAGAGGGGCATACAGAACACAGAGCAAGCTATTCATCCGCTGTTGTGTCCCTAGAGAAGCGTTCTGTAGCTGTCTAATGTCAGTACTATGAGGCTGTGGAAAATTAGCAGGGAAGAGCTGCAGGAGAGGGCCAAGGAAAAGGAAGGCTTCAGTCCCTCCTAAGAATACCTGGCTAAAATGTTGGCACCACGCTTACTTCACTGCTGGCTGCGTGACAAACCCGAGCTCCAGCAGCAAAGTCTGAGAGCACAGTAAGTGGTCCAAAAGCAATAGGTGGCTAACACTAATTGCTCTGTAACAGCTCCGCAACAGGTGGAGCTTGTAAAAGATTAGCCCTATTTGCAACACTTCTGTTTACCGCCTGTCATTTCTATTTGACTACTGTAATTCAGGTTCCAAGTGCAACCTCGGTCACAAAGCGAGCATGTCATTCCCTCCAGCCAGAGGGGACCCAAGCTGCCCATCTGGGTTGCTCAGACTGCAGACACATCCCTGAGAGCAGCAGACCGAACGCCCTTCAGCTACACAAGACGTTTGGTGCTCCTTGTGCAGGCTGTTAGAGGGCAGGGTGCGTTGGGTTGTCAAGAGAACTTTCCTTGCGTGTCCCCTAGCAAACTGATGTTCCTCCCTGACTTGGTTTGGACTGAGTTCAGTCACCAGCTGCCAGGCTCAGCGTCCTGCTATTAACTCCTGCTGCAGGCACAGTATGACCACAGTAACGATTGCTTTCCCTTTGTGATATGGGTTATAGGGCTCGGGGCAGACGCACCACAGTGAGGACCTGCCAGCCTTCCCTGCCCACACCCCATCTCCCCCAGCCCCTTGCCTTCAGGCTCCTGACATCCATCTGCCCCGAGCCGTCCACATCGAACAAGTCGAAGGCCTCCCGCAGCTGCAGCCGCTGCTGGTCGCTGAGGGGGAACGTGGGGCCAGGGGCAGCCCCGCTCCCTGCCGCTGCCTCCCCGGGTGCCATGTGGGGACCCTCAGCCCCCTGAGGCACTTCTGAGGGCAGCCCCCACCCAGTGCCACGGCAACCGCGCTTCTCAGCGGCACACAGACCAGGCGCTCCTCGGTTCCCCAGATTTGTTTTAGATGCTCACCCTGTTCCCCAGCTTTACTTCTACAAACAAATAAACGGGCAGTCCGTGGTTCTCATGACTTGTTTTAAACACTCGCCCCCGAGGTTTACTCCCCTCAAGGTTTGCTCCCACAACCACACAAAAATTTTTTCAGGCTTGTCAGCAACTAAAGAGGTCTGAAAGCTGCGTTAGTGTCCTGTGCATAAAATTCAGGTGTAGTGAGGCCTTCAAAACACCACTGCCCCCATTCTGCCTGGATAGCTGAAGCTTTGGGGCAAAGCAAAGTGAAAATGCTGACAGAAAATCACCCACACCTGCTTTTTTTGGAGGAGAAGCGTTAGAGCCTAGCCATCAGAAATGAACTGTATATTGGACTGCAGCTGTTAGGTAAAATAAATGAGTTTAAGGTGAAGAGGCAGGTTTACACTTTCAGGATCTAACAAAACCATACATCATTGCAGCAGCAACAGAAGGTCACTGAGAGACTGAGGTAGATTGGATAAAGGACTAGAAAATGCACAGACAGCAGCATCAGCCTTGCTGATAAACTGACCTCAGCTGATAAATTAAATTATCAGAGTTTTTGATGTCCCACTTATTCACATTCTCCTGTGTATGTCTTGTTCTTCACCACACGGGGGCAACATGAGACGGCAAGAACCCCTCCCTTTGTCCAATTTACACAGGCCAGTATAAACCTTTTTTTTTTTTAAAGACAGATAAAAGCCAAAAAGGAAATCGACATGATATAAGCTAAATTCAGTTATCATTTATTTTCCCACGTTTATGAACTGTGGAGGTAAGCTGGATGTTCAGCACTTGGAAAAGGGCAGATGCTGACTGAAAAGCAAAGGAGTAAATTGGATTTTGAGTGAGAAAGATGAGAGGAGAAATCCATCCTTCCCTTGTCTGAGAGTGAGGAAGAAGGGCACCAGAGAAATGACTGGTATCTTTAACAAACAGAAGTAGCAGAAGGGCACAGGAGCTTATTTTCTTCCAACACAAGGCAGAATGCATCCTTTAATTATGCTCTTACCTTAGATGCCACTTCAAAGACAGAATAGTTTGTCTCTGCAAAGCATTTAGTAACTAGAGCCTTCCAAAGACTTAGAAGTTGAAATACTTCGAGTACCTTGAAGAATCATTGTTATTTACCCATACATGAGTCTGTTTTACCAGTGAAATTGTCTTTGTGTATTTCTTTTCCACAACTCTGATGGCTTAGAATAAGACACTTTATTTTAAGTACAATCTTATATTTGCAGCCACTGAATATTCCTGTAAACATACAGATCATCAGCATTGGTAACATTCCTCTTTTGCAAAAAGATTTTTTAAAAGATGTGAACTGAATAGCAGTAAGTTAAGTTGCAGCAGTCAATTTACTTACTTTTTCAGTTTAAAGGGCATTCTAAAAAAGGGGGAGGGAATAATCACCGTAAGTAAAAAAAAGCTGATCCCCATAAATATGTCCTATGAAGAGCTCACTGTAACTGGGCCGAAACCAAGATGTTAAACCAGAAACTTCAACGGCTGCTAAATACAGCTTTACACTTCCTGGTTGAGTCTTCTCGGTATCGAATAAATCATTTGACACATGGTTTTTAGTCAGATAAGGAACTGAATACTATCACTGAAAAATGTGATTAGTGTATCAAAAATGAACAGTGTAAACATCTTAGGAGCACAAACAAGCAACTACATTGTGACATATAAACAGATTAGCAGTTGGTAACAGTTCACAAATACAAGTTTAAGACCATCCACTTAAAAGAAAGTATTGACCCAACTTTTCTGGTCTCTCAAAAGGAATAAAAGGCTAGAGAAAAAAAAAAAGAGAGGCCCCTACCAAACACATAGCACATGTGCAAAAATAAATAAAATTCAGTTTCAGTAGAGGCTGGTCTTCTTCATGATCCGCAAGAATTCTTGCTCGTTCACTTCCCCATCCCCATCTCTATCAGCTTCATCAATCATTTCCTGAAATATATTTGTATTCAGAAATTAGATGCAAATTAGAGTAGGATCACAATTATTAGGTTAATTCAGAATTAGAGCCATTCTTAGTAAATAGTATTGGCAAGGATGGTGTCAGTTCAATGTCAGACCTCACATGATACAAAATATTTTTTAAACTAGACGATGTTTTTACACATAAATTTATATTTATATATAAATGTGTATGAGTTATGCTGTATTAGAGGAGCTGTGCTGGAAGAAACCAAATGCTCAGAGCAGAGTCATTCCTTTTATACCACCTCAACTCCGTAAAAGTGGAATCCTACTGACACACTGACAGTTACTGTGAAATAATTTAAGGAACCACATCTTTGGCCTCAGAATCTATTTCCCAATCCCAAATTGATGGAAGCTTTTCAATTTCTTTCAAGAAAGAAACATCTTAAATTACCCACGATAGCTTAAGAGTAAAGATCCCACGGGATGCTACAGGACAGCACCTAAAACTGAGACTGCTGCCTTTACCTAAAAGGTTACTGACCCTGAACTGGCTTCCTTCCCCACTGAAAGAGTCCCATCCCCTATTCTCATTACCTCTGGTGCTTAGCAGACCGGTCAGAGAGATGCTTGAGCATCTTCCAGACAGGAGAACTAGACTATGACCATTCACCTAAATTTTAAATTAATGCAAACATGAAACAAAGTAATACGTACACATTCTCTGACTGCCTTCATATTCAACAGACAAAACATAACCTGGACCTTTACACGTTCCACAAAGGCTGACAGGGAGTGTTTGTGTATTATGTGGTTTCATACACAGGGTACAAACCTGTAGCTCTTCATCTGTGAGATTTTCACCCAGCTCTTTGGCTACACGTTTGAGGTTTTTGAAGGAGATTTTGCCAGTTTCATCATCATCAAAGAGTTTGAAAGCTTTGAGAATCTCCTCTTTGGAATCTTTTTCAGCCTTAGAGAAGGAAGCATAAGTTTAAAGAAAAAAAGCACTGCTTATGTGGTACATAATACCCAAAATAAAGATGGCAGTTATCAAATACAAGCATTAGAAAGACTGAGAAACTCTCTTAAGAGTAAGATTAAAGAAGCCCAGCAGTACACATTCAAAAGCTGAAGGTAGACAGAGAGAGCAATGCTGCCTGAACCTCAGGGTTTCAGGGAGGTTTTTTCCTCTATCTAGCCAGCTGTCTTTCAGCATCAGGATAAATATCTGTTAAGTATTTGTTTTTACTCAATATTTTCTAGGATTTTTAAAAGCAGAGGTTTCATCTGTAAATATGTCATACGCATAATGTGTTAGTACTCCAGACAGCTTTCTGCAGGCCAGAGCTGTCATTCATCTGAAAATCCTGGTTTCGCAATTTTTTGTTTTTGACACACACACACAAAACTGATTGTTAAAAGAAACCTTAATGACATCTTTCTTCCAACCTTACCTTAAAAATGAGACAGGGCATTTTCTGTCTTACCATTTTAAGTTTTACATATTTTGTTGTTAAGATTAAGGGAGTACTTTCATCTTTCACTAAAACCAAAAGGAGATGAAAGGGATTCAACCATTTTCAGAATTGCTTCGACTTTGATTTCTAACATTTACATACCATTTTCTGCGTCATCACTGCCAAGAAGTCATCGAAACTGATTTTCCCAGTTCCTTCCTTATCGATATCTGTTATCATTCTCTTGATCTCTTCTTTTTTAGGTTCAAACCCTAGTGCTCTCATGGCCACCTGTAAGGACAGAAGTTACAAATCATACAAAACCACAAGCAAAACCCCAGGAAACAAAAGTGGAAACATAACCTTTATGCCACACTATATTAAAACATTCATTTGGTGTCTCAAAGAGAACTGCAAGGTCAAGGAACAGTCTTCAAGCATTGTTTTTTTTTTTTTTTTTTTTTTTTTTTACAGGCAACGGTGCACCAAGATGCAGAAAACAGGCAGGCAAACTGTCATGTTCTGGAGTCACACCTTCAATTAATTCTGAAATTTCCTAAACACATTTCTAACCATCATATCCAACACCCCCAGGTCACAACTGTCAAGAACATGGATGAAAATCTTGGGAGAAAAGATTTCTCTCAAAAAGTCTGGACTCTTTTACAAAGACTTAGCATACCCATTTTGTTATATACTGTTTTAATTCCTACGGTGGGCATTCAGAGTCACTGCAGCGCAGTGACATGGACCCTACGACTGTGACGTAGCGCTGTGGACAGCAATTTCCAGTGCTACTGGATACTAGAATATTATTCCTTTCCTGCCAAGGGAATTGCTACTGGTACTCTCTTTGCAGAGAGAAACATGACACAGAATAAAAGCAATAAAAAAAGCTCACGTCAGACTCTTGGAAGCAAGATGGTTAAGTGTAAGACCTCAAAATACCTTGAAAAAAAGAACACGCTTCAAGACACATGACTCAATGAAAGAAGTTTCTATCATACTTGCAGTTCTACTGAACTCTTAACGAACCTGACAGCACAAAGATGGAAATTCTTAAGCTTATAGACCACAGGAAAATTAAAATAGTGTTTTTTTTTTAATTTTAGTGACCAAGACTTACGTTAATGAACATTAAAGAAAACACAATGCAGACACTGTGCATGACTTCAGAAAACAATCCTATGAGCAGCACCTCCAAGGATTCCTTCACTTGCACAGGTGTATGTGTGCCTACAACTTTCCTTCTTCCTTTTATAAAAAGGGACAAGCGGCAACTCTGAAATCCTTTCTCCTCCTCCCAGTGGGCTGTAGCAACATGGGCATCCAGCCGGCAAAGAGAAAGAGCCAACTCTGAGAGCAGACGAACCTCTCATTTATTGATTACTGTTCTTCCCAAATGGCAGGGGTGGAGAGAGACTGACATTTTTCAGCAACAAAGAAAATCAAGAAAGTGTGTAACATTGGTGCATTGTATATCTTGGGTAACCTAAATCATGAAATATGCAATTCTTGGGAGCACATAAAATGGGGAAAACCTTACATTTTAAATAGGTACAAACCTTTCAGCTATTTTACTAGCAGTGCAGCAAATACAGAACCGTCAATGTGTTTTGGTCCTAGAGACAGCAGGGAAGAGTTATAGCTCAAGAGCAACGAGCCTATTGACAGGGAAACGTTACACTAGAGAAAAAAATAAAGCCTTGTCTCCTGTTTAGGAGGTGTTTGTTCCGCTGTTAACTCCCAGCCCACGCTGTCAGCAGCCGTGTTTACCTTCAGCTCCTTGACGTCTATGCTCCCAGCGCCGTCCGCGTCGAAGAGGTCGAAGGCCTCGCGGACCTCCTGCCTCTGCTCCTCCGTCAGCTCCAGCTTGGGGCTCGTCTTCTTCCGCTGGGCCGCGGCTGCCAGCGGCGGCTTCTTAAAGCCGGAGGCCTTGGTGCAGAGACACGAGAGCAGAGGGGCGTCAGGGAGGCTCCGCACCTTACCGTGCACCCCCCCGGGCCCCCTCAAGCCGCCCCCCGGGCCCCCTCAAGCCGCCCCCCGGGCCCGCTCACCATCCCGGCGGTCGCTGCCTCCAGCCCTGACAGACCCTCTGTCCAATGCCGCCCCTTCCCATTGGCTAGCGCCCCCACGCCGCTGCTATGGTAACCGCCGACGCCATTGGTAGGGAGCGCGGCGCGGGAAGCGCTCTGTTTATGGCTATTGGCTAGCACGTGCTTGGGGGCGGGTCCAAGTGGGAGCAGAGCGGGGAGGAGCCTCGGTTCCTTCCGTTAACGCGATTGGCTAGAGGGGGGAGGGCGGGACCAATCAGCGCGGGGCAGTCGGCTGGCGCGATGCTCGGCCCAGGGCGTGCGCGAGGGAAGGGGGTGAGAGACGGAAAGTGGGCGGGGCCTGAGGGAAGCGCCGGCGGTGATTGGTTGGGCGGGGGCAGGGGGCGGGGCCGGGCCGGCGCTGAGGGGAGAGCGGAGGTGAGGGGCCGGGGGGGGGGCGTGAGGTGAGGTGAGGGGAGAGAGGGGGCTTTGGGAGGGGGGCTTTAGGGTGAGGGGCGGTTTGGGATAGGGGATGGGGGCTTTAGGATGAGGGAAGGGTGCTATAGGATGGGAGGGGGGCTTTTGGGGCCTTGGGGTTGGGGGAGGGGGCCTTTAGGGTAAGGGAGGGGGGCTTAGGGCGATGGGGGGGGCTTAAGGGCGAGGGGGGAGCCTTTAGGGCGGAGGGGTGCTGGGAGGATGCTTTGGGGTGAGGGCTTTAGGATGGGCAAGGGGCCCGTAGGATAGGGGAGGGGTCTTCAGGATGGGGTCCTCAGGATAGGGGAGGGATCCTTAAGATAAGGGAGGCTTCAGGATGGAGGGTGGTTCAGGGTGTGTGGGGGGGAGCTGGAGCCGGGGCAGGTGAAAGCGTTGTTTTGGGGAGCGGTGAGGCCGTGTTAAGGGGGCTGTGGGGGTAGGGGAGGAGGCAGCAGCAGGGGCTGTGGCCTTGTGTCTGGTGTGAAAACTGCTTCTCAGGAATTAAAAAAGAACAGTGAGCAGCAGCTTTGGGGGCGAGTTGAACGTATCTGATGTCTTGCATGGCACGTGCTCACGGGCATGATTCTGTGGTTATTTTACAGCAGCCGTGGTGTAGCTGTGCCTGGGTCGCATCCAGCTGCGTTGACACCTGTTTGTGAGGTGAGATGGGTCAGGGAGCGCTCTGCATGGTTCCAGGTGGAACATAATCTTGAGGCTCACTACATGGATGGTAGGAGGCAGTGGGAATGACTGACTTGGAATCAGGAGACTCAGACTGGCCTCCGAAACAACAGGTTTTGTGCTGGTCAGTTAAAGCGGCTGTAAGACCATCAGGAATCTTTGCACGCAGCTTGCTTTTCTCATGGAAGCAGATCTAAATAGGCATATTGTCGTTTTCTGCCTTTCAGTTATACTTCACGCAGTAGGACCACAGCTGAGATGGGATTTTTGTTCGCTATTAGTGTAAAAATTTTAATGAAACTTGTGCCATCAACAGCCCGTGATGTGAAAACCTGGAAAATCTCAGCGCTGCCTTCCCTCTCCGCTGGCAGCACCAATGAGTGCTGGCTTTTCTTCCTCACCATGTCTGCTGTTTTGGAACAGGCGGGTGTGGTGCTGCAGTTCTGTTTTGTTATTCCTAGCACCTTCGAGCACAACTCTATTTTTGAAGAGACGACTGCCAAAGCAACAGGATGGCGTTTGTGTTTCTGGAGTATGGATGCTCAGATACTCAGGAAGTTCATGAAGCTAGTGCTAGCCAAAATAAAGCGGTGCCAAAGCAAAAAGGTGCCTTTGTTATCAGAGATGTTTTATTAGAATTATGCCTTTGAGAAAGCTGTTTGATGTCCGTGTTAGTCTTGTACTCCTTAGCACGTTCAGCTGGGTTGGGAGAATTAGTTCACTGATGTTTTTCACGTTTCTGCTTTGCACCTCCATTTTCAATTGTAATTTGCATTTTCAGTGGCTTTGCACCTCAATTTTTGTAAGTAGAAATCAGTTTTTAAAAGAAGTCCTTAGTGTTAATGGTATGCTGAAGTAATATGAGTGTTTTATTGTGAATAAAACATTTTATCCTTTTTTTTTTCTTTAGGAATTGGGTTGATACCAAGTCATCAGAGAAATGGCCGCGCGCCTCAGATCGGTGAGTTGAGGGCTTCAACCTTGCTGTATGAAGACTTGTCTGATGGAAACGTGTTTTCATAGATATGTATTCTCAAAGCATGTTTGGAAGAAATGTTTCTGTGTTAATGCCTGCATCCGAAGATACTGCTTTTGGAAAAGGGGCATCTTTGCTGCCGTTCCAACTCCAGAGAGAACAGCAGTTGTTCCAACTCTGATGATGCTCCAGCCCTGAAGAATACCAGTGGCTTTGTCAGTGCTGCTGAATCAATTGATCTGGACATCTGCTTACACCAAGATCGTTCCTCTGTACCTTAAAACATTATTCCATGTTGGCATGCAAATAAGGGCCCAGCTGGGCTCGCTGAGATCTGCTGGACCATAATAACCTCTTTCTAGCATTATTGTATTGAATGCAGGAAGTTTTAATATGGGAAGAATAACGCTTTGCTTAGCTTAGGAAGTTATTTGGCCATTTATTTTGGGAGTACGGCTTGCTAAGCTGATCTGCTATGTGACTTGTGGTGGTTTATTACAGAGAATTTTCTGCTCTCTGGTCTATTTTCTCTTTTTTTTTCTAGCTTCCATAAGTAAATCTCAGAGATTTAGGAAAAAAACAAAAATTGAGCATAATGTTAGAGAGCATGAACAGGCTGTTGTGGCTGCACAGCCTGTAGTAAGTCCTTACAGGTAGTAAGTCCTTTCCTAACGCTGATGTAACCCCGCCTAGCCTGGATTTCTGCCAGCCTGTTAGAAAAGGGCCCAGGAGTCCAGGAGCAGTGCTGTGAGCTGCAGCCACGCTGATTCCGGACACTGGGGTGGTTCGTGTAGTATTTTCCAAAGAGGTGTGTACTTCGGGTTATAAAAATGCACTAAAGGTTATTTAAATAAATCTTCCAGTCAACGATTAGAATACTGACCTTTACTTGGGGGAGGGGGGAAACTATCATACAGAAAAACCAGGGCTGCATCAACCGCAGGGGGAGAAAGCGATGCCGTCACTCTCAGTCAGACAGAGGGCGTCCTTCTGCTGCTGTTTAAAACTTCAGCTCAGTGCTGTGTGCAGTTGCGGTGTTCGCATCTTATGAAGAACGTGCTGGAATGAGACAGGGTACAGACAAAGGCCAATAAAAATACCAGCGAACTGGAGCGACTGCCTGCTGAGGAGAAGCTAAAAAGGCTTGGTGGAGAAAGAAGACTGCAGAGGGGGCGGATGTGACTGAATTTACAAGATCAGGAAGCTAATGAGTAAAGCAAATGTAGGCTGGTTGTAGGGGGGAGATACAAGGAGAACAAATTGCAGAGACTCCTTGGACTAACGTATTTTTTCTATACTGTCTGTTCCGCAACCATTAGAAGCAGAACCCAGGACCAGATAGGCCATTGGTCCATCCCAGAAGAACTTTCATTCATTTATTTAATACTTTTAATCAGGCTGGACTTTGCACACACTGTTCCGAGTAGCTGGCTATGTCCTGCTGGAGTTGCTGCGTTGCACTGAACTTTTCTCATTGCTGTTGTGGATAACTGATGCTTTGCAGTTGAATCTTTGTTCAAGGATGTAGCCCTTGGAAATTTCCAAACAATTGTTGTCTTTGTGCAGTTTGACTGGGTTAAAATTCCCTGCAGCTCAATAGAATAACTGCAGAGGTGGGTTTTTGTAGCAACAATAAGGAGCGAGTGTATTTTCAGCCAGGACAGAGCAGCCTTTGTACAAAAACTTCCTTCAAAAGCCCTGCTGGCATGTTCTGTGTTGGCAGTGAGGTTTCCACACTCATTGCAGTTAGACCAGTGACCAAACCAGAATCTGTTAATTAGTGACTCTAGCCATTGAATTAAAAAGCATTTAAAAATAAATGGAAAACTGATGACTAATTACATAGGATAAGCTTCACCTTTACCTCATTGCTTCCTTGGCTTGGAGGAACCTAAGTTACACGTGCTGTGAAAATGGTTTGTCCTTGCTAGCTGTGATGGGTTTTGTATTCTGGGTTATCTGTGCCATGTGGCCGTAGTGAGCTCTGTCTGGTTTATATCAGGACAGAGTTTGTCAGAGCTGGTCCTCTTCTTCTTCCCTCCTAGGTGAGCCACTTGGTTACGTGTCAGAGTCCTGCCAAAATAGGAACTGGCATGCAAGCTTTGTGGACCCCTGGCATGCCTGAACTTCAGGTTACTGTGGTGGCACAGACGTATTGGAAAGTGATATCTGCGTTTAGATTCCCCCAATCAAATCGGCTACTGACTTGAACAACTGGAGCTGTGCGAAATTCCAGCCTGTTAAGATCTTAGGAAGTTCCATCCCAGTTTAGTTGCGCTGTTGGTTGGTGCCTGTCTGCTTTCTTGTAACACTCGTTTTCTCACTGTCTTTGCAGGCTGGTAAAAAGTGTACAGTGATTGGCGGCTGCGGATTCTTAGGCCAGCACATGGTGGAGAAGCTCCTGGACAAGGGTTACGTGGTCAACGTGTTTGATATCGAGAAGAGATTCGAGAATGACAGAGTGCAGTTTTTCCTGGGAGACCTTTGCGACAAAGAGGTACAGACTAACAACAGGAAACTGCGTAGATGGGAGGGATGTCTGGATAAGCTAATGTCCAGGCAAACAGCTAACTGAGCTGTTTTTGAAGCACTTAAGTGCCTGAAGGTGTTGTACAGGCTGAAAAAGGGTGCGTAGATATGCTCTACCCCCTCGCCTTTCCCGTTGAAGTCAGTGGCCTAAACAGTTTTCTGGGGAAGTGTCATCTGGAACACTTAAAGAAATGGTGACTGCTTGAAGCTGAAGGGAACAGAACTTGTTTCTGAATTGTGATTTACATTACTGTTAGCTCAACTGTAGAGCCTAATTACAGTCACTGTTGGTAATTAGCTAGGAGGGCAGCTACATGCAACCTCAGCTGCATGAGCACCGCAGGATGCATTATTCCTCACAGTTAAGACACTAAGACCTCTTGCCTTGACGAGGTTAGGCATGTGAACCCTGGCAAAAGCATTTGTATGCAACGTGAAGAGATCTTTCCCCACCAGTGTAAAGTTATCACATCTCAGAGCTTTATGACAGTCGTCTCCATGGCAGACAGTGCCACGGGATGCTGTGAAACCTGCTGTGTGGCGAGCTCTCTAACTCTTCCCCCTAGGTAATTATGAGTCTCATACCTGCACAGGAGACTATTGCAAGTAGTTATGTCTAGATAGCCTCCAGCTCTCAGAAAATTCCCAGGTTCTTCTCTGGGAAAAAGGAAAAAAAAAAAAAAAGCTAATGTAGTGCTCTTTTGCCTGACAAGGAGAGGACACTGAAGACCCTAGAGGCTAATCCTATTCTAGCTTCTCACCTTTATGGAAGGAATGTGACTTGAAATTTAGCAGTTTTGTTTTCATGAGATTAAGACCTGTGTTTTATTTCCTGAGTAATCCCTGTTGCAGCTGTTTCACTGCTGTCTTGCACAACGCATCTTCTTGTAGGCCTTGCTCCCAGCTTTACAAGGCGTTTCAGTGGCATTTCATTGTGCGTCGCCAGCACCTTCCAGTGACAACAGGGAGCTGTTTTATAAGGTGAATTTTATGGGAACCAAAACAGTCATTGAAGCCTGCAAAGAAGCTGGAGTGCAGGTAAGGATGGAAGAGCTTGGGGAGCATATAAGATGTGAACGTGAATTGGTGATTTCTGAACCATGGACAGGTTTGAGTCTGGTAGAAAGGCTTTTTTCCTCTCAGTGTGTTGATTTTATTCACTCTTACCAAATTGTCAAGCACAACGCCTGTGAAGATCCCTTATTTATTCTGGGCAGAGATGTGATACTTCCAAGACACCTTGCACGTTGTCCATGTACAAATGCAGACCCGGTAATGCTTAGAATAAATGCTATGTAGGACTCCCAGCCCACAGGTAATTGTTTTTGTTGTTTTGCCTCCCCCCTTCCCAGTCATAAGCTGTTGTAGGAAATGAGTGTGTAGTGTTTACCTTCAGGCTTAGTCTAGATTCTGTCAGAGCAAGAAGTAAGTTTTGTTAGAACTTGTTGGATCCAGCTATCTTTTAAAAAGAATTTTCTGATTGCCCAAGTGATCACTGGCTTCCTGATTTGAATCCACGAGGGCATGTTTTTTATCCAACAAAAATATCCAGGATAAGAATTCTTTTTTGTTGTAATCTGGCGTGGTACTGTTATCATAAAGATAAGCAGGTATCTTAAACATTCGTTGCATACTAAGTGCTAGAATGTGCTAAGCCTAGCGGGTGCTCCAATTTCCATGGAGGTGTTTTCACATTGACTGGTTGTCCTGGAGTTTTGTTGTCCTTAAGGTAGCAATAAATGATGTTAGAAAACTCCCACTCTCTTAATTAACTCTTACCTGCAGTTTCAGATCATCTTGTGTTAATCCACGTTATTCCAGACACAGTTTATTTTCTGTAGAAGCAGTCGATTAAACATTATTATTGTCTTTACTTAGTCTTTGTAAATAATTACCCTTTTTTTCTGAGGCTTTAAACAGCTGTTTTCTTTCTCATCCATTGCAGAAACTGGTGTTAACTAGCAGTGCCAGTGTCGTTTTTGAGGGTACAGACATAAAAAATGGAACAGAAGACCTCCCTTATGCAAAGAAACCTATTGACTATTACACAGAGACAAAGATCCTACAGGAAAAGGTATTTGTCACAAAATGGTTAACGCTTTTTTCCATGCTTAAAAATGCCCTTCTAAAAGTAGGGCATGCCCTGGGGGACATCAACAAACTTCAAGACTGAGCAGATCTCTGTTCTTTCAAAAGAAGCCTCATCCGTAGTTGTGGAGAAAGTCTGTGCAAATTGATGCACGTTTAGCAACGTTGGCCAGAGTTTTCAGATAGAACTGGAACAGGAAAATTCCCTTGTTTCAGGCAGAACCTCTTGGCTTCAATGTTCTTTTCAGCATGGAGACTAGGGAGCTGTGGAAATGTGTTCGTTTATTCTGTTATGGGAAGTGTGGCAGGCGGCCGCCGCTTGTGTCTTTCACAGCTCGCCCACATCCTTTTACCTGAGCGTGCTGATGGGATGGTACAGGGGATGCTTTCTCAGCAGCCCTGTAGCAGTCCATATTCTTAAGCAGTCAGTTCTTGTCCTCCTTGGCTGGTTAAACTCTAAGCCAAGTATTCATTTAATAAAAGTGAATAAATAAAGCTGTGACAAATTACCTGGAAAGCTGAGTGAAGCAGGGTGTTATGTTGAGAGGGAGGGGAACTATTTCTGGAGAAAGAATAAAAGAGCTGACAGAGACATGTAACATGTCCCTTTCTTAACTGATCCAGCTCTGCTCTGAGATAAGCTGGGGGGAACTTTTTTGCTTTCTCTGCTCCCATGGGAAGGCTTTCCTTCCACGTTTACCTGATTTGCAGCCTGAAGGTACTAGTGGTAGTGGGCCTGTGTTTCAGCTGGGATTGTGAAGAAGGTACTGGGGAAGGAGATGATGAGGTGGAGATTTGAACCAAGTTAAGGAGCGTGACAACCAAAAAACATGTTGTAGACTAATGTTGTTGGCCATATACTGAAAATTTTCTTCTTAGTGTTTAAAATTTTCCCCTTATAGCTTAATGTCCACTGCTCTGAAATTCTACAGATCGCCAGTATCTGTTCTGTTTCAGGTTATTAATGCTGCGGTGTTTGTGGTCTAAACATGGTAGGACAGTGTTTTAAATCAAAGCAAACAAATATATTTTCAAATTGTTGGTTTTTTTTTTTTCAGTGGTTTACATCTCAGTTGTGGGAAGAACTTAGGCTTTTTATACAAGAAGAATTTATATTTGCTTCCAGATGGAAGCTGTCTGTGTCCTGTTATGTACAGAATTAGCCTTTAAGAATTTTTGAATGAAAACAGCTCAGTGTAAAAACATCTGTTCATTCACAAGCATAACCACTTTCCTGCAAAGTGGACCAGCAGAGTGGAAGCTTGTGAGCAACAATCAAGTCAATATGCTTGTAATTAGATCTATTTTGGGTGAAGCAGTGAAAGTATTCAGTGTTTGTTTGTGTGTGGTGTTCTTGAGTCTTTATTAGAAAAGACAGCAGATTTTTTTTATTAAAAATAAAAAATAAAATCAGTTGAACATGTTGTTTAGAAACTCCCAGTAGAATTAAAACTCGTTCAAAGATGCCTTGTTAAATCTGTTTTGCACGTGGTGTTCCCAGGAAAAAGGGAGCACACCCCTTCTGAACGTGGTCAAGAAAGCCCATCATGGAAGTCTTCCATTAAATGATGAGAGACTGAATTGCTCAGTTTCCTTCTTTTTTCCTCCCACACATCCTCAAGCTCCTCTGGTCTCTGTAGTGTTAAATGACAAAGAGCTCCTTCCCTTTGCCTGTCAATCCACTTAGTGTTCACTAATGAAAACAGATTTGTTTCTTTTTCTCATTAAAGAGAAGAAGAGGAAAAGAGGAAGGATCGTTTGGTAGGGCGGATAGTAATTCTTCCACTGATGTCTTCCCAGAGAGATGAGGGAATGCTTCCTTGCTCTAGTGCTGCAGTTAGGGTATGTTACTAAGCCATATTTTTCTTCCTAGCATCTCTGTTTTTTTTTCTTCTTCCCCTTACAGGAAGTACTGAGTGCAAATGACCCTGACAACAATTTCTTCACTCTAGCTATTCGTCCCCACGGGATATTTGGTCCTAGAGATCCTCAGCTGGTTCCCATCCTCGTCCAAGCAGCTAAGAGTGGCAAAATGAAGTTCATAATCGGGTGAGTGAGGCTTAGTCACTTTATAGCTTGTTAAACCTGAAACCCTTTTGGAAGGGGATGGTGTTAAATCAGGAGTGGTGATGTGGCTTTCAGTGATCTTCTGATGTAAGAATAGGATCATTCATGGTAATATTAGATCTGTTGGGATCCTTGTCCTGAGGTGTTCAGCGTCAGAAAAGAAGGAAGGATTTAACCGTCTGCACTGGCCATCTCTTCTTGGGAGCTGCAGTGTAATTCTGGAGGGGGGAAAGAGTTCCTGTAACTTTCTGCTTGTAATCCAGTAGTCTTCTTTCATAGCTCTTTTGTTAGAGACTCACACACTCAGATGAGTAAGCATTCTTCATGCAAAAAGCATATCAATAGGGAAAGCAGACATAACTTGAGCTGGTTTTCACAGTCTAAGGAGTTCACTTTTTTAATCAGAGAACTCAGGTAACTTGCTGTTAACTAATGTACGCTACTGGTATTTGAGGGTCTTGTAATTAAAAGGTGTGTTTGACAGTGTTCTCATACAACAATAAGATCAAAGACGTTTGCATTGTTGTTAAGTCTCGCAGTTTCCAGTGGACCACTGAAATGTTAGAGCAAGAAATAGCTCAAGCTGCTACTAAGAAATCTTTTAAACTTTTATTATGATCTTGAAAATAAATGTGCTCTTTAACTTACAATAGGTTTTTATTGCATGCAGGAAGCTGTTGTGTGTGTATCTGTGTGCATGAATACGTGCTTAGGGTAGGAGAAAGAAAGGGACTAGGGTTGGGTTTATATGGTTCTTATTTTTCCTTACGGTTCACTTCTAGATTGATCTCCGAGGTAGGTTTGCTGCTCACAGATCAGAATAAAATCAAGCTTTCTACTTTGTGTAAGCCTTCTCTTTCTAGCTCAAACACGCTTTCCTCACTTAGGTTTTCCTGCTGTTACAAAGACCTGTTTATCAAGAAAGCAAATAGCCATTTATCTGTGAAAGTTGAAAATGAAGATTATTAATTCTCAGAACGTTGATTGCAGCAATGTTTTTTATGGCCAAATGAGTATGCTGATGGTTTTGTAACAAACAATTTGTGTGATTTAGATGGACTCTTGAAAGTGGCATGCAGCTCTATCTTTGGTATCTGTAGAAATAGATTTAACACAGTGGGCTGAATCTGTTTCAGCTGGGACTGAAGTTGGCTTATTGAGTAAGTTAAAATTTCATGAGCCAAGAAATTCATAATTGAAAGCTTGTCCTTAAGTGACTTTCTGTGTGCTAGTTGCCACTGTGTTCCTATCTGTTCTGCTTCTGTGGATCACCAGTGATCATGAGACCTGTAGGATCTCGGTGGGTTTAAATAGGGTACTATTACAGGAATATAAACTTTCTGAGGGGCTTCTCAAGAGCTGAAACAGTTATGGCATTTCCTCTGTGTCAAGACAAGATGCGGTGACTTCATATCTCTATCAGAGTAACAAACAGCCTGAAGTTATGGCACAGCACAGGGAGAAGAGGATTCTTAAATTGTGTTATGGAAAATATCCTTCCTTTTGCCACAAGCAGATTTTTTGCCCAGATTACCTTTGGACATAACTCTCTTCCCTTTCATCTGTGCAGGGATGGAAAGAACTTGGTAGACTTCACTTATGTGGAAAACGTGGTCCATGGACATATCCTAGCTGCTGAGCACCTTCAGAAGGACTCTCCCTTGTGCGGGAAGGTAAGGAGGGAACCGGGAAGGGGAGTGGGTGTCCCCTAGCTCAACTTCATCTGCCTGCCTGCTTGGTTACGTGTGTTTGCTCTGTAGTTCATGTTGTGTCTGTAGTGAAAAATCCATCTGGGATGAGTGGAGCTAGCTCACACAAATGGGTCATTTTTTCCTGTCTGTGTTTATAATGAATCGTTGCCCATCTGAAGACCGTTCTATGCAACAATGTGGGGCAAAATGCATGCGAATACTTTTAACTTCATTCTGTAAAACACCTTGTGGAAAGAAGTCCGGGCAGAGTTGTGGGTAGCTGAAATGAGGGCAGAAGAAACAGTTCTATAGCTTTTACAATAGAGCTTGGAGCAGCAGAATTTCTTTACAGGCTTCCATGGCACCACCGTGCTCTGGGCATGCTTTTATGTGTTTTCATTGTGTCGTATCATTCAGTTTGACCGTTTATGAGTAAACTAACCTGTCAGAAGTGGCTGGCTTTCTTAGTCAAGGGGATAACCACTTTTCAGACGGAGGAGGTTGGTGGAAGGTAGTTTCTCATGGAAACGCCTTTGCAGTCAAGTCAGAGGTGTCAGTCTCCTGGGCGTGAACATGAGCTGAGCTGGGCCATCAAAGAGACAAACGTGTGAAAGGCATGATTTTCATCTGGCTTTTTGTCTTCTCTTTCAGGCATTTCATATCACAAATGACGAACCAATTCCCTTCTGGGCATTCATGTCCCGTATCTTGACTGGCTTGAACTACGATGCACCCAAGTACTATATTCCCTATGGGCTGGCATATTACTTGGCCCTGTTCTTGGCTCTAGTGCTGTGGCTGCTCAGTCCACTGGTCACCATCAAGCCCACTTTTACCCCTATGCGGGTAGCACTAGCTGGGACCTTTCACTACTACAGCTGTGAACGGGCCAAACGAGACATGGGCTACAAGCCAGTGGTGAGCTTGGATGAAGCAATAGACAGGACTCTCCAGAGCTACCCCCACCTACGCCGGGCTAAGGCCTGAGAAGTCCAGGATATTTATTTCTACATGACTTTCCTAATTGCTCTGAGATCTTAACGTGAGCACTGAAGCAAATTTCACTAATTGTCTGGAACAGGGAGTTTTCCCAAAGTCCCTCCTCCTCCTCACCATTATCAAGACAGACTTCTCTGGGTTGAAAAACACTTCACGTAGTAGCTGTGCTAACAGTTCTTTCCTTTGATGTGACTTGTTGTTCTGAGACAGCTGCTGAACTCTGTGGACTATGAATAAACACCCTGCTGTGCCCTTTTCAGTCCCAGCCCAGCACATCAGCATTCCTTCGTCTTCTCTCTCCACCCTTGTCCTCTGTTTTGTTGCTCTGGTGATAACAGCCGCCTCTTCTCATGGCTGCAGATCAGTTGATGAAATACTGCTCAAAACTGATTTCTCTCTGGGGTTTCGCTTTTTCTATACAAAAACAATGAAAAAGAGGCCTTCACCAAGGAGGGGTTCTGCCACCATTTTTTTTTTAACTGTTGAAACTGTCTTTATTGTTCTGGGACTGTTCTTGGATCTTCCTGTGATTGGTGGGTTGATTTGGCCTCTTACAGAGTAATTGGAAGGAAATCTGAGAAAAGGCATGCCAGGCTCCTCCTTGTAAGGAAGCCCGTGCCTTTATTTCTGCAGGAGCTTAATTCTATTTAAAAATACATAAATAAAACAAGAAGGGATGACTTCCTAACTTTGTGTTCCATCTTTGAAAGGGCAGATCCTATTCTGAGCAGCTCAGCATAAACAGGTTTTTAATCATTCCCTTTGTGGGGGGAGAAATCTTTGCTGCGGCTTGTTGTCAGCCAGCACATATTTTGCCGTAGCTCACTTACTTCCCGTAGGAATTACCCTGGTTTGGAAGATCTGCTGCACAAGGCTGTCATCTTGTCTGACATTGTTTGTCAGACATGGTAATGGTCGCTGTGTTGCATTGACCACTCAGTACATGAAAAGCTCTTACACAAGAAAACGGCTATAATACTATGTTCACCAAATGGTTTAGTTGCCACTCAAATTAAGTCTACTTTACCCCATAATCTTGCTAAGTGCTCCAGTTTCTTTTTTTTTTTTTTTTTTTTTAAATAAGGGCTTAGGTTAGGCTTGGAACTTCCCTCTGTGGCCAGTTCCTTGCTCTCCAGCAATGATGGATGTTTCATACTTCTTGATGCTTCAAATTTCAGAAGTATGAGAAGTGCCTCGCTGTGCATTCATTGTTGTGCCCAGCTCAGGGAGGCTCAGTGAGCCTTGACCTCATCTGGGAGCTCAACGTGCTGCTAGAATCCCATAGAAATGAAGGAGTTTTTAAAACTTCTGGTTTTATTGTAGAGGTTTATGGTTTTTTGTTTGTTTGTTTGTTTCCAGGAAGCTATTTTTCTTTAACAGCTAGCTAGTTTTACCAACATTTGCCTTGCCTGATCTTGAAGTAAATATCCAGTGGTTGGGTCACTTCACACAAATGTTTGCACTCATCAAACACCTTGGCTGTTTTTTGTTTTGTCTTGTTTTGTTTTTCCCAGCCTGGAGGGTTAAACATGTAAAGCTCAGCTTCTAGAGTGCAATCTGCTTGTGAGACGGCCAGTCTCAGTGGGAGACAGACACTGCTTACAAATAGCTGGGCTGTTTCCCTCCGTGTGCTGCCACAAGTTCCCTGTTAATGGGAAGACCCTTTCTTTCCCCACCGTTTGCTGATGTGAGTGGCTCTGAATGCCCCGTCCATCTCTCTACAATTTGTGACTTATAAAAAGAACTCACGGTGAACTGAGTGCTGAGACCATGCCAAGCCGACAGTGACGGCTTTGTTCCCAATCTCACCTGCTGGATGCAGTGAGGAAGGACTTAGGGAAGTTTTTCATGCTCCTCTCTGGAGCTGGCCCCACTTCCAGTTTTTGTGATGCAGTCAACTGACACTGAACTTGTAAATCGCTCCTGGAGGAGCGGTCTTGTGAAAACAGGCAATTCAGATGCAGCTCTGCTACGTGCAGTAGAGGTAGCCAATAAACCTGAACTGGTAAGTACAAAAAGCCACGAGGGACAAAGCATTCTAGTTCAGATGCATTGCTGGCACACAGAAGGTGGGTACTGCTCTTGGGACTCGTGGTGCAGCACGGCAGGGAACTTCAGCTCCTGGCGAAGTAGGGATTACTGCACTTCTAGGGGTGGTGAGAGGATCGTACTGAGGTGAAAGGAGCAAGTTCAACGATTACTTTTCAAAAATAAATCGGTGAAGGCACGTTGTGGCCTCTAGATGGCATTTCCCAGCTAGATCTGCCTTGCTTCAAACATTCTCCACAATGCTGTCTCTCAGAACTTGGACACGGTTCAGCTGGAGAGTTACTCACCTCCTTGTGTTTGGTGAAGGTAAATCCAGGAGCTGCTACAGAAACAAGAGGCACTGGAAGTTCAGGTCTGCCGGATAAAAAGCAGCAGATGGTTTGTTTTCCCTGCAGTGTATGGTCAGTACGAGAACAAACCAGAGTTTTGCTTGCATGGGGATGAGCATTTTCCCAGAGCTGGGCACAGCAAGAAGCGTTGCATCACGCTGAAGTCGGTTTGACTTGGTATTCCCTATGTAATTAGGTCAGTTCCCAGCATTTCTGGGAGGCTGACTAGCTTCTGTTTTCCAAGCAGAAGTAAACACACATTGTTGCTGTGGTGGAACCTGACATCGCTGTGCCTATAGCCCTGGCCACAACAGAGGGGGAACCTTGCTTTATCCATAGCCTCTTCTAGCCCTGATCGAGCTGCCTCCTCTCAGCTCTGTTTCTTTTCCCAGTAAGCACCCAGTAAGCCCCATCTTCCGTTCTTTGGGCAAGCCAATGAGCTCCTTCTCTACTCCTACCTGTAATTTTTGGCATGCATCTTCTCTGCAACGTGCATCTTAGGTGTGCGTGAGCATGCAAGTAAGCAGGAGGCTACAAAGCAAAACCACCGTTATCAACATTTCCTTCCCAATATCTAGGGTCAAATCTGCCGCTTTGTTAGTAACGCTCAACAGGAGCTGCTGAAGACATCAAAGACTTTCCTAGAGCGCTCTTGTCAAACTTTTAATCTCTTTCGCTTTGCTTTCTGTCTTTTTCTTGTTGCAGCTCCCTGTTTTGCTGACATGAGATGGGTTTTGGTTTGACAAGCTGTGGGAGAGATAAAGGAGATATCTTCTGTTTCTTTCCCTGGAGAAATAGGAGAGGGAGAGGAAGAAAAGTGCTTCTCTAGGTGGAGTTGCAGTAACTAAGAGCCCCATTTCCCTGCTTACAGAGAGATCATGAAAGAGGCGTTAAGCACAGGAGGAATGTTACAGTCTAAAAAATGCTTTTCAGTCTTGCCTGTAGAGTGCAGAGGAGCTCTTGTCCAGACACACCTCAATGCCAGAAAGGAAAAAATAATGGCTTGGTTGCAATTACTTGGGGAAAGGTAAGAGGAGCGATTGACGAAAAAAGTCAGAAGCCATCTCATGTGTCCAATGATCATGGAGGCAAATTTAAGTCAAGCCTGAGGGGGATATGTCGGAGGTTTTAGGTGCAGGAGGATGCTTGTATCGTGCAGGCACGTGGAAGCTCACTGCCCTCAGCAACAGAAGTACAGGGACCCGCCGTGCCTCACAGTGCTCAAATGCGCCCTTTTGTTGTGAAAGTGGCACCTCTTTACTCAGTAAATCCTTGCATGGGTTTTTCAGATCTGCTGATGGCAGTCATCTCCGAGCGCTGGTACGAGCTTCCACACCTTTTAGCGCTGCGAAGCCAAACGTGGCGTGGGTGGGCTGGACTCTGCTCCTTCAGAGAACTGTTTACCAAGTTTCGTTAGTGCTTGTGCAAACCTTTGGGAAGTGCCAGGTCCACAGAAGTACGTGATGGTGCAACTTGGTCGTCATTATGGGAGAAGGAAAGCGAGTTGTTTGCCTGGAGGAAGCTTGCTGAGCTGGTGATGAGAAATAAATAGGCATCTCCCTGCTTGCAACAGAACATGTCTGAGGTGTTTCTGTTAGCAGATTGCACACGTTGTTTTACTGTCTTAGCAGCGCCATCAGGCTGGCACTTAGCCATGGCTTCTCTTTTGCCCGGTGTTTGCTGGCGAGATCATTTTGTCTTAGCTGTGAGAGCTCCTGACCTCCTTTGTAGGTGTGTTTTCATGGCCATGGGTGGTTTCCTGCTGAGATCGTTGTATTCCGGCCCTGAATAGTCAAGGGTATACGATTCTGTTCAGCTACCTGCTATTAGGAAGGTGAGGCCTGGCATTTCGGCAGCGCTTTGTAATGACACCTCATGAAAAACCAGTTTGATTCCCTTGCAACAAATGGGTGTAGTGATTTTACACCCTTCTACTCATCGCAACTCTGCTCAGCCTCTACCGAGGCTTGGCTTTGCTGTCGCCTTGGCGAAGGCCCGAAGGATTGATGTGTTTGGTGCCTTCCCTGGCCCCTTCGGTGCAAGGACGGGGCAGGTGGTTACGTGGAAGGAAGCGTTACCCAAAAGAAGAAATATTGCAGTGGAGTTGAGTGCTGTGGAGTGGTGGTGACTCATTTTTCATGACTAAGAAAGACTCAAAAATTCTCAATATATTGTAACTGTTCAAATACAAGCTGGGCTGGTCAGGGAGACTCCACGCCTTTGGGCAGAAGGCCGTTGCTGTCGGAGGAATGTCAAGAATTGCTGTGCTGCTCCGGTTAACCCCCTGCCCATAAAACGGCTGTCTGCATTTCCAAAGGTGAGCAGGTTCCTGCCTCAGACGTCGCTGTTTCTACAGGTATGCATGCTGCACCTCTGGAAAGGAACGTACTGCAGAGTTACACAAACTGGTTTTAGGCTGCCTGTCTCTGGAAGTGGCAGCAGCATGCCCCTGGCAGCAGGGAGCTCAGAGCAGGCTGATTTACCCTACCCAGAGGAGAGCACGGTACGTCCATCCTACAGGCATGACCGCAGCTCGCAGGCAGCCCAGCCTGACCTCCGCATTGCCAGCTGTGGGCTTCCCAGCACTGACTTCTGTGTGGCTCTGGTAGCCCCTCTGGGACAGCTTCTGGGCTTCGAGAAATGGATGAAACTTTGGTTGATGTTTCAGAGAAGTGGCAGTGTTTAATTCCCATCGCTCCTCCAAAAACAAACACAACCCCTCTGAACGCAAAAAGCTGAAAGTGCCTAGTTTGCAGCTTGGTCCTCAGTTTTCCTGTTTTTATGTCCTGGATGGAAGCGGCCTTCGTGCTTGTCACTTTCTCTCCATGAAAAGTTCTCTCATGCTATAGTCAAGTCACCTCTGTGTCTTTATCTTTTTCTTTTTTTACTTAAATTGTCAGAATTCTTTAAATCTTTTGCTGCTAAGCATTCTCCATGAGTGGTTTCTGTGGCTGCAGCTTCCTTGTGTGATGTAATTTTTATGTCTGACTGATCCCAAATGATCTGCTTTGTGGTGCACTAAACAGGGGAGACAGATAAGCTGCAGTGAAACAAGCATTAACCAGTACTAACCGTGGAACGTCCTGATGAGAGATGCTCTGCTTTTCTCATGAAGAAGGTGCAGGCAGAATCCCTTTCCTGGTAAAATCAGGCACTTCAGGCCAAAATTTACCTACTGAGAAACAGTGGTTCCGAAGTAGGGGTGGAAAGGGGCTCTTCCAACCTGCTGTTCCCTCCTTCCTCTGCTGCTACAGGAGCGTGTGCACCCGTGGAGAAGGTGGTTGTTGAAACAGAGGGGCAGCAGGTCCCTGCTGCATGGGGCTGGGCTGGCCCACCAGGATGGCAGCCTTCACCACACCTTTGGCTCGTGGCCTGAGGAGGGAGTCCAGATCCACAGCAGCGTCAAGGTGTTTCCACAGCAGACCCTCTTGGTTTTTAACTCCGTACAGAGGGGGAAAAAAGCCGCTCTTGGATTCTGTTCCTCCGCTGATGAAGATAAGGAGTTTTATTTTGTTGACAGCAGCACAAGCAGGGTTTGCTCTGGAGGCATGCAGGCTAACTCTGCCCTTCCCAGATGAGGCTGGCCTTGCTGGCTGGATTGAGCTTGGTGGCCTTGTCCTGAGGTGGCCTGAATTTGGTGTTCACTCTGTAACTTCCAGCTTGGGAAAGCTGCTACTTCTTTCAGGGGTAAGAGTTTCACTTTTGCTGGCTTCAAAGCAGTATCCGAACTGTGGTTGTTGCTGTGCGTATCAGTGAATGAAGGGAGTGAAAACAGCCTGGTTTCACTCCCCTTACATGCAGACTTGCACATACACACGCTGCATGTTTCTGTTAGGAACCACAGGTCGGAATTCATTCATTCTGGAGTCTTTATGCCAAAGCCTCCAGAAGCTACAGAAATGAGGCTCCTGATGTGATTGTCTCAGTTTGGTGCCTGAAGTTAAGCAAATTGATTTTCCCTACACATTTACTGGACAGCTTTTCAGCTTCTGGTCTGGAGCAATGTGGTAGTGCTGTATTTGAGTGGCCCCGTGGCGTGCTGCTCTTCTAGATGTCACACAGTCCTGCCACTGGCTGGCAAAAAACCTTCTGCCTCTGGCCACTGCTGTGATTTTGAAATGCCATGTCATTAAAAGCTGAATATGCGCCTGTAATTATGAAGAAGAAAAACACCCATCAGGGTTTCTGTGCCTGCTGGTGTGAGTGATATCCACCTATACTTTGGAAAGAGTGGTTTATCTAAAAGCTTAATTGGGATAAAACCACAACGATTTGTTTGGGACTGATTGTCCCTACCTGTTCAAGCTGCTGCACACCGTCGATGTGCTTTTGTTTGTAGTACGGGATTGGTGTGGACTGGGCTCATGCCACAGCCCTGGAAATCTCCAGTTCGAGGTAAGCTGTCTGCATGCCTGGCCACGGTTATTTTGGTCTGAGCAGAGTATGAAAACCCTTAGATATAGGGAAAAAAAAGGTGTTCCTACCACACTCACCTTGCTGGGAAATAAAAGACAAAGCTGTGGCTTACGTTAGTGCATTTGTATGGTAACATCCATTTTTACTACACTTACAGTGGTATCCAGTGTCTCTGACCCACCAGTGTTGTCCTAGTCCAGGTGAGAAACGTAGGAAGTGCCTTTCTGTGGTTTGCTTGTCATGGAAGACAACAGTTGATGAGACTTCCCTCTCTTCTGATATTTTAAAACATACAACGTGCTCCGTTTCCTTCTCTGAGCTATTAACTGGGAAGCCTGTCACATTCACGCTGTGCTTGGAGCATCCCCTTCTCTGCTCCTCTCTAGTAACAGCCGTGGCTAGAAGATTCTCCCTGCTTTACCCTCCCTTTCAACAGAAAGTGGTGGTGGGCAGCCATGTAGTAAGCGGTGTTGGGGCTGCCATGTGTTTTGGGGTCATGGTGTTGCCCTTGGTGATCCACCTGCGCAGACCTCAAACCTCTGAAATGCACGAGCTTGATTCCCCTTGCAAGTACATCAGTGCAGATGAAAGCAACTCCCTGAAAGACCTATGCAGCTTCAAAACTGAGAGACCTGGTGCTGCTGGATGGGTCACAGGTTCAACTGCAATAATAAGCCAGGACCTTTTGTGCAAGCACCAGCTGAAGAGCGGGTGTGTTGCCACAGTGGAGTCCCTGCTACGCTGATGAGGAGCTGCAGTCCCTGCAGCCCCCATTTGCCATGGTTGGCTGGGGCTTGACTGCTTCTTCTCGTGACACTGTGGGACGTGGTCAGATCCTGTCGTCGTCATTCCTGGTTTTCTCTATGTAAGTCTCAGGTAGTGGAGGTTCACAAGGACATGGGGCTGGAGCAGCTCTCCTGCGAAGAAAGGCTGAGCGAGCTGGGGATGTTCAGCCTGGAGAGGAGAAGGCTCCAGGGAGAATTTCGTGGGACCTTTCAACACTTAAAAAGGGGTCTTATAAAAAAAGGTGGAGAGTGACTCTTTGCTGAGGCAGATAGGACAAGGGGAAAAGGTTTTAAATCAGGGGAGATTTAGAGGTCAGGAAGAAATTCTTCACCCTGAGGGTGCTGAGGCACTGGAACAGATTGCCCAGAGAAGCTGTGGGTGCCCCATCCCTGGAAATACTCAAGGCCAGGTTGGAGGAGGCCCCGGGCAACCTGATCTAGTGGATGGCTCATGGCAGGGGGTTGGAACTGGATGAGCTTTAAGGTCCCTTCCAACCCAAGCCCATCTACGTAAGGGGCAGTTTTAGCAATATTATAGTTCTGTGGCTTTCATAGACAAGCCTTAAATCTCCTCTTGCCTTACTCCCAAGAGCCTGCATGTGGCCAGTGTGACGTGCAGCAGCGAGAAGGCAAATGCTCCCCATCACTCACATGCTGCTCTGCAGTAGCCCCACATCTCACAGCTTTGTAACCCTGCAGCTGAAATGACATAGCCGTGGTTTTCTGCTGCAAACACTACCTAAATTAAGTAAAATAATGTCTCCCTTCTCTCAGGAGCAGCTGCCACAGGTTCAGCCCAGCCTGGAGAACCCAGCGTGGGACTGACGTGCCAGCAGGTGCTGGTTCGGATTGGAGTAGCAAGGGGCTGACTCCTGAAGGGGAGGAAGGCTGCGTGAGGTCAGTGCGAATTACTGGGGGTTTGGGCGACATCAGGGGGTGGAACACAGAGCGAAGCTTGAGGAGCCTTCAAAAAATCGATACTGATGGGGCTGGAGTGGTGGTAGATCATGTTGTGGCAGGGAAAGAAGCGTGTGCTTGGCATTTCTCCACGTCTCACGTGGCTGCACGCTGTGCAACATGTCTTTCGCTACCAAGTTGAGCATCCGTGTTGTTGTGATGGAGGTGCCAGCTGGGGAGCTCATTCTCTGCTGTTCTATATTGCCACCACGCCCCTGAGTCTAAGACCTGTCTTTATAAGCTTTGTACACGTGTTTGGACCAGTATTTTGAAGCGAATAACAAAATGCGACTTATCACTGTGCCTATCTCTTCTTAGTTAATTAGAAAAGCCATTCTTTGCTGTGTTTCTTCTAAGGCAGAGAGCAGTGCTGACAGACATCATCACGGCTAATGTTTTGGCCTGTGTTTGTGCCAGTCCAACAAACTGGGTGTCTGCAGCTAGTAAAACTTGGGTAGATTTTTTAGAATCTCCTTGTCCATTTTTTTTTTTTTTGGTGGTGTTTAATAGTGAGATGCTCACAATAGATGCTATTTTTTTGAACATTCACTGCAAGAACAGTGTGTTCGTACTAGAAAAAGAATCAGTCCTCAGACCCTGGGGTGTCCCTTCTGCTCACTTGGCAGAGGACCTACTGTACCCAACAGGCTGGCCGGGCTGTTAGTCACCATTATTTCAGGAAATAACTTGAACAAACCTTCAGCAAACGATGAGATGACTCAGGGGTTACTGAAAATAAAGCTACGCTGTCAGCTGGAGCCCTGGAGGATGCTTTGCAGGGGCAGGGACTGGGCTGCATCTTAAGCAGGCTGTTTCCTGCGTTGGACACTGCTCCGTGTGCACCCCGAGCTCAGGGCGCGGCTCTGTGAACACAACATCTCCTCTCCTGGGCCTATCTCAGCTGGGATCAGCGGCAGCCTCTGGGGAAGAAAGCTCACCCGAGCCTGCGCCACTGCAGGTGTTGCAGCGCGAGTAGATCAGAGAGGAAGATCTGGGATTGGAATCGCAACGTTGACATCAGGGCTTTCCAGACGTTATCTTCACCGTGCTTCTGCGAGCCAGGGATGGGTGATTTGCCCTGTTAGAGCCCAGCCCAGCCCAGCCTGCTGGTGGTTTGCCCACCGTCATGTGGCAGATCCAGCACAAAGCAGATCCAGCACAAAGCAGATCCAGCACAAAGCAGATCCAGCACAAAGCAGATCCAGCACAAAGCAGATCCAACGGAACAGGGGAAGCCAGGAGATCTCTGGGGGCCCACCTACTCCAGCCTGCTGCTCAAGCTGCAGGAGGAGGTGGGCACACAGATGAGAGGTTCTGACAGATGCAGGCCTGGGGCTTCAGCACCTTCTTGTCATCCTGTGGCGGTCCTGGGCTGAAGCCCTGACTTCTGAAAAGTGCTCAGAAATCATGCCTCTAACCCCAAGTCTTCAGGGGCTGGCAAAAAAAGTGCGTCCGAGGGCCTTTCTGCGTCCAAGAGACTGGCTGGTGGAGCTGGGCCTGGGGGATCTTGTGGCAACTGCAAGCAATTAATTAGAAGGGAAAATAAATTGAGGAAGATGATAGTACCTGACGACTTCCTCTGCTGTGAATGGTGATAATCACACCTGTGTACCTCATTTAATTAGTTACAAGGAGAGGATCTCTGAGTGCTAATTACAGTGCCAGCCCCTGATGCTCCCTGGGTACCACTGCTGGCAGCAGCTCTCCCAGAGGCAGGGGCTTGCCGGAGGGTGGGGGGGAGCAGCAGCAGGGTGCCCACTCCCCCTTCCTGCGGGGCAGGCCTGTCCCTGGGCAGCTCTGGTAATGCCTGGCCTGGGAAGGAAGAAACTCGGTGGGCGAGAGCAGGGGGCTGCTCCCTGCTGTCCCACCACAGCACAGGGCTGGAGAATGCCAGGAATGTAGAGGAGAGCTGGCGGGGAGGGGAGACCGTGCAGCCTGAATGGAGAAACCTGTTTGATTCCCCTGAAGGGCGAAACACACCCAAGTCTCCTCCTCAAAACAAGGCTTGGCTTCCCGGAGCCAGCCCTCTCGGTCCGCCCGGCAGGTAAGGGCTCTGCCTCGCCCACAGCCGCCTTGCTGCCAGGGAGGATCGGAGATACCCGCTGCGAGCCCTTGGGGGGCAAGGCGCTGGGAGACCGGTTGCAGACTGCTCCGCATCTGTCTTCTGGAGGAAAGCCGCAGCTGAGGAGCCTCTGCAGGTAGGGCTGGGCAGGGAGACGGCTCCTCGGAGCCTCGCAGAGGGTGGCTGGGGTGCTGCTGCCACCCGCGCTTCACCTGCTGGCTCTGCTGGAGAGGAGGGGGAGGACTGTCCCCTCTTAACCTGACACAGGGATCTGGTGGGGATGAGGGAGGCTTCAACTGGTTCCTCCTTCTGCAAAGAGAGAGATGAAGCTCTTTTCTCCAGTGTATGGGAGCAAGGTGTGCATCTAAAATGGTACACGGATACTACAAGGCTGGTGTTAGTGCCAACACATAAATAAGGCAGAACGGGATGTTTGGCTGGGAGGTTTTGCTGCTCTTGTTCGTCTGATCACTGAGTTCCCTCCTTGCCCACCCTTGTCTTTCTGAAATCTGTCACCTGCTTAATTTATGAGGTATAGCGGGGGGTATGGCAGCAGGGACGGGTCTGTGTGCAGACGTGAGCCAGCAGCTCAGCACAACTGGTACGGTTTCAACCTGTGACTTCAGACAGCCTCCCAAGAGGCTTGGGGTCAGCTGCTCTGCGTGCCACCCCTCCTAACCCCCTTCCCCAAGACCAGTGTGTGATGGAGAGGGACACAGAGGGAGATTCTTCTCTCTGTGCTCCTCTGCTTTGTTTTGTTTCTCTCCGAGTATGAAATCAGCACCCTGGAAAGGATGGGATGGGAGTGGTGAAGCTCGTGCAGAGGAGACGAGCACCTCCCTCAATCCTTGCTTCTTCCCACCTCGAAGCTTGGCGAACGTCTTCTCTATTTCCCCCGTCCCTGCCCTGCTGCTGCTCCAAGACAAACCCCAGCCAGGAGAATGAGCTGCCCGTGGCCGGACAGGAGACGGGTGGTTCACTGCAGGCTGCAGAGCAGGGATGTCCTCTCCTGTCAGATCCATCAGGGCCTTGTGCTTATTCCGGTTTCATCCAGCCAAAGGCAAAACATTGAATTTGTTCCCCGGAATTATTTAAGTGGAAGTCCCAGTCTTCACAAATGATAGATTTTAATTTTCTTTTCTAAAAACATTTTTTGTGTGTGTGTGTGTGTGGCAAAACTCTGTAGCGTCTCTGAGATGCCGTGAAGCTTCAGTAGGATTTCTTGTCCTGCGCTGTTTATGGGTCTGTCATACAAATGCAAAGCTCTGCCTTTGAAAGCCCCAAAAACTTTTCCTTCCTTCCTGCTTTCATCTTTAGACATCAAGGCACAAGGTCAATGGCATGTGGGTGCGGTAAACATCCTTTACATCCTTCTTCCTTTTCAAATACAAAAATTAGTTGAGCAATTAGGAATTAATGCCTTGTAATTAGAGCAATGAAGCTGCGTGCCCAGTGCAGTGAAAAACGATTCAGTAATTTTGGGCACCAGCAGCAGCGAGCTGCCGTGCTGGGGGTGGTCGCGCTGTGTGGGTTTGTGCAGCTCCCGGCACAGCAGGGCTGGGAAGGTCTCTCGGGACAGGCAGGATCGCGTGCCGCTCTGATGAAGTCTATGCCACGCTTTCCTGACTTCAACAGCTCGTGTCTTTGCCAACCTCATTGGGTTGGACTGAAATTTTTCATCGTGGGGTATGTGGTTGCAAGAGAATTAAAAAATATAAAAAATAGCCTGAGTGTAGCTTTACAAAGGCTGTCAGACAGCTGAAACGCGTCCAGTGCTCGCCTTGGAGCCCTGTGCAGGCTTCCCCATGGCAGCTACCAGTCTTTATCTCACTTTTCTCCGTGCCTGAGCAAGGAGAGACGTTTGCCATCCCCAGGTACTGGGGATGGGGATCCAAGGAGCTGCAGTGCTGGGCTGAGGCTCTTCACAGGCAGCAGGCCTGGCTGCGGCCACGGGTGCTTGTTGTTCCCGTGACGCACGTTCCAGGTCGTGTCGGCTGCCGAGAAAGGTGGGCACGCACTTAACGACCGCGATGCACGCGAATTATTTGACTAGCATCACAGGAGAACAGCAGTGGAGGCGTAAAGTGTCACCTGCAGCGGCGTGGCCGTCCTGGAGCACCTGTGAAGAAAGGTCGGGAGAGCTGGGCTTGGTGAGCCTGGAGAAGAGAAAGCTCCGGGGAGACCTTACTGCAGCCTTTTAAATATCAGCTTGGGTTTAGCATTACGAGCCTCTCTGTTACGCAGGGCTTTATGTCTGTTCGAAAGCCTCCAGCCACCGAGTTTCTCGTAACGCGGGGCCCGTATCACGCCGTGACGTGTTAGACCTGCCCTGGGGGCTCAGTCCGAATCCTGGAGCAGGCTTCGGGCTGGTGGCCTGGTCCTTCAGAGGCAGGCTGACAGCCTCCCGCTGCGAACGCGCTCAGCCACCTGTGTGGACGAGGTGGGACGAGATCCTAAATTGCAGGTTGTGAGTTTGCAGCCCGAAGCCCCAAGTGTAATTCCTGCTGTCACTCGTTTCCACAAGTGCAGACAGCGGGGTGGAAGCTGCCCATCCTTCCCAGGCACGGGATGTCATTCAAGGCGGAGTCCAAAGGTGAAATAAATCCAGTCATAGCAATGCTGGCTCAAGAATTTTGCAGTGCTAACCCGGCGTAAACTTTCTTTGCTGGTTCCAACTTCTTCAAATCAATTTAAGGGGTTAACTTTGTGCCGACAGATTTTATGCCAGATCAGGCACAGTCTGTCCGCGCTGCTCTGGCTTCGTAGCAGATCAGGTAACAGCTGACATAAAAGCATAACCCTGGCACAAGGTTTGCATTGTGCTCTCTGGCTAATGCAAGAGAAATGCAAGTATGTGCCCACGCCTAATCCAGATCACTGGAGGGCAGCCTGACAGTGCACAGACCTGGATTAGCAATCCCGAAACCTGGATGCTGCTTTTCTGGGGCAGGGAGCCTTGTGTTCGCATGTGACCTGTGCGGAGAAGCTTTCTGTCCCTGGCTTTCCTTCCTGTGGGTTTGGAGAAGGTGGGCTTGGTCTGCAGAGTGTTAATTCGAGGTCCTGCCTTTTCCCATAGGGGTTGGAGAGTAGGGACTGGGACCCTGATTTAGGTCTAGATAACAAAATCCTCAGAGTTTGTGGAGTTTAAGAAGCTCATAAGAAGTTCTAATTCAAGCCTTTTGCAAGTTTTAAATACCTTTCAATTGGAAGACCGTGAAGGTCAGAATATGCGTTAATTATCGTTAAACCACGAGACTCTTCCTCGTGACCGACCTCAGCCCAGTTTGCCACTGAGAGCCGACATTCAGGTCACCGGTCAAGTCCTCCAGGGGCACACAAGTTCAGTGGTGCAATGAGTTTTGTGCTTCCACCTAGGAGGAGCGTGCGAGAGATCGCTCTGAAGGCACCGGGACAGCGCTGGTTTTGCAGGTGATGCTTTGGGCAGAAGGAGAGTAACCCAGGTTTGGACGGTTTGTCATCTATTAACGGCTTCTGTGTTGAAAGCCCGAGTTTGCCTCCTTGTTGCACGGACTCTGGAAGCGCTGCAGGGCTCAGCCATGGGGTCCTTGCCCGCAAGGCACGAGCAGTACAGGACTTGTGGCTCGCAGCTCCTCAGCGTGCAGCTCCTGCGGGGCCCGGCGCGGCAAGGTGAGCCTGGTGCCCCGACATCCAAGGGAGGTCCCCTGCTGCCACTGGGGATCCGGAGCGCTGTAACGTGAACTCGGAGGCTGGCCGGGGCTGCACGGACAGTTCAGGAGTGTAAAGGCACCCCGTGGCACTCTCCAGGAAAGCTGTATTTACAAGATCAAAGCAGCGCTGCTTCCTTTCCCAGGGCATTCATTTAGCCCTCAGAACTAGGTCCAGTGTTGGATCCAGCTCATCACTGAGACAAACAGAGGGCAAGGTGGCTATTAGGTGCAAAGGGGCTATTACTGCAAGTGCCCTACAAACTCCTGACAAAAGCAGGCTGAAAAATTGTTATTAACATTTTAAAGTTGCAGTTGAGCCATCAAAAAGGGGGATGGCTGGCGAGTTTTCCTTCTGTGTGCTTGCAGGTAATAAGAGCTGCAGTCAGCTTTTAAAGAATAGCCAGTGTTTCATCTCCTGGGGTATAATTACATCTTTTTAAGTGGCTTACACAGAAAGCAGAATCATTCCCAATTACGCGATGGGCTGCTGATTTCTGGCACTTGGAGAATTTATTAGGGAAGAGTGCTGCTCTGGCGGTACATCGCTTCCTTTGCAGAGTACTGGGTGAGCGGGCACAGATCGATCGTGTTCTTCCTCACGCTGCTGCCCAGGGCCAGCTGCAGCCTCTGTGGCCCTGGGGATGGACAAGGGCACGACCAGGCTGTGATCTGCAGGGATCGTTCCCTGCGCAGGGTAAGAGGAGGCCGTGCTGGAGCCATCTCTTGGCTCCTCCACTGGGACTGCTGCTGACGGCGCCCAGCCTTGTGGTTGCGTGTCACCGGGCCCTGGCAGCCAGACTGAGTTTTGCAGCTTGTTTTGTCGATGAGGGGGGTTTTCCCCAGGGGCTGCTCCCTGAAACACTGCTGAGAGGAAGAGACTTTGTAGCCCTCTGGCACCAGCAGCTTACGTTGCAGCTGCCTGAAAAGCTCAAAGCACGTTGAAGTACCCGAGGTAGGGACCACCGCAGCACCTGGGAGGGTGCAGAGGGTGAGCAGAGCTGGCTTGGTGCCTGCAGACAGGCACACCCCAAAGATTAAAATCTAAACAAGGTTTCAGCTCCCTTTTCCTTATTAAGTAGCTTGTAATTGCTTTCATTCACATGACGAGGAGCTTCAGAGGCAGCGTCTTCAGCGTGCTGGCGGGCACCGTGCCTCTCCTGCCTGCAGTGACTCTGTGACAAAGGCTGTCCCTGGCCAGCTCCGTAGCAAAGCTGCTCGTGTAACTCGTGATTTCCTGGAGGTGGACGTAACCTGCCTGGGATTTTCAGGACCGTGGGGTCCTGTTGGTGCTCTGTGCCTTTGAAAGTCAGGGCTTGTTTAGGATGGATTTAGCTGGCAGCTCCATTTGAAGCTTGCGGTCGCAGGATGCAGTGTAACTAATGGGGCTTTGGTCAAACATTTATTTCTTGTGCTGGGGTGTTCACATTGGAGGGTTTGTCAGCAGGAATTCAGGCATCATAACACCTGTTTTTAGGGGTCACCTGCTGTCTGGGACATCCCAGAGGTCGGTGTCTGAAAGCTGAGCACCAGTTGCAATCACCCAGCACCGAGGCTGAGGGACTTGCATCGGCTGTATCCCACTAACAACTTGAGGCCAAGATGTGCTGTAGATCACAGATTTAGCGTATCAGGAATTGTATCCAGCCTGTAGCTGCCGTGTATTCGTATTACCTGGGATGGCCAGCCAGTTTTCTGCGTCCTGATGCTGCTCATAGGGAAGAGTTGGAGAGAGAAGCAGGAGGAGGGGAGGCTTGGAGACCCCTCTGCCTTGTGAAGCGCTCTGCAGAAGTTAGGAGGTCATCGGCTGTCGTAACCGAGCCAAATTCATCCCTGCTCCCGCTGGCACCAGCCCCGTGCAGCTGGTGGAGAGGGAAACCCAGCTCAGCAGCGGAGGTGCTCCGGTTCTCCCGGTGCTATCGCACCAGTGATCGGCCTCGCCTCCCCCCGCGTACCCAGCATGCAGCTCCACCTGCGCCGCATACCTGAGACCTGCAATCGCGGCGAGGGGAGAGGCAATTTGGGTTTAATTGCCTGGAAGGTGGTCAGGTCCTGACTCATAGAGAACCTGGGGAGAGATGAGTTTTAAAACCGCTCTGCGCAGTGGCAAGGGGCCAGCGCCTCGCCTCTCCCCCCTGTAGGACCACGGCATCAGTTTTCTCTGCTGTTACGCCCAATGCTGGAAACTTCCCATCCCATGAAGAGCCTCGGTAAGGTGCCGGCTTGTCCCAGTCCTGGACGTGGATAGATCCAGCAGGAGGGAAGGACGGGTTTGGGAAACGGGGAGATAAGAGATGGTTGCAGGGCTGAGCAGCACGCTGGCCATGAGCGTGGGGCGAGAGCCAGGAGCGAGGTGGAAGGTTTTCAAGAGCAGAGCTGAAAGGTCCACACTCACCTCTCTGCTGGCCTGGCATCCTGTGCTGGGCGTGGGGCTCGGGAAGGCAGATAGGGAAGATCCGAATTTCCATGCCGTCCCAGCCCTGCTCTTGGTGCAGGATGTCACCACAGGCACTAATAAGGGTATGAGCAGGCCGCCGTGGAGTATTTCTGCACAGCCCTGCCCTGATGTCCTGCTTCCAGCCAACACCTGGGAGGGGAATGAAGCTCCTGGGACAGGATAAAGCCTCTCCTCTTGCTCAAGAGCAGCAGGAGGCAGGGAGATGCATCTATCGGAGGAGTAGAGCAGGGGTGAGCTGCGTGGAGTCAGGTATGTCCTTAGGATCCCTTGGAAAGGCATACCCTGAATTCGAAGCCTGGGCTGTGAGCAGAGCACGTGGGGGATTCGAACAGGAGAAAATGACTCTAGGGGCTCTCACGTTGTTTTTCTGGCTGGGACTGGGCTAAAGGAGACGTTTGGAGTACTTTCAGGAGGCTGGAGCTGGCAGCTGCTTTGCCTTGGGAACTTGGGCTGGCAGTGACGAACCTGATACAGCTCTGGTTAGAGCTGCTCGTTTCTTTTTATTTTTTTTTTCCCAAAATTCACAACACTGAACCCTTTCAAAAACGCGTGCAATCTTCACTAAGTTCTTGTTCCCAGGGGGGAAAAAAAAAAAGACCTGAAACAAAAGGCAAATTTAAGCCTTTTGTAATGAAACCTTTTCGCTTTGTTTTGAAACAACACAGCTTTTTCTGCCCTTTTTTTTTTTTTTTTTTTTTTTTAACTTTAATCTTGCATGAAATATGCACGGCAGCGTGGCATGAAGCTAAATTCTGAATCTTTCTAAAGACTAAAAGTCTGAATCTTTCTGCTTGCTGAAAGCTGTGTCCCCACGTCAAACCAGAACGGCCTTTTTCTATTCCAGAAACAAGCGGTGAATAAACAGCCTCCATCTTCTGCCCCTTCCCGGTGATGCCTGGGAAGTGAGTTAAGCCCCCAACCTGCTAATTTCCCATTCCTCCAATATCGCACCGCTACATTTAAAGAAAAAAATAAAGCAGGTGACAGAGAGGAGGAGGAGGAGATGAATAACCCCTCCGTACGAGCCGGCAGCGGGGTGTGATTCCGGCCCCTAACAGGCACCTTTGTGCAGGACACGGACCCGCTCCGGGAGCCGAGGCGGGCGATGTCCCCGCAGATTTCGGGAGGCGTTTCCCTCCCTGGCACAGCCGCTGGCTCTGCTTGCTGATGCCGGCCACGTCAGCGCCTCTCGACAAAGAGGCAGGTGTTTTCTCCGGGCTGCATGCGGTGCTGAGCAGCGTGCTAGGCCTCTTCTTTTATCCTCTTTATTAAATAGACTCAGATGGCACCTGGGGACTTGATTTTCTTTCCCTCGTGCTAAGGCAGTCGGGAGTTAACCCCTCTTACAACAGCCAGGCACTCACTGAATGGCTCAGGGCTCTTCTCTTCCTTAGAGAGCAAACCTGTTTTTTTTTTTTTTTTCCAGCTTTTTCCACTCTGCAGGTTGCAATTCCTGTGGATTCACCTTTATGGAGGACCAGGCATCCTGGCTGTAGCCTTTCCACACTTATTTTCAGTAAAGGCTTGCTCTTGTAGGTCGTCCGTAGGACCCCCGAGGGTTTTGAGAATCGGAAAACGAAAACTCCTGTAGGCATCTGCCCCAGGAAACCAAATCGCTTTGATTTGGTTACCTCCCATTAAACCAGCCGGGCTTTTTTGAAGCTATTTCTTCAAAAATTCAATAGCTGGTTTGACTTGGGCTGTGAGGGGTCTTTTGCAGTGAGATGCATTTGATCGCCGCGCCTGGGGTTTGTTCCTAAAGGCTGTAAGAAAGGAAGGTGTTTAATATCCCCTGCGTCCGGCATCACTGGGGCTTGGGCTGACTGCAGCAGCTCTTAAAGGCTCCTCTGGCTGTCTTTGTTCCCAGCTAAGGGGTTTCTCACAGAGTCTTGTGCTTTTGCAAATAAAGCACTTCCATCCTCTTTTGTTTTAAGGCAAAGTGTAGTGAAATCGGCAGCTTTTACCCATTTTTTCTGCAATATATTTATCTTTTTTTGGGGAAAAAAAAGAAACAACAAATCACTCCAAATACTATTCTTAATACTTTCTAGGTGAGCGCAGGTCTCAGTGCTGTTGTACCATCTGAAACATCCATTCAGGGAAACATCATTGTGCAGTGACTCCTGAATCCAGAGAGAGAGAGAAAAAGTGTGTGCAGTAGACAAAGCATAACGTATTTGGGCTTAACTACAGATTAAGCTACAGGAGGGATTGAGCATCTATATTCCTGGTCTCAACGTCTGTGCCCTGCACATGCTGCGATGTTTGTATCCCACAGACATTACAGTGACCTAGTTTGAAGGTAGGTGGTGTTTGAATTTGGACCCAGGTGTGCTCTGCATGGGTGGCACGCGTTGCTCTGTGAGTCCCGGGTCTTTGAAAATAGATGAAATCTAAATTGTTTTAGCTTAGAAGCCTGTAAGAAGGTATGGGAGGAACTTGAACTCTCTCCCTCATGCCACCTAGAAATTTTTCCTAGACTGAGCACACCCGTACCCTTGTTTAAGCGCTGCCTTTAGCAATGCCCAGCTGCCCCTGCTGAGGAAGGAGTTGCTCCAACGGGCAGGATGAGGCACCATGGTCAGTCTATTGTGTTTTTTTTTATTATTATTATTATTATTATTTTTTATTGCTTGTTTGATGTCTCTCTAGTAGCTGATGCTCACAAGCTCACAGTGTTTTTCTCAGATCATGGGCCAAACGGCAGCTGGGCTGAGAACCTGCTGTGTGAAAGCAGGGATGCTGTCACAGCACCAAGGAGTCAGGACGTGGAGCTCCTGGATCTGCTGCGTGGCCAGGACTCACCCCTCAGGGATGTGGTTTCCACCACTGAGATGTCACCTTGACACCACGGTGATGCACCCCAGCTCAGGGCTTCCTCACAGAGCCTTATGCTTCCGCAAGTAGAAGCATTTACATCCTCATTTTGGTGTAAGGTAAAACGTCTGGTGAAATTGGCACATATTGGCCAATCCATTTTCTTTTTCCAAAAACATTTACTCTTCTGCTGCTGCTTTCAGAGGAGAAACACCTCTCAGAGCTGGCATTTTGCGAGCCACTCAGATATTTATTTCAAGGATCCCAGGGCATTTTGCTAACATTAAGCCTGAGGCAGCTCTGTCAGGTTGTTCGGGGGATGCATGTTAAGGGATATGTCCCTCCAAGTGCAGCCATCTCGCAGCAAAGCAGGCGATGCTTAATGGAGCCCACAATAACAGTTTGGATCAGGAAATGAAGAACGATTACTGCTCATTTGCATAGCGATGGCACCCAAGGGTGCAAATTAGGATCGAGGGCCTATTGTACTGATGGTGTGCGGGCACTTAATAGGAGGCTCTGGCAGTCTCCTGCCAGACTTCTGCAAGAAAACCTTCCATATCATGAAAGGAATGTGGATTTTTTTATTGGAATGATGTTTTTGTCTCAAATTTCATATTTTTAGTGAACATCTAAGAGGAAGAATCTATTCCTGAGCTGCTCTGGTGGCTAAAACAGTCTGCCTGGCTGCGTGTCCTTTTAGAACAGTCCCACAGCAGAAGCTTTTTTGTATTCGGTAACAAATCCGCAGAGGACAAAAAGGTGTGTGCAGGCCTGCAGAGTTCCTTCCTCACTACAAGGCAAGAGGGAAGCGATGGGTTCAGTTCAAGGCAGAAGTGGTTTTGGTCTGTGTGAGAGGTAGAGATCTCCACGTTTTGTTTGCATCGGGGCATAGATTTTACTGCTGTGTGTTTGGGAACTGGCGATTACAAAGCATGGAAATCAGCGTGGATAAGTCTTAGGGAAAAAAAAAAAAGAAAGAAAAAGGGATTCTGCAGTGGTGGGGAGAGAGAGAGGGCTGCGGGACAGCAAAGGGCAGGGCGGGTTGGTGGCTGTGAGAAAGGTTACAAGCTCCTCAGCTGTACCTGCGTGTCTTTCATCCAGTGCCTCAAAATCCGAGACCTGCTTGTTGGCCAGCAGAGGTTTTCAGGGGAAGGTCACCTTTGCCTGTCAGGAAAAGAGGCCTCGAGTTGTTTTTGTTGTGCTTCTCTGCTGTGCTGTGTGCTTCTCTGTGGGGCCACGAGCCTGGAAGCTCATGTGCGTGCAGAGTGCTTCGTGTTAGCAGTGGGATGCTGTAGACATCGTGCCTCTGGCATCTTGTGTAGAGGAAAGGGGTTCTTCTGGGGCTTTTGGAGAAGCTGTCCTGAAAAGACAGCTGCAGTGGTGTATAGCTGTAAATCAGGCTCTCAGCCAGCTCCGGAGATCCGCAGGTATCCCTCGGTGCTGCCAGAAGACAATCTTTGTTGTTTGCTTCCAAACTTACAGGCCGCGCGCCCAGCTTCCGAGTGACCCTCCCGAGGTGGAACAGTGCTTTTGGATCCTAACCGCCTGCTGAGCTCAGACCTCTAAGCTTCAATCAAGTGGCAGGTGACAGTCCTGTTCTCCAGGTGGGAAGCAGAGCTGTTGGGATCAGCTACAATCTGTGCCAGAACCAGGCAAATAGATTTGTTTCCATAGCGATAGAGGAGATTCTTGTAGCCCGTGGCTGAAGCTGTAATCGATTCCCAAATAAGCTGTGCCAACAAAAATACTCTTTACCCTTGTAACTTAGCCGCTGTCTGTGGCGGAGGTTCCAATAGCAGAAGAGCACATTTGTGAAAAACCACATCCCTTGGTGGCCTTGTGATAAGGGAGATTTCTGGAGCGCTCCGTGTTGGCTTGTCCCTGCCTTTCAAGGGAACGATGGTGGGCAAGTGGGAACAGTTGAAGACACCCCTCCAAATCCAGAGCTGATGTCTTTGAGAATTACCACGCTGCAGGTTCACAAACACTGGAATATACAGGCAGAAATGCTTTGAAGCATGTTGAGGTCCAACAGTACAGTACGTGCGTTGAAGCCTACACTCAAATTTTGCCAGAGAGGGGAATCTGTGTAACTTCTAAGCAGTCCTTGGAGCAGTGAGAACTGCTTTTTCCCAGGAGTGTTGTGCCAGCCCCCTGGAGTCCGACACCCCCTTGGTAATCCTCTCTGGCCCCACAAATCCCGTGCTCCCTTCTGCAGAGCCTGTGGCTGGAACAGTTGCACTGGGATGCGGTCCCACTGCCGCCTCGTGCGGCTGGGGAAGCTGCGCCTCCCGTTTCGTGTTCTAACCACCAGCCACTGGAATATCAAAGCAAGGAGCAATGATGCGAGCTTTTGAGAAATGCTTTTCCTGGTACTGGTTTGCTGATCTGTCTCTTTTGGTTTGGGTTAGCAGGCCACATCTCTCTCTTTTTCCCGTTTCTTCAGCACAGCTACTATCTCGGCATCTGTAGACATCAACTTATTTGTCGGGTGCCAGCAAGCATTAAAAGAAGAAAATGAGCTTTCTCTTTCTCATGTAGGGAATGTTGAGTTATTCTAACTGCAGCATCCATGGTATAACCCGCATTAGTTTATCTTTTAACGTTCTTGTCACTGAGCAGGCACTGAGTAGACAGGTAAGGTCTGTATTGCATCAGCACAAAGGTTTACGAAGCTCACTGTCCAACTCTAGCAGGTACTTGAGTTGATCTTCTCTTGCTGCACCCTTTCAGCTTGTGGTGATCTTGTTTAGTCTGCGTTGCCTTGATCCTCAGGTGACAGGTAGAAATATCCACCTAACAGCCTTCATAAACCAAAGAAAAGCGTGTTAAAGGAAGCAGAGGACTGACTCCTCTCCAGCTCTTGCAGAAGGACCTTTGTACCCATCCCAGAAGCCTTGCTGAAAGCATCACTCTGGACAACTTCGTTAAGGTGTTTGTGACGAGGGCAGAATCCTTGGTGTGGGGCAAGGGGACAGCCAGGCTCTAACCTCCTCCAGTTTGTCCATCAGAGGGCAGGGAGCTCCTGGTCGGTCCCGGCTGCTGGGACAGCTGGGCTGCTGCTGCCATTGCATGAATCATCGGTGGAAAAAGCAGGCTGGCAGAAAAGGTTGCCAGTCCCCCAAAGCTAAGCCGGGTGATCACCGCTGACATGTTCCAACGCCTGTTTGTCGAGCCAGAAATATCAGTGGAGTACAGTGGCGTTCGCTGCGGTCCCTCCCAGGGTGATGTGAGCCGGGAAGAGGGAACGCAGCGCCAGAGGAAAAGGCTTGGCCGACCTGTAGTTTCTGGCACGTATATTTACACACATACTGAGTGCCACCCTTCGTGGCTTCCCTTCCTTTCTGGGTGTATTTGTGAAGTTAGGGGAGCTGCGTGAGTAAGAAGCAAAGCTTCTGTTTAAGCAACAAACGGAGACGATGCCTCTTGCAGGGCTGGTCCCGAGCGGAGCTGTGTTGCATGACAGGGAGGAGAGTTTGGTGCTGCACGTCAGCAAGCTTCATCCCTCACTCTGCATCTCCCGAGAGTCTTTCCTTTTTGCTCCTAAGCCCCTGCTTGTTCTTTTAGTAGGCCTGTGCTGGGGGGCTGATCGCCTCTCGGTTGTGCTGCTAGATAGGCGCCGACTTTCCCGCTTCCAAATACCGCCATTATATTACAACACGTAGCCTATATCTACTACTGGATCAAGGCCATATCAAGCTCTTGGGATAGTTTTTTTTTTTTCCACTGCTTCTCATCCTCCACCTCCTTCAGCCTTTATCTTGTCCTGGAATAGGAAAGAATTTAATACCTGGAAGAGGGCAACAGGGATGTAGGAGCACCTCCGAACTGCAGTCAGCAGGGTAGCCGTGCTCTGGACCTCGCACGGACACAGTAGGTAATGAAGCCACTTTCCACGTGGCTTCTCTCCGTGCAGGTCCAAGATACTGACTTCTTTTTAATCCGAACTTGCCAGATTACAGGTCCTTCAGCTGTGCTCCTACAGACTGCAGCCGTGCCTCCCACCTTCGGTGGAAAGATACCCAAGTATTGAGAGGCATTTAGTGGGCACCTAAGGCAGCACTACAGTTTTCCATTCTCTTTAAATAGCAGGGACAATTAAATACGCGTGGGAAGGGGGAGCTGGGAAGGATAAGAAAAGAGGTGGGCTGTCAGCTCACGGTGGAAGCTGAATTAATGTTAGGGAGTGTTTGTGAAAGGGAGAGGGAGCCTAGGGGTAATTGCAGAGGGCTTGTTCACGATCTGAGCGCAAACTGGCTGAGGAGTGGATATGCAGGGAGCTGAGGCAGATCCTTGGCCGAGACAAGGCAGCGGAGGAGACTTTGCCAAGAAGCAATGCTGTGAGATCAGCACTCGGCATCCCGTATGGGCGTGTGGCTTTGCAGCAGTGTTGCAGAGACAAGCCCACCGGCAGATAATAACAACCTAATTTTAGATTCGCGGGCTCCCAAATAGGGTTGGGCATTTCTCTTAATGATTGCTATAGTCACTTAAGAATCCGGGTTCAGCAGATAGTTTGGGCAAGGAAAGAATGGAGGAAAGGGTTTTTAAAGGTGGAAGTTGCCCTTGACTCTCCTTTGAAACAAGGGCAAATGCAGCTTACCTCAAAAACTTAGAAGGGTGAGGGGAAAAAAAAAGAAACATTTATGATTTAAAAAAAAAACGGGTGCTGAATAGACATGGGTACTCAAGCCCGGTGGATCAGTTTTGGGGGGCTCTGTTTTTTTCTGTTCCTTTTTTTTTTTCCAATAAAAGAAAATATATCTTGGTTTGGCAGTATCTGAAACAGCCTCTATATTTCCTGATTTTTTTTTTGTGGTTGTTTTTATTCACCTGCAGCACTAAGCAACAAGTGCTCTGCCAATTTGCTATTTCAGAGCATCTCCAAGGTTGTACATCCAGGAGTTTCTCCTTGCTGCTTTACAGTGGTCACCTCCAGGAGGGACTCAGTAGCCACCAGAAGCAAGAGCCAACTCTCATTTCAGAGGCAGACAGTAAGACATTCCCTCTGCTCTGTTTCCTGGGGAAACACAGATCATCTCTGTCAACTGAAAGTTGTCAAGTGTCCTTGTATTCTACTCCTGTTTGATGAAAATGCCAAGGCTCACCCAAGCAGCATCAGCTTCTCTGAGTTATAGAAACTCCGGAAGATCTGTCCCACCTGGGTAGATATGGGCACCTTTGGCGAGGTCTCCTCCACTGCTTTCCTTCCAGACTTGGAAGGATGCATCTGTCACAGCCAATCTGCAGATTTACTGGGATAGAGAATACACCCACTGGATTTTTTTCCATCCTTGATGCTGAAGGTGCATGGCATGGGAAGAAATTGCAGCTCTCTGGTGTGTGTACCGTGGGCTCTCCACCCTTTGGGCTCTATGGCTGTGGCACTGCTGCAGTACTCCCTCTTCTGCGTGGCTTAAAAGCTGGTTTTTGCCAGAATTGTTAATCTTTTTTTCTCCTTTTCATTTCTTCCAGGGACCTATTGTCTTCAAACAGTAACTGACGGGGGAAGGCACCTGTGAGAACCATGATGTCCTTGGGTGTCAACAAAGGTAGTTCCTTTCCCCATCTCGTGTCAAAGATTAAACAATTTACTGCCCGTTGAGTACTCGGTGATAACTATTTCTGGGCAGTCTTTTAGCCCACCTTGAGTGCAAGATACTGAGACCTCGTGACCCTACTTTCCTGGTAGCTAAATTGAATTATTTCATGTTTGCCACCAGCTAAGAGTGTGCAGACAGGCGGTTTCCTTGGCCTGGCTGATAAGAAGTTAGTTGTAAAGCTGCAGTAACTTGCTGGTATCTCTAAACCCCTCAGCTGTATTGGTCCATCTCCTGTGAGGAGAGCAGGCCTGAGGTTTTCATCTCTTAGCAGCCATTTCCAAAATAGCAAAAGATGGAAGATAAACAGAAATACACAGAAAAAGAGATTTCCTTATCTGGTCTTCATCTTAAAAACAGCTATTTTCTTCAGAAGAAAATGCTACATAGGGAATTTCCCAGTTAAAATATTTATTATTGTTTTTTTTCCTCTTTTTTTTTTAAATATCCAAAGGATGTGTGTGTCTCCTCCAACTCTGACAGGACAGCAGAGAAAGTTGGGTGTTTGCATTTTAGGGCTTATCCCCCAGCCCTTGGCTCAGCATCGTGCTTCAGACATATCATCCTCTCCCACAAACCAAAAAAGCCTCATGCTAGAGCTGATCTGATGGGAAATGCCAGGGGAAATGCACTGCTTTGTAAATATGTGATTAGACCACCCACTGAATGTCTTTGGTCTTCATGAAAGAAAATGACTCATTAATGTTAAACAGTCCCCAGAAAGGAGCTTAAAAACGATGAATCTCTGCAGAGGAGGTGATACGTCAGGGGAGCTGGAGTGAATTGATCCTGAAGTCAGGATGATAGCTTGTTTCCATCTTTCATCAGAAGTAGCAAAAGACTCATTCAGTGTTTGCATCTCTGGCTGATGGGGGACCTGTGCTCCCTGCTGTCTGAGATTTGTCAGTTGATCACCTACTGACACTGAAATCTTCTCAACAACCCTTCTCTCTCCTTCCTTTCCCTCTGCCTCTCCTAGGACGCGTGGTTACGCCTACGGATGAAGACCGTAGAAGGATCATTAAGCAGATGAAGGTTCGCACCACCCTGAAGGGAGACAAGAGCTGGATCCACCACCAGAACTCAGACTCTGAGGACGAAAAGAAGAGCAGTCCGCTGTAAGTGTGGCCACCGAGGAATGTTCTTCTTCTTCCTTTCCCTCATCAGCCTCCCTCGAGAACTCTATTTTCCAGCCTACAGGAAAAGCACACGTTATGCTAGCTTGTTGTGGGGTTCCCATGATGCCAGGGAAGCAGTCCTTCTGTTTCATTTTGATAAATGCAGACTGGGGGGAAACACTGAGAAATGGCCTTTGGTGTGGGAGCTGTGAATTCAGCAGCACAGGCAGATTTGAAGTCTCAGGAGAGCTCCAAAGTCTTTTTGAAGCCAGATTGTGTTTCGCCATCTCCAGAGTGACAAAGAAAGAGGCAGACCTTGATGGGAGGGAGTTTGTGAGTGGTGTAAAACAGCCAGGTCTGCATCTCCCCCCGCAGTTCGCAGGCATTGAGATGGAGTCACCCCTGCACCAGGAACACCCACAATCTGCACCAGGGTCTCTTTAGTCAGAAACAAAATCAAGCCCAAACTAGTTTCTCTTAGCAGCAATCTCGGAAAACATCACTGCTGTGTTCAAGAAGGAAGATCAGCAACTGCAGGAGTTAATTATGTGACTCTTTCCTCTTTACTCAGGTCTGCACGGGCCGGTGGGGGATCCCAAGCTTCAGCACCTATTGCTCCCCAGAGTGACAGGTAATTTGGGGAACCCGTCCTATTGTTTGCTTTCTTTCTGTGTTATCACATGGAGTCAGTTCATGCTTTCACTGATTCTTCCTACTTCTATCCACTCACTTCCATAACGGTTGGAAAATGTAGGTCCTTTGAAAAATCTAGAGCCTGTCCAGTGCAGTGTCTTATGAACTGTCACCTCATACAGAGCATAGCTCAGCTTCTGCAAAGTCCAGATGAATGATGAAGAGATGTGTGACCAGATGGATCTGTGTCTCTAATCTCTAATGCAGAGGAATGGGTGCTTTTGAGGGCACGATCCCAAGGATCACTGGTGCACATCAGCTCCCGTGCTCCTGCAACACCTGTATGCTCTAAGCCCAGAGCTCCTCAGATCAAGAGACATTGGAGTTGGTTTTGCTTCAGGCACAGACCATGAGGGCTTCTCAGGAACTTAGGAGCTGGTAGGATCTCCATCCTACCGTGCAAAACTGTTGAAATGGGCTTATTCATACTGAAGAGCTCTTTGCTACCTGCAGTACCATTGCTGGGAGAGCATTGCCCTCTTCCGTGAGCAGATTCCTGCTTCCTCTTCCTTTTGCTGTGCCTGCAGGTGGCAATCAAAGGTCAGTGCTCAGGGAACTGCTAGGCAATGGAGCTGAGATGGGCTACAGCCTGCTGGTGCCTGCTCGGAGGACACTGCAGAACCAAGGGCTCGGTGCTGTGTTCAGCACTCATCGGCCTCTGCCCTCTCCATCCAGAGAGCTCCAGCGCTAAACTAAGCCTGCAGTGGGTTTGCATTTCTGTGTCTGAAGGCAACAGGATAAATTTGAGCCTGGCAGCCACCTCGGGCATGTGGTGTTGGGCAGTGTAAACCTGCCCTCCTGCTGAGCTCTGACCTGAGGACTGACCCTGCTTGGAGCAGGAGGGTTATATCAGAGACCTGCTGAGTTTCCTTGCCACTGTGTTATCCTGTGATCCTAAGGGCATCTGGACAGGCAAGAAAAGAGGGGTTGGCATCTGGGCAGGGATGGAATGGAGCGAGCCTGTCTGTGCCATGTTCAGACCTTGAGGCTCATCCTGGTCCCCACTTTGGTCTCAAGCAGACTTCTTCAAGCCAGCTTGAAGCAGGTTCCAGGGATGTTTCCTCCTGCCCTGCTGCAAGGGGCCAGGTCCCCACCTGGTGGTATCGCTTTCCTTTACCTCCAAGGGAGCTCTGCTGCACTCCTCTTCTGAGGATAAATACTCAGAGAAGTTAGTGTGAAGCTGAAGTTTTCCTGTGGTAAAACAGCCAGAATCCGTGCTATGCCGAATTTCCCCTCTCTTACCCCATCAATCTGAGGACTTCATTTTGAGCCTGAAAGCTGTCAGCATGGCTAATTTTAATTGGTGAATTCTAAAATTTGTTTTTCTTACAACAGTCTTTCACAGAGCTTGTTCTGAAGGTAATTCATTTTTAAAGAATCCTCCCATGGTCAGATTGATGCAGTAGCTGAGGTATCACTCAATGCCCGTTTGGCTGGGTTTGTGGCTTGACAGCCACATGGACATTTCTCTTTAATACTGGTGCTGCTGCTGTTGCTTTTCCAGATGTTTCTTAATTCACTGGTGTCTGTTCTTTGCACAGGCCTCCCGTCTCCAAGCCTCAATCCGGTTACCTCATCAGGTTGGTATACGGGGTGGCGAGAAGCACGTGGGCTGGAGGGGAAGGAGCGCTAGATCAGGAGCAGTAAACATGAAAAAAATCATGTTCTCTTGGTTTATCCTGCCAGTTAGGAACTCTGTAATGCTCAGGGAGTTCCTTGATGAAGAGATAGTCCTGGGTGTTTTGTTCACAGGTAGTTTGGTGATGTTAGCAGAAAAATCTGATTGCTGTACGATGCAGCGATCGTGCATGGGAAGATGATCGTGCTGCAAAAATGTTCCACCATCCTCGTAATCAGGACAGCGCTGTTGATGGGGCTCATGGGCTTCAGCTTCCTCTGACATGTAGTTTGTTTGAGGAGACCCTAATGCCACCCTTACCCTAAACAGGTCAGCAAAGCCCTGTGGTGCCATTCCCAGGCCGTTCTCAAGTGAAAACTGATTTCACTGTAAAGCCAGGGAGTAGGTAGGTGGGACTCTCCCAAGGAAGCACCTTCTAATTTTGACTGTCCTGAGCCAGCACGTGCCTCCAGCGAGGACATGCAGGTGCTATTAGGCTGAAGAGTGGCTGCATGTCCCCTCATCTGAGCTCCAAACTCTGCCCTGCAAAACAAATTTAGCACGTCTCTTTTCTCCCCAGGGGAGTGTTCACAAGAACCATCGATAAGACTCCTTCTGTGCCTAATTCTTCATCTTCCAAGGAAGCCCAGAAAAGGTATGTAGGTCTTCCAGTTCCTCATGAAAATGAGCTTTTAAATATTGATTACATTTTAGTGACCCTTGGCAGTTGACCATGAAAATTCTCATGGATTTAGGTTTAATTTGGCAAATAGGTTTGACTGGGGGTAAATTGCAAATAATCCTCCTAACTCTGTAACACTTCATTTTGGTGTTTTTAAGGTGTGTTTTTTGAAACCTGTCTTGTGAGAGACATTTACGTTTAAGTGCAGTAAAATCTAAGCCTGGCTCTGATCTAGACAGATGTTTGTTGCACTTCAAATGAAACTTTTTTGAACCCCCCGTTTTTCTCCTGTTTTGATTCAGCTGGGGAGAAGACTGATGCCATAAGGTCATTTCTTCTCCCTGGCTGATCCTAAGGCAGAGTGGCATCATCCTACAGATGGCCATACTGGCTCTGACAACTCTCAGTGGTCCTGGGGAACCAAAGTATACCTCAAATCCTAGTCCAAGGCCGTGGAATGCCAATTAAATGGCATTGGCCGAGTTCCCAGAGTGGATCTTTAAGATCACTCTGTTTTCTGTTGTTGTGTGGAGCATCAGCTCACCTGGGGACAGGGTGGCAGAGGATGGGTGCTCAGGAGGCTTGTGTTAACAGATGTGATCTATGCCATCCACAGCACTGCCATGAAGGGACCCTCGTGCCGCTCTTCTGGCTACAGGATGACAACTGAGGATTACAAGAAGCTGTGAGTGTGCAAAGGGGAGCTGTGCTTTCTGCCCATGCATGGGCTCAACAGCACCTGAGCTTCAGTGATGAAGCCACCTGCATGTGGGTGCCCAGCCAGGCATGGCTTAGTTAGCTGAGTGCTGCAGAGCTGTCTCAAGAGACTGAAGCATTCCCCAGTGCAACCTCTGGGCCTGTGCGGGCTGTAAGGTGTTCCTTGACCTGGTAACAGCCTTTGTAAGGAGTGAATTTTACCACTTCATAGTAATTAAGGGAGAAAACTGGAGGACGTAGCCTCGGGACTTGGTTTGCAGCATTGCCAGCCTTTATGAAACTGTAGCAGAACAGCCCTCCTGAGATTTCCTACACAGCTTTTCATGGCAGAGACTTTGTACCCTGAAATACAGCTGAGCATTTATCATCAGCCTGCTTCTGGGCTTAAAACCCCTACACTAATAAAACAAAATCCTATGAAGACATGTACCCAAATGCACGTAGAAAGTGCACGTGTCTTCCCACTCCTATGCAACACATCCAGGGTCAGAACCCTTTTCCACGTACCCAGCCCTTGGATTTACCTTGGGTTTTATTTGTGCTGCCTCTGCAACAATATACAGAGGCAATTCCCTTACTCTTCCTCCCCTTCTCTTCCTTTTTCAGAGCCCCCTATAATGTTAAACAAAAATCTGTGGACTTGGATGAGGAGGATGTGCCTTTTAGTCCAGATGAACATAAAAAGAGGTATGGCTTCCAGGTAACCACCTTTCTCTTGCAAGGGGCAGTGACAAGTGGACTTACTTCAGTTTAACTGTTCTTTACTGGCCAGGTCAGTTTGATTATAACTGAGCCATTAGGGCTGATTGCAATGAAATAATAATAATAAGCAGATATTTCTACACGGAGCGCATCAATGCCCACAGGCGACTGCACTCCCAACAAAATATAATTAAAAGCCTGACATGATTCAACCTGACAGCATACCCCAATTAATTTGGCAGCTGGAAATGGGTTGTGGAATCTATCAGCTGCATAGTGTCTATGTGAAGAGAGAGAGACGTACAAATAGCCTGGCAGTAAAGGAAGGAGTCCTCCTTCCACAGCCTGCACGTGTGTCTTTGAGACTGGACCACCTGAGGACTTGCATTTAAGTTCAGATCTAGATGGGTCTCCAGGTGTAGATGGGTTGCTTTCTGTCTCGTTTCTAAAGATGCTTTTTCTCAGATACAAGACTTCTACAAATGAAAGCTGGTAATCTGACCAGCGGAGATAAACCAGTGAAAGTCCTTTCATTTTGAGCTTTCCCTGTGGTATGTTTGGTGCTACTGATGTCTGCACAGACGTGTGCAGTCTATGGAGCATATCAGCCACGAAGCCTGTATCCCATTTTTTGCCTCCAGAGTATGCAGTGTTGAAACAGTTTGGGTCTTGAGATGGGGAATGTCCTCTGCCCTCCTGGAAGAGAAGGATTTTTATTGCCTGATGCTTTACATCCGTGAGAAAGTGCTGTGGCTCAGTATGAAGAGAAGAACTGATATTAGTGGAAAAAGATCAGACATTGTTACTCGTCTTGCCCCTAGCTAGATTTCAGGAGCTTTCCAGAGCCATGGGAGCTCTGTCAGGTTTAGCACAAGTCTCCACTGGTTTGTTCACCTATTGTTTCTTCAACACTACACTTGGCAGCTATTAACAGCATGGGCAGAATGTGACCCCTTCCTTCTCTTCCCTTTCAGGACAGAAGCAGCCAACAGTGTCCTGAGACGCACTGCCAGCAGGGAACGTGCTTACGTGCTCTCAGCAGCCAAGAAAAGCAATGGGTGAGTTTTCCCCACTTGAGTATGGGACAGGAGACAGTGAAGAGGCTGCTGGTGGTGCTCTGACTTGGGTGGTGGCCTGATGCCAAAGACTCACCAAAGAAGATGTGTGCCTCTCCAGTGAATGAAGAAAACTTAGCTGCTGTCTCTCTCCAAGCGTCAAGGATATCTGCTGTTTACTGCAGAATTGGTGAAGTCTTCTAGGAATCTTGAGACGTCTCCTCTATTGAGAGGGATGAAACTTGAGCAGGAGAAAAACTGATAGTTCCTAATTCCCTGGGACCCAAAATTAAGACCCATTAAGACCCGATTAAAAATTCAGAATCAATTTTTAATGTTGGTCTCTCTAGTTCCATTGCAGGAACTACTTGGAAGGTAGGGGGAAATCAGAACAAATATAAACCATTTGTAGAAATTGCATCCAATTTGGATCAGCTTTTTGGGACAGATTTTGCCTTTATGTTGTGTTTGAATGATAGATTTACAAGATCCTGATACTAGTTTCAGCTTTGAAATAATTCTCTAGGGGAAGAAAACAAAGCCATAACAAAAAACCTAACTAGCACGTGGGTGTGCAACAACAACGTGAAGGAGGGAGCTGCTGGTGTTCAAGGCTCTGTTGTCCACTTCTTTCCTGGGAGGAAAAAGGAAAAACAGATTAAGAAGGTTTCAGGTCCTTCCAGGAACCGTCGTAGTGACTTTTTTTGCAGCTTGCTTTCACTGTAAATCCATTTCCTCCTGACCTAACTCAGGGTGACACAATGAGGCACCAAGAGGTTGGAAGTGGGGGAGGGAGCAGGGAGGGGATGTGCCAGCAGCATTTGGCCGTGCCCAGAGCGAGAGGCGTGCTTGGGTAGGATTTGTAAGGGCATTAAAGGAGTTTGCATTGGCTGCCAATTCCTCTGGTGCACCAAGTATTGTGTGGTGGGAGGCAGGCTTGCATGCAAGAAGGAAAGAAAGTGGGAAGGTCTAAAATCAAAGAGGCCCTTTGGGGGAGCTTCTACTTTGTGTTTTATAACTTTCTGCTCTGCAATTTGCACAGGTTTAGCACTCTCGCTCGCGGTCAGCTCTGCCCAAATGGTGTGATAGGACTCTTTGATGCTGTGCACCACATGGGTCAAGCTGCTTCTGCCCAAAGTGTGTCTTTAACTCCAAACTTTTAACTGTTGCCTTTGTGCTTCCCTTACAGCAGCCCGACACAAGAATTCCCACCGTTGTTTGCCAAGAGGTAGGTCACTGACCTTGCTCTGTAAAAGCTGCTGGGGCTGCACATCTGTGTTGTGTGCCAGGGTTGCTGTCAAATGCTGGGACGGGAGATTCCCAGGTGTTTCAAAGCAGAGGGGGGACACTTCCTATGGAAGGGGTTAAAAAATGCTGGCTTTTGAGAGCTCACACTGTCATGAACTCTAGGAATACATGATGATGCTTTAGGTTATGGGCAACCTGAAGTGAGGAGAGATTGTATGGATTCATTCACTGCCTTTCTTCTTCCAGGAAGACTGGTTCCAAGCAGCTGTGCCAACATTCTTCAAGCATTTAACTGCTAAAGCACTTGGTACCATAGGGAAATGATGTCTAGGTCATTTACTGGAACTGAAGCATCAGCTGATGCTATTAGTAAAGGAACTGTGACAGAAAACTGCCACTGATTTTGGCTGAAGTTCTTACTTCATTCAGCCAGTTGAGGTACTCACCAGTAACGGCACATGGAGCACAAAGAACAGGAAAAATGTGCCTCCAAGGGAAACAGAGGGAAAACATAGCTTAAGGGAAAGCAAAACTAAACTGCCTGGATTAGCTAGCGGTGAGAAATGGGAAATGGTGTGAGATTTATTTTTTTTTCTTCCTCCTTCTGAAAGAATTGAGATAGAAGAAGAAGAAGGACAGCAGAGGAGGAGTCCAGCTGTGTCTGGTTCACGCAAATTCACACCAGATGACAACAGGTATCGATCTCATTCTGGAGTAGTATGTTGACTGTCTTATTTCAGGGAATGCTGACTTTCAGCTGGAAGGTAGCAGGCTGAACACAGCTAGGGATGGAGGTTTTTCAGCAGACTTTTAATGAAACCTTGATTGCCTCTGCATAAAAAACAATCCAAAATGAAAAAAGAAAAAAAAAGAAACCAATTAATTCTGTGAAGCAAGTGGGCAGACACAGGGATATACAGGGTAGTGTAAGGTATCCAGCTGACAGCCCTGGAGAGTGGCAGACTGCATTTAACTGCAGGCCAGCTATAGTGTGAGTTACATGACGTAAACTTGCCCCTGAGCCCCTCTCCCGATCATGCTCCACAGCCCTATCGATTCTGTCTTCACGAGGTGCTTGTATGCCACAGGAATGAGCCTGGCAGTGGTTCTGTAGAGACAACACACAGGAAGAGTCAGAGCAGGTTTAGATCCTACCCATCAAGCAGCCATCAGATAGTAATGACTTTCTTGTACTAGCAGACTTGGCTGCATGAACTGACCCCATCACCTAGACATGAAGTACTCAATATCTCATTATTTCCAGTCCCCTGAGCCAGCTCTCTGCTTTTGTTAGACTTTAGATTTAATTATTCTGCCTTGATAGCAACAGATAGGTGTGACCTGGGAGGTTTGAGAGGTTCATTATCTTTAAATTGATCTTTGCTTTGACGGTAAATGTTAAGTCTCGTTCTGAGCCTGCAGCCCCTTCCCCAAGCTCCCGTGGAGCCATGGCAGGCAGGCTCGAGAGTTCCTGCTGTGGCGTGAGGAACCTGGGGACAGGCTGTCCCTGGAGTGAAGGAGCAGAGGTGACATCTTCTCCTAGTCCACACTGCTCAGGAGCTGCTGATGTGTGGTGTGGGACTGACACCAACGCAGAGATAGCAGCGTTAGTACTGGGAGGGAAAATCTTCCTGTTTTCAAGCAGATTCATTTAATTTGGGATTCAGCTCCCCATTCCCACTATGAGGTATGGCTTGAAGCCAGGCAGCAGCAATATTAGCTTCTCTGCCACTCCGGTCCTTTGTGGACACAGCAGGGGCACCAATAGAAGAGGCCTTTCAGCCTGAAATGCTTTGTTTTCAGAATGAAGGAGCTGCCTCATGAATTTTGGTGCAATTCTGTGCCATTGTGGAACAGGTTTGAAGCAGGGGTGGGATGCCCATTCACCCCCTCACATGTTATACACATACAGAGAGTGAGAGCAATTTTGTAAATGCACTGAGCCTTAATCTGTACATTTGGGCAGGTTGTTTTTTAGCATGAGTTCAAATGTTGGGGATAGAAACAGCCCCAGCTGTGTTAGACTGGGGGAAAAAAAAAGTTCCTAAAGACAGAACATTTTAGCAGAAAGGCAGATATTAATTGCAACAGTGCTTAGAGCCAACTGAGCCCTTATGCAGCAGGGTTTGGCCTCTCACTGCCCAGAAAGACGTGAGAGCTGTGGGACAGCAAGCAGGATGACACCTAAAAGATCTTCTGTCTTTAATGCTTTGTTACTTTTGTTGTTTTGTTGTTGTTTTGTTAGTGCCAATGGGCTAAGGAAAACCACAGCTGGGTCTTCCTCAAATGAGCCAAAGACAACAGCAGCGTCTCCCACCAGGTGAGTGTTACAGCATGGTCGGTGCGCCTTGGACATCTGCTGCTGTGTCAGCACACGTGTAGCACGTGACAGAGACTTCTGTCAGCATCCCTCTGGGAGGTGAAGTGAAGCAAATTCATCGGCCTTGTACTCAGAAGACTTTTAAAACAGCTGTCTGCGTTTAAGAAGAAGATTTTCTGTCTGAAATCCATGTTGTGCCTTGAAAGGGTCTGACAGCATATTAATAAAAGTGCTCAAAACCCGAGAGGAGGAGACCTGCTGAACTCTTGCTAAATCTGCGGTGGAATCATTTTCAGTTGCTTTCCACTTTGTCTGTTTGAATTCATGACTACGGTAGAAAAAATGCTGAAATGTTTTTCCACAGCATTGCAAATTGCTTTGGTCACTGACCTTGTTATTTTATTTTTCTTCCCTGATTATCATTGGCAGACTGTAGATATTCATGGCAATAGACAGTGTTTTTAATTTCAGAGTTGCTTCTGATAAGTCTACTTCTTAAGTGAACATACTGAAAGCGGTGATGTTTGCTTTCAATTTTATTTATTTTCAGAAAGAACATTTCAGTGCAGGAAAATTTTGGCAAGCTGCAACAGGGAGCTGGTTTGCTCAGGAATGACAGCTTTTTCTTTACCGTCTCTTGCAGCACTGAAACAGGCAGCAGGAGCCAAACAACCACATCCTTAAGTGAAACTTCGGAGAAAATGTCCACCTATACTGAAATCAGGTAGGTCTGCTGGCTCTGCATCTTCCCAAAGCTTCGCTAATGACAGCTAGGGAGCTGCTGCACTGGAGAGTTTGGCTCTGCTTGGCAGTATTTTCCCAGATACACGTAATGTGGATGCAGTGCAGTCATGGAACAATAAGTATGGTAGCATGGGGACTCTAAGAAAGCAGCACTTCACAAAAAGATTAACAATCTAGGAGGAAATAAACCCAGATGAAAGCTTATGAGCCTCCCACAGCTCAATCATCACCCAGTTCTTTCTGATGAGAATGAGTCTAAAATTTGCAGACCTTTCTATCTCCTAAACTGAACAGGCTTTCATTTTAATCCAGTCCCTGAACCATCTTTATCACACTTCCAACAAGCTCCTTGTCCTGGAGTTCCTGTGCCTCATGTTGCATCCCGACTTCTCCCTGCCTGACTCTTCTTGATGATTTGCTTGCAGAAATGGTGAAAGCAGACAGTCTTCTAATGGGAAATCCTCACTGGAAACTGTGTCACAGCATGGGGACGGGTAAGAATTTGAGAAAAGGCACAGATTAGCCTAATGTTCAGCAGCACAGATCAGCCTGCCTTCTGCTTTTCACTCCGAAACAGTATATACCTGCTACTGATCTCAAACAGATGGGATCTCTCCAGTCACGGTCCTGGGCTGCTCTCCAAGAGCATCATCTGCTGGCTAGGCTGCAACTCATCTGTTTTTTCCTGTTCCTCCTCCGCTTCTCCCAGAGAGGAAAGGATTCTCCTCTCTGGCTCAGGCCCTAAAGAATCTACCTCGTGTTTGTCACCACTCCGGTTGTCCTCCCACTGCTGTCCCCTGGGGAATTTCTTCCATCTGTGAGGGCTGTGTTGAATATGAGTCGCTGGTGGTGGCTTCTGACACTGGTTCTGGTCCTCTGCCCCTTGCAGAAAGTCTGCAGGTGTGGCTGTACAACGGGAAAGGGTGAAAAGCTCTGTTAAAAGGAAGAAAAGAAGGAACTGGAAGGCGTGGGTACAGGTGGCTGACACATCAAGGAGCAAAGACACTGTAGCTGCACATAGATCCACACAGCAGGGCGTTTATTCTGATCATTGTCAGTGGCAAGGTGGCTGAGGAGGGGACTTCCAAGGGGGAAGCAGTGAGAGATGAACCCAGCCTAGCTGTAGGCAGAAAGTGTCACACACAGCAGGCATGCCACACGCTGGCTGCTGCTGGCTGGTCCACATTCGGGTGTACTTTGGGCAGAAGACAGTGTCATCTGTGTGCCCCATTTCCTTTGAAAATGGGGAAGAGTGAGAGAGATTTCCGAAATACATCCCATATTAGCAGGGCTGGTTTTGTTCGCGGTGTTGCCATGCTGAATTTTTGGCAGTGCTGAGCCTGAAGCAGAGAGCCTTGTCCCTCTGGGCTTACCTTTCACTGTTGTGCTTAAGCAGCTCTAGAGAACTTGGGTTTACCAAATGAGTTTTTGCAGGATACACAGCTAACTGCCTCTCACTTTCCACCTCTATCAGTGAAAATAAAGACAGAAATGTTCCCAAATTAATATCTCGGGCTGAAGGAAAGTCTAGAGCGCTTGAGGAAAAGGTAGAGGCTGGGCTACTGCCATGGTCATTTAGCTGAGGCCCATAAATGTGTCCTTGTGTGTCACTGCGGGGACAGCCTGAGTACAACGCGCTCTTTGTGCTTAGGGTTGTTTGCATCACATAGCTGCTCCTAATTGTGAGCCAGTCTCCCGGAGAAATTAGAGGATGCCTCATTACTTAAGCCACCTAAACTGGAGAGGAAATAATGGGCAGGGAAGAAGACGGCTGCATGGCTTGACGGGTCGGGGGGGCAGGTGAAGTAACTCTTCATGCCCAGCTACACCCAGCTGGTGGGCCTGCAGGAAGACCTCTTTTGCATGGGTGCAGACAGAGAGCAACTGTTAGGGGGCTCTTAAGCTTTCCTGGGCAAACGGGTCATCAGTTCCTCGCTACACAGAGCAGCACATCTCTCTGAGTACCCCATGAAGTGCAATCAGGCCTGCAGCACCTTAAAGGTTGCTTCCTATACCGATGGATTGGGCTAACCCCACTTTGGGCTCATCCTAACTAAACGTTAGTAGGTTTGCTCTGTGGTGATACAGGTCTTATCTTACTGGCATTTTTCTTTGTCTAGTGACAAACCTCTTAAGGAAAAGTCTGAGCCGTTGCCATGGGATGAGTCCAGAGCAACCGTGGTTTCCACAAATGGGAGGTAAGGTTACCGTGAAATTCCTTTACTGACTTGAGCATCGTGCAAGTAATAGCTGCTCCTCTTGAGCTGTCTGGAAACTCTGAATGAATATTTCCTGGTGGAAAAGCACAGTTCTGTGCTTTGCAGAGCTGCAGCACTTTATCTAAAATTTAATTTAAGAAGGGAGGACAAAAAAAAAGAGAAAACCTTGCTCTCTTTTACATGAGATTGTATGATATTGTTCCAGGTTTTTTTCTTTGCTTCCTATAAGACAAGGAAAATACCACTTTTGTGGATTCCTTCTGCATTTTCTGGATATATTCCCAATTGTAAACCAATTCCAGATTTTTTATTTATTTTTTTACAGTATAGAGAGCTTCATGCTCAATGCATTTGCAGGCCTTTAACCTTCACCTATCTACTTTTGCAACAAGAGACCCCTTAAATAAGAAAAGGGGAGGAGGAGGTGGAACACAGGAAAAAATTCCACTTCCTTTACAGTGTCTGGCAAACCAGAAGGTTCAGTGACTTAGGAAAAGTTGTGTCCTGACTCCAAGGTATTGTGGAAAGCAGTTAAAAATCCCCTAGCTGCAGGCATGACTGAGCTACTTGTTCTCTCCAACTACCCAAATGAAGTCCACCCTCACTGCTCTCTGATTGCCTTTTGTATGTATGGGAATCTTCTGCCCCAGCCCTCCAGGACCTATCCTGGAGAGGATCCTGCCCCTCTCTTGTGACTCCAGTGTTTTTGCACCCAACCAAGCTGATACCCAATGGAGCTCCTTAGCCTGGACTCCACACTGTGCTGCTCTCCACCACTGTGGCAGTGGACTTTGCTGGAAGGTCCCCTCCCTGTCTGTAAAACACTGATTTAATTGATCCAGAACCTGTGTGACTCTGAGGGTACTTCTCAGACATCCCCTGAAGGTGAGCAAAACAACCCAGTTCGGGCCCGTTCTGTAGCACTGTGTGGCGGTTTGCTTCACAGCTTTTGCAGGGAGTCTGCACTCTTACTGGAGCACAAAAAAAAAAGTTCACAAATCAAAAAAGGTCGCAGGTGCAAAGAGCAGTGGCTGTGTTTCTGTCTCTGACAAAGTGGAAGTGCAGGAGGGAACGCACTGCCCCTATGGCACGCAGAAGAGAAGTTTAGTGAAGAGCTCTTCACCTGTCTGCTTTATTGCTGCCCACAGCCAGGAGATAAGAAAACAGAAACACACAATTTGGGGTGAGAGACCTGAAGTTCCCCATTTTGTCAGCTCCCCTGAGGCACGTCAGAGGACATAAGAGCTGTTCTTCCCCTTCTGTGGGTGAAACTAGAGGTGCCTGTGTTGCAGCTCTGGGCTGTAGGACAATCCCACTGGTTCTGGAAGAGTCCTGGCTTGGATTTCCAGAAGACTCCATATCACTGGCATCTGTCACGTGGTGACAGTATTCAGGGTTACTAACTGCTCCTTTGCACTTGATACACAATGAATTTCCCCAGATTTTCTTGTCATTTTACCTGCAGAAATACGCTGAGGAATATCACTGGGAAGTCTTGGGGATTTTTTCCTTCTTGTATTTATTAAATGCATGAGAAAATAATTGCAGAACATTCCTCAAATCAAAACAAGAACGCTTTCTAAAGATGGTTTTTCTCCTTTTCAGTTACTCTGAACACACAGAAGCAAACAATGGATTTTACCCACCGAAGTAAGTTTAAAGTCTATTAGCAGTATAAAATTCACATTTTTTTTTTCTTGATGTTAGAGTGAGGCATCTTCTCCTGTCCTGGTACTGCCCTCACAAACGTGTTCTGGGAGCAGCACTTGCATGCACTTACAAAGGGGAGTGCCCCCAATCCACCAGCTCAAAATGGACTGAGATCTCTCAGCTTCCTTGCTTGTGCTAGCATGACTTGGTTGGATTTGTCTCTTCCCTTCAAGACTGCTGCAAGAAAGTTACAGAACTAAGCAGGAAGAGGCGTTGAGACGAGCAAATCTCACGTTGGATATTTCCACTTCTTGCTCCCTTCTCCAACTTGTTAAGCTTCCCTTTGTGACCCATGAATCTCCTTCTCTTACCAGATCCGACCCTGGTTGCAGGGACAGAGCCGCAGGTGCTACAGACAGCCTGCAGCGTCATTATGAGGCCTCTCCCTGCCTGGACGATGCAAAGCCTGAACCTGCAGGGTCAGGGCCTGGTGCTGGTGCTCACGGTGCTGCTGCTAGCAGAGGGTAAATCCTGGGGGGGCAGTAAGCAATTCATCCAGAGTTGGAAGCAGAATCCAGATTGTGTAACAAAACAATAGGAGCCAGAAAATCTTAGATGGCTAAACGCTGGGAACTGCATCACTCATTTACTGTTATATACCAACTTCTTACTTTCACTGAATCAGCCTGGGAGCAGGTACCGCAGCTTTATCACGGCTTTTAGCACTATCTCAGAAATACCTCTGAAATAAACTCTGTTCCATGTGTTTCTAGAGCATGTTTGCTGCCATGACAGCGTCTGAGGCACAGAGTCCAGACACAATTGCTGCTGTTGACACTAAACACATTAATCTCCCTGAAGCTTCTTTCCTCTCTTATTTTAGTCAGTTCTTTTGGACTTGGCCCCAAGCATTGGCTTACCAAACAACTTGAGGTGAGCGAATGTCTTTCAACCTCCCAGCTGAGGTGAGGGGGTTCGTAAGGCTCCTAGTAGGATGGTGTAGAAACATGATCTTTGAAGGTCTTTTCCAACCTTAATGATTCTATGATCTGCCCCAAAGACACTTGTGTTGTCCCAGGTGCATGATCCTGTGACAGGCCAAAAAAGTGATGCATCCGGCTAGGGTGTGTGTGAATTGAGGCCAAGTAACTGCATTAGTTCCACTAACAGCCTCTATTCTTCTTTATTAGAGATAATGAAAGGATAATGAAAGCTTTCTTTTTTCCTTTTTCTGAAGGAAAAGCAGTTCTCTGTGAAAATTACTTTCTATTTTCTGGTCCGATATGGAGTGCAGTGTTATTTCATGCAGTGAATCCACCCTGAAGCATTTTAACAGCCTTTCACAAGCCATCAGGCTGTTGATTTCTTCTTTCTTTGTTTTTTATTTTTCTTTTGGCGGGTCTAGCTTGCAGTCTAATGTACCCTCCCCTCCCACTGAGAGAGCCCCTGCACACCTCGAGGACACCGAATATTCATTTAAAAGGTTAGAGTGGGGTAAATACTGGTGGGCATATGAGCAATACTGAGGATTAAGAGAAGAAAAGCATAGAAAGAAGCTTTTTACAGCTCTTGTCCCAGGAGTAAAGCAGATTGTGCTGAGGTTTATAGTGCAGCATACAACATGAAACAAGGGGTTTGGGTTGTATCCCTCCTCCGTCATCTTTGGTATGAACCAAACACTCCATCTTTTTCCTGCTTTTGGTGCATGTGTGCTTGGTGGGGTTTAGTCACTACCTTCTCATTTGCTGAGGATGGAGAAATACGGAGTGATGCTGAAGTGGCAGCAAGGGAGCTGAGGGGTCAGCTGAAATAGGAGCATGCTGAAATGCAGCTGTAGCCTAAGTATGGTCCCTGGGGAGAGACCCTGCTGCAGGACACTGAATGGTACAGCTTTGCAGGAGCCTTGCCTTGCGCGTAGATAGTACTCACTAGTGCAATGATTTGTGTGCCAGTTGTTAAAGAAATAATGGGCCTTTCTTTGCTTACCAGATCGGTCCTGAGCTATGAGGAGGGAAGCAGCACGCAAGAGGGCAAATATATGAGTCCCACGGTCCCGGCATACAGCAAGCCTGACTGGAATGAAGTGATGTAAGGATCTGGGGTGCTAAGCTCATGTTTGCTAATGTGTTCCTTCTCATTGTTGAAAACTCAGAGGTCCTGATTCCACAGGAAATATCAAGCCTGATAACACCAGCATAAGGGCCGTTTGTCCAAGCAGCAATAAACCACTTGCAATATCCACTGAAGTATCAAATGTCTTACGGTGTTCCCTCGAGGCTCAAACCCTGCAGCAAATGCATTTAACTTTTCCCAGGTTCTTCCCAGTAGGATGTGAGTGTGCATCATCCACTTCTCCTTTGTCTTCTGCAGGGAGAAGCCTAGGGCACAGAGCCAGACGTCAGCTGAGGTGGTTTGACAGCTGGGGCGAGGTGCTTAGAGCAGGGCCACAACGTACTCCGGGAAGTAATGTAATCTGATAACCTGGAGGTCTACTTTCAGGCTAGAAAGCAACACGCTTGTCTAGAGAAAATGCAGTTCGGACTGGTATTTTAAGGAGCTAATTTCAGCCAATGAAAATGTTGTTGCTTGACCCACCTGTTGGATTCCAAGCAGTGAAGCTCGCTGAAGTCAGCGCTTCTTGTGCTGGTTACAGCTTAGCTTCCACCAAAGCCTTGTGGCTTTTTCACTTTTCAATGTGCATTGAACTGAGCAGGTGTTTATGTCTGATAGCCATGAGTGGGGCTTCTCTTCCTTTTCCAGGTCCTCCCAAGATTTCAAAGAGGGGAACATCCCTAGAGACAGGGAGCACGAGAGCACACGGACCTCAGATGATTATAAAGCAGAGTTGCTCCAAGAACGGTAAATGCCTGTTAGAACTATCCCAAAGTATCTCTTCACTTTGTAATTCTACGAGTCTTATTCTGTTCTCAACGTAACTTAGAACACAGAGCTTCTCCTCTGCTTTGCACACAAGTGAGGACTTCGGAACAGCACATTGCAGCAAGCAATCCCACTCATGATGTTGGGAAACTGGACACTGTGTGTGTGTGTGAAGTCCAAGAGCCAATTTCTGCACTGACAGCATGTGTCATCAGTCCTTGGGCATGAACTTGGCTCCTTTTGTCCTGCAGTGGCAGGCAGTAGCTTCTGCTGCCCAGAGATCTCGGGAAGCACCATCCAACCGTTTATGAACGCTACAAAATCATGCATGAGGGTGTCCAGGTGTTAGATGCATCTCTCAGGCTGAGGAACTCTGGCATGAATGCCTTCTCCCCTGACCAATGTTTTTCTTCCGTGACAATCTCATCTGAAAGGCCTCTAGCTGTGCTCCTGAAAGTTATAATGGGATTTGTGTGCATAATTCCCATCAGATTTGGTCCCAGGGCAGTTTGGAATGGCTCTGGCCAAGGAAACAGTGTGTCCTGCTCCATGCCTTAGGGGTTCCTGTCTAGGGAATAGATGTCTACCCACCCCAGCCTATTTTTTCTTTACTGTCTTAAGCACAGATTTTTCTTTTAGGTTTTCTGATTCAAAGCACCATGCTGAGAAGGGACAAGAACCTCCTGATGTCCACCCAGAGCCTTCCAGGTCGAATGAACATGCTGACCATGACCCGAGTATAACAGTGTAAGGAATTACTCCCCCACCCCCTCACCTTTTTCTTTAGGATAAGAGTTCTTTTGTGTCTTTCCCCGCGTACACCTTTTGACAAAATCTTCTTCCAGGCTCCCTTTGCGTGCCTGATGTTAGCACTACTTCTAATGACTGACCTTCTTTCTGTGGTTTTGTATAAAAGCCTGGGAGAAAACATGCTAATTAGCTGGAGGCATCAAACAACGTCCAGCTGGATTACCAGGAGCTGCTGCTTAGACCTTAAATTTGGAAGCAGAGACTGCCTCTGGAGACACATGCCAATAAGCAGCCTGCCTCTGGTAATGCTGAGGCTCATTTCCACACTTGCACAGGCAGCGTCAGGTCTCAGGCTGCGCTCTGGTCATCCTGGCACAGCACCATCATCCTCCCCACTGACCTGTGCCTCTGCTGGGTTTGTGGGGGCTGCCTTGGTGCCTTCAGCTCACCTCATGCCAAACAGTGCATGGATAAATGGCCAAACAGAAGGACCTTGTGGATTTTGTGTGATTTCTTTGCTTTTGTGTGTATTTTGTCCCTAAATATAAAGGGTTGAGGATCTTGGCTGAACTGTGCTTCCTCATGTATGTGTTTTAGTGAGTAACCCATCTCCAAATCAGCTTGTAAAGCAGACTGTTCTGCTCCCCCAGGTGCATGCCATGCTCCATGGACTGCACCAGCGGGAGCATAGACAGTAACAAGGGGTATCGCCCTATGTGCAGAGTGAAGAAGTTGCTTCAAGAAGGCAAGAGAAGTGATAGAATTGCTTATTCTATAAGGGAATGAACATGAGAGAACGTGGGGAATTTATTTACTACAGGTAGTTCTGGAGGAGGGACTGAGAGTGCTGTGTTTGGGGTCGGGAGTCACCACGCTGGGCTTCCTTGGTGAGTGCGTGGAGATGCATAGTGAGTGGTGGGACAGCAGAGCGTGGAGGAGGGAGCTCAGAACAGGATGCTGGGGAGGAAAAAACTGCAAGGAGACAGCAATGGTGTTAGTGTCTTCTGTCCTGCTGGGACCTTCCAACAAATGGAGCTATTGTGGGTGTACCACAAATACTCCACATTGTAGATCTTCATCAAGCAGGGAGGCAAAGGAGCTGTTCTCAGACCCCAGGGATGTGAGCGTAAGTTAGACTGCTGAAGAAAAAAAAGATAGAAAACTTTCCCTTTCTGCCCAGTGTATTCCCACACACAAAGTGCCACAGGTGGAAGAACCTCAGGGAATCCCTTGCTCACTCCATTCCCTCCCCAGTCCATGGCCTTCCTATGGATAAGCCCTTGGGCTTCCCAAGCCCTAGTGCTTCCAGGTGCAGTGAGCTTGGATCAGACTTACCACCAAAAGACTTGGGAGTTATCTCCTGGGATTTTCTGTTTGCTGTTGTCTTCATTAAACATTTAGGTTCAAGCACACGTGGGACATTTTATCAAGGGGATTTTTGTATCTCTGCACACCCACCTGAAATACTGTACCTGTCTCTCTGCGTGTCCTTAGCCTGTGTCAGAAGCAAGTAGTGCGACGTAGGTGATTCCTCTCAACCCTCTCACTGTGGGCTAAGCGGAAGCAAACCCCTTTGTATTTGCCACAAGCTGGGACCACACATGCAGACAACATTTATGGCTCAGTAAATTGATCTTTAGTCTGAGCTTTTGGACAGATATGTCCTCTTTAGGCATTTTCTCAGAACATCCCAACCTGAATGGCATTCTATAGTTAGTGATCATTAGTGTTTAGATAGAAGTAAGAAATTGATATCTACCTTTATTATAAAAGAATCAAATTAATTTGGTCTTGCTTTCATTTGGGTGACTGTACCATTTGTTTTTTGGCTTATCCACTTGGTGAAATTGCAGGGATCAAAGTAACACTGGTGAAGGGAAGCCCTCAGATAATAACAAGATACAGCATAAGGGCTGCCTCCTCTTTCATCAGATATAACATTTCAGGGTTGGATCTTTGAAAGCATGTTGAGCAATAGTTTCTCAGAGTCTAATTAAATGCAGTTTTGATGCAGGAATCCATGCTAGTTTTGAGATTTTTTTTCAGTGTATCAGTATTTGGAGAGAGGTTAGTAAGCACAAACACGCAAAAACAGAAAAAGTGAAAGAACTTCTCCCTAGACTAATGCAGACAGGTGCAAATCCAGGGTTGCTGTGCAATGAGTGCAGAAATGTGTTGGATGTGCTTCTGAGATGGCACCCCCATGGGGCCAGCCTAGCAGTCTGAAACCTAGCACAGAGGTACTGGATAAATCATGGTTTATCACTGTTAGGTGAATTAACTGCCATGTTTGGAAAGAGTAAGAGAGAACTGATGTTCATCAGGAGATGCGTTTTTCTTTCAGCCTTGTTTTTGAAGTGATCTGTATTTTCTCTCTTCCCTCCCCTCTCCCCCCCATATGTTTGTGAGTTATCTGGCATCTTTCCAGGCATAACAAAGTACAGGAATACTGCACTTTTCTGGAGGCAGGAGATTCTCCAGAGGTTGCTTGTGCATTCTACAATAATTCTGTGCTCCGTGGTACTTCTGCAGACTGTAAGAATCTTCTGTCTTGGCAGGCCCAGCTCCCTACCGAGAGAAAGCAGTGTTACTGCTCCAGAGACCCCGTGTGCAAACGAATCTGACCCGTGCTGGGGAAGGTATGCAGCCAGGGAACCAGGGAACCTTCACTGCTGCCTTGCACATCTTGTATTCTCCTAGCTCCCTGTTCAAAGGCATTACAAATGCTTGCTACTTGGCTAGTGAAAACAGCCAAGAAACCAACATAATCATGCTACTATTGCATTTACTGCCCACGGTGGATAGGCACTGACAAAAGCACTAAAGCTGCTAACGGGCTTTTTCCTCCCTGACCAGGACCGCTCCAGGTTATGAGGAGCAACCCCCTCTCAGCACGGATAGTCACCGTGAGAGCCCCGGAGCCTGGATACACAATGACCTTAACCCGATGGCAGCCAGGTACAGTGGGACTGTCCCCTCGAGAGCTCATCAACAGCTTTTAAATCCTCACCCTTTGCCATTTCTGCTTCTTGATACAGCCCTGGCTGAAATCCCGGACCTATGTAAATGTCTCCTGGGTACAGTAATTAAATGGAAATGACAAGGAGAATGACAAAGGGAATATTAGGTCCAGGATTGCACCTAAATATGCTTATTCAGATTTAATTTCAGTTATCAAATTAGTTTAGAACACTACTGAATCTTGCAGCCATCCATTATGCTGGGAATTCAGCTCATGCACAGAGGGAATATACGGACCTCTGCCATTCCCCCTAAATTTAAGAACCTATTAACAGCACGGTGTCCCAGGTTTTCCTTATTGCCAGCAGAGAGGGGCATGTTACAACCTCTGCAAACTGACAACTTGTGTGAGCTGGTCGTAGCAAATAGGCATTGGCTTTATGGTCAAATTGGCTTTAATTCTTCAGCAGGTCTAACTTCAGCTCGAAAGAGAGCGCTCTCAGTGCGTATGAGACCCAGCATCCCATGCCGCTGTACATGGACCGCCAGCCTTTTAACAGCAGTGTGCCAGCACCTAGCCACAGGATACCATCCTACGCAGACAGCCAAGTATTCAGCACCAGAAGGTAAGGGTTTGGGGATGAGATGCAGAGAGAGTGACAGCTGCTGGCCAAGGAACTATATTTGAAAGGAACCCCGGTTCAGGTTATGTGATCATTGCATCAAGAAGTGAGAACAGGATTTTGTTCCCAGAGAAAGCAACCAGGCCAGGTCCCACAACATGTGCAACAAAGCTCCTTTTTGGACCTGAACAGTTGGAGGTGAGATTCTGAAGATCTGGGCTGATAACTGGTCTGCAACACTGGAGAATTCTTGGCAGGCTGTGTTCAGACCACATACGTGGTGCCTGGACACCTGACGGATTTGTAGAGACCGCATCTGCTTTTCCTCTGTAGATGCAGAGACTGAGGAGCGATCTGTTTTCTATTTCTCGTGACCCTCAATGACGCAAGTGACACGACAAGTTGCATGCTTAGAACTATGACAGGTGTCTACATCCATGTGATCTGAATTTGGCCTTTCAGCCCTTACCGCATTTCTCAGAGAGCCATAGTAACAAAGCTCTTGTTTGCGTTTGAGGCATTTGTGGACTAGGACTAGAAAAATGGGACAGACCTTTGTTGTACTTAGTAGCCTGTCATTACCCCCAGCACTGCATGGTGCTGACATGTCTCTCTGCAGTGCCATACACACACGCTTCATTCTGCCCCGGGGTTTATATCACAGACCAAGTGCTTGTCTTGCCCAAAGCAGGATTTTTCTCATCTTATGATGAGCTTAGCCTGTCCCTCTTACTCTCTTTAACGCAGCATTGATTTGCAGTGTTTTTCAGCATTGTTTAACATTAAGTTATACAGTTGCCCGAAGCAATACTCAGGATCAGAGTGCTAATACACAATATAAACATAATCTGTGCCCCAGAGTGCTTGTAAGAGAAGAATGACCATAAGCTGTAAGCTCATTTTTCCTAGTGAAAGAGCCCGAGCTCTGTCTGCATGTTAAAGCCATTCTGATAAATAAGTTCTGTCCTGGAGAAGTGAAAATGCTCAGGTCTGATAGCCAGGCGGGCCAGCTGGTCAGCAGCGCACACTTGCAGGCGGTGGTTTTGGAGAGTACTGGGAGGGGAAACAATATTCACAGTGCATCCTTTTATGAACTGCTTCAGCTTTCTGCTCGGTAGTTAGATTTTGAGTAAGCTTTCCTAGGCTCAGAGCTTTGTATGCATGCTACAGCTGCAAAACCAGCATGGGGGAAGCAGGCATAGCAAAAGGAGAATACATCGTGGCAGAGACTGCTGAGATCAAGTGTTAGTTAGCCAATGCAGGGACTCCAGTGGTTCCTGGTACAATGTAATCAGGGCTTTGTGCTTCCTTGCCAGGCCTATCCCGGATTATGAAGGGAGAGTTTATGATGGGAGAGGCAGCCCTAGGAGCAGCAGATATGACAGTGCAGTTGCCAGGGGGCACTGTGAATTTAACCCCACAGCTCCAAGGTAAGGAGTCAAAGGGTGGGATCCAGACTTGTTGACCCAAAGAACATCCCCACTGATAGGTTTACTCGGTATCTGGAGAGTCCTGGCCCGCTTCTTCTTAATTCCCTGGCTCTAAGCATGCTCAGTGAGTTGCTCTTTGCATGGATGGCTGTGGTGCATGGGTGATTTCAATGCCAAGCAGGGAGGCATTCATCGAAGAGTCTTGCCGCTTGTGAGAATCCCTCACGTGCTCAAGTTCATTGCTTGAGATTGTATCACTTCCTTTCATAGCTACCACTCCCTTCCCAGAGACACCACCATGTCCATTTCCCCGAGAAGCCACAGGGTGCCGTTCTACATGGACAGCTCAAACTATAACAGCACCAGGTAAATGGGCAGTCTCGATGCTTGTGATGGAAACCTCCGTGATGCTGCTGTGGAAGAGGAGCTAGGAAGTAAAGCCAAGAGCTGAAAGAGAGAAGAATCATTTCTGGGGAGTGCATGTGTGATCTGAAGGCACAGAACTTCTCTTAAACAGTTCTTAGCAAAAGCTACCTAGCACAGGGTCTGTGATACATCCATCTCTGGTCTCCGGAGATTTTGCCCTGAGGGTGCCAGAACAGATTGAAAGGAGATTGAATGGCTGGTTTCTGGCTATTCTCCTTTAACCAGAAATCAGCCTTGGCAGAGGCTACAGGAAAGAAGAGTGCTAAAATCAAAGAGAAATGTCAAGAGAGAAGATCACTATCTCCAGAAAGCCAATGGTTAAATGACTAAACTGGTCCCAGAACAAGACTGTTGGAAGGGGTAGGTGGAAAAAGCTTTCCTCTTGTGGAAAGCTCTCTACAGTCCTTTGTGGCGGTGTCAGTCCATCCAAGTGCCGCCTGACTCTGTACGGAGGCACCAGTGTAGGTCTCAGTGTTGGATCTATTAAGGGGGAGTGTCTTGTGTCTTGTGGGTGCGAGCAGGAGGCACGAGATTCTTGGATAGCCTACGGCTGGCTTCAGGCAAGACCAGCTTCATTCCTTCCAGAAAGATTAAGCAGGTCTTGTTGTTGAAGGGATAGGCAGAGCTGTTTTCTGAAGATATTCTTGTAGCCATGATTTTTGCACCTTCCCTGCTCCAGCTGTTGAAATGATGAAATTGGGGATGGTTATGTTGGACCTTGGCCCATATGTCCCCTTCTCCTCTCCAGCAATATGCCATGGGCTGTTTCTTTGTACAGCTGCTTCCATTCAGTCTACGTGATTCACTTCTGGTTTGTGCTTATTTGAAGATCTCGTTTGATCTGTTCTCCCATGGCCCCATAAATGAATGTTTTCCAAATCGCTTCTCCAGATAAGAATTACTGATACATGGCAGGCATAAAAAGAGGAAGGAGCCTCTTTGATCTGCAGCAAAGATGAATTCATCTGAGTGGTTAAGGGTTTTAATTCCTTCCCAAATCACCCTCCTAACGGTAGTTGTAGGTCTTTTCTTGGCTGCCAGCTTGGCTCACGTTTCTAGTGCCCACAGACTTTTCTCTCTCTCGTCAGGCTTCTCTCAATTTCGAGCGAGAGGATGTGCGCTCCGATGGCCACCTTACCGTACAACAGCCCCGTGGCCTCCGGGTACCAGCCTGATGCCAGCTCTGCCGGGTAAGGAGCAAGGGGTGGTCACGGTCCTCCAGCGCTGCAGGTTTTGCGGGCAGCCGTCCTGTTTGGTGCAGATAAGGCAGGCTTTGCTGCTTGGCCTCTGGACCGAGGGATGCTTGTCAGTCTCTTCTAGCGAGGAGCACAGACATCGCTGTGGTGGGATTTGGGGTTTCCACACGCTCCATCTCAAAGATGGAAACTGCTGCACAGATTTACACAGCTGAGGGAGGTGTTTCAAGCTGGTGAGAGGGCAGCATAATAGGCAATGTGTGGGTCCTGGTCTTGCCACAGCCTGCTCATCGCACCTAGGTAGGGATACTGTGGTCTGAAACACAGACACATGGAAAGTGTTTATGCTAAGTTTAAAAAAAAAAATAAATCTTTTCTTTCCTTAGCTGTGTCATGGTTTAGCTTAATCATAGCTTAAAGGCAGCGATGAAAATGAACCATGGAGAAAGAGCCTGATTAGTTCATTTCATGGCTCTGGGAAGAGAGCCGGTGGGCATGGTGTCTCCCCTCGCTCTGTGACAGAGCTCTAGACAGATGGACAGATGGGGGCATGTCATTTTGAAATCAGAATTTTAAAGAGGGAGAAATATGCAAGAAAGGTCATCTCTGCAAGAAAAAGCATCCCACAGACAGACTGGTAGCAATTTATAATGCATGAGAGCTCTGGAGATATTCCAGTGACAAAACAGTCGCTGTAAGTAGCGCTGTGCCAGTAGGGTTTTAATGTTAAAAGACAGAAGCACAAGCTCTGTAAATACGTATTGTGTGCATAATCCTGACATGATTTGAAAAAGACTTAGCCCTGCGAAACAGAGGATAACTGGATGAAAGAGTTGTATTATCCATCCCATTCTTTCTAATTAACTTGATTTGTTTTGGTGGGTTAATTAGAGGGGCATATTAGGTGTTATTTAGCAGGAATGCTTGATACTCAGTGTTTATTCGAGAACAACAGCATCTCGCTGTGCCTTCTCACACCCACGTTACATGTCCAAGTGCACACATGTGGTCCCTTGTGCTGTCTCTCATTAGTCGCAGCCTTTTCTAATGCAAATGCTCCTCATTCTGTTTCTATCTGCTTCTAGAAAAGGAGTCCTCTTTGTGAAGGAGTACGTGAACAGCAGCGAGCTGTCGGCCTCCCCACGCTATGGCAGGTATGAGGATGGCCCAGAGACAGCCACGGGTCTGTCTACATGTGCAAAGCACCAGCGTACAGCTCTGCTGGCTATCACACCGAGCAAGCTCCCGAGCTGGAGCCATTAGCACTGACTCAGCGTGGCACCGTGCCTGAGCTAATTAGCCCTGGAGGGATTATTACACTGGGTGGGCAAAGAGTTTTGCTAAGGCAGCAGTACGGTTTTGGGGGACTTAGATCTCTGCATGGTGCTGCCTGGTCCCACTGCAGTGACAGGGGGACCTGTGTCTGACAACCCCTTGGGGAGGGGTTAAAATCCCCCTCTGGATCAGCTGTGAGGGGGGTGATGGGGTCAAAACTCTTTGCAGTTCCGTAGGCTGCACGTTTGGCACTGCCAGGCCCCGCTGCACATCGGCACACACAAATAAAAAAGGTTGGAACTGGGGAGGAAATGTGGAGTTTGTGGGTTCTCTCTCTCAGAAGAGTCTTTTATAAGTTAGAAAAGGTAGAGAGGTGCCACTCTGAAGCTAAAATCTTCAGTCTTACGTTCTGCTCACAGGTAACTAAATTAAGCTACTCCAGATTGACACCAAGGTGACCGAGAGCAGAATTTGGCCCTAGGTACATCCTGCACTGATGTGGCAGCCAGTTAGCACCCAGTTGGCTGCCTCCCTGCTGACGTTTATCCTCCCCCAGTGCTGTGCTGGCATTGCTGTGGGGGCTGATGACAGACTCCATCCATAAATCTCTCGCCTTTCCCACAGGTCTGCAAAAGCAGACCTCAGCAGCTAGAGATAAGCACGTTGCTGCACTGCCTAAAAAACTACAGGCAAGCAGAAGGCAGAGGGGGAACGCTCAGCTAGGTGAGGCTGGGGATGTTTCTCGCCTTTTTCTGGCTGGCAAGGAGTAAGTGGGTGGCAGCACGTGGCTGGAAACATACTGGAGGAGGGATCTTCCTGTCTTTTCTACTGGCTTCTCTCTGCTTGTGCCACCTCCCTTGGCTGCAGGCTCAAAGGGGCCTCATTTCAGGGTACGTGCCCTGGTTTCCCGGCCACGCTGCCCACATCCTGCCTCTCGCTGCGGTGACGGCAGCAGCCAGACACATTTCTCAGTGCTGTGACATGGGTGCTCGGGCCACCAGCTCTTGGCTGCCCTTTTGGCCTGCCTTCAGAGAGACCCGTTCCGTGCAAACCTCCTGGCAACTCTGAGAGCAGCACCGTGGCTTCTGGCCTACCCGTGATTGTGGTACGTGTATGGGAGCAGGGTCCAGCCACCCCCGTGCAGAATCTGCAGCACGAGTGCAGCAGAGGTGGACATACCTCTGCTGACAGCCCAGCTCTGTCAGTCACCGTGGCCCTCCTTGCTAGTGAAATGTTTTTCAGCTCTCCCTAGGAAGGACTGTCCTCACCAAGGAACAGACAGCTGGGGCGTTGCAGTTAGGACTTCAGGTTAATGATTAAGGGTTCCATCTGCAATGCTCTTCCCATGCATCACTGTCAAGTGCTGACATATCCTTCTGTCTCCAGTGGCAGCCTTGTAGATTTGCCTGATTCAGAGAGAGCAATCTACAGCCACCACAGCTACCTGTCCAGCGCTCCTCCGCAGAGGTAGGACAGTTTGGGACTGCGTGGGGGTTTCAGCAAACTGTCAAACAGGAATAACTTTAAGGTTTTTAGAATATTGGTATGCGAGCAGTGAAATAATAGCATACTAATAAATAATAGAAGCTTAAATGATCTTCAGAAAATGAAGCAACGTTTACTTAGAGCTTTGTTCTGGTCTCTGCATCCCTGGGCTATTCCATGCCCCTCTGTGCTGTTACTTGACACAAACATGTGTAGAAGCAGGTATCCGCTATGGAGCAGTGCTGGTGGTAAGAAACTGCTGCTACTGGGACTAAAACTATTATGGGGACTATATAGATGGGACTAAAAACTACTGTGTTACAGAGGCACCATAGTGCAGGAATTTACTTCTCTGTTCCTTCACAGGTCCAGTGAACCTGTTTGTACTTACTGCAGCCGTGAGATCCGAGACTGCCCTAAGATCATAATAGAGCATCTTAACATCTACTGCCACGAATACTGTTTCAGGGTAAGAAGCCTTTCTGCTGACCGCCTTCTATGTGCTGCTGTGAAATGGGGTGGTGGGAGGAGGAATTCTGCAAATTTTTCCCTCAGGCTTTGTGTAGAGTACAGAAGCTGTACTAAATGCTTGCACCCACGTTGGAACAAGAAATGATGCAGTCACAGGTGTTGGTTGTGTCCCCAAAAGTTTTTCATCTACTCAAATGCGTATCAGAACAAGGAGGATTCTTCACTGTCGTCTGGTAGAATAGCAGCATGGTCTTTCCTCACGTCCCTGGGGTAGACTTGGTGCTTTGTGGCCTTTGTTCCTCAACGCAGGGCTTGCTGAACCTCGCAAACTTTGCGAAGTTTACAGGTGAAGAGCATGGAAATGGTGGGTGTGAGTGGAGGAAGCCCGAAGCAGCAATTATCTGTTGTAGGAAAGCTGAGTCTCAAAGGTCTCTTTGGCATCTTCACACTTCATAAAGAGGTTCAGATGCTGTTCATTTCTCTGCCCCCTTCATACTGACATTAACGTGTGGTGCTTTGGTCACTGTCCAACCACCTTGTTTTCCCTTTGGCAGTGTGGAATTTGCCACAGAGCGATGGGAGATCTTCTGGATAAAATATTCATCCACCGGGACATTGTCCACTGTGACAAGTGCTACGAGAAACTCTTCTAGGTGAGTGCCCCTTTACACTGTCAACATAAATGGCTCGATGAGAGAGCTTATGGAGTGTTTAATGAGTGAAGAGCGTTTAACCCTCGTAATTACTGGGTTTTCCTGTGGGTTTTTAGTGGGAAGTAATGACCCTTGTTGCAGAAGTAGCTGGAAACATGCTCCAGCAGGCCTCAGGGATTTCAGAGCCAGAATCTGGGGTCATAACATGACAGACAGGCTGTGTTAGCCTCACTTGGGGGAGGCAAGTGGAAGACTGGCTGGAGTGATGAGAGAAATATCCCTTAGGGTATAAGAGTCCTCTCTGAGAGCAGGTTGTGAGTTTCCCCTCCCTGTCCTGGGCTAACCTGCTTTATGTAACGTTCCTTTGAGGTGAACCCCTCCCAGGAAAACCAAAGAGTTGTACGCTCTGTTGGCAAAGCAACAAGGAATTAGACCGGATATAATTTTGTTTTGTCTGATAACCTGGATGGGGTGGGAGTTGCCACAGTGGCAATCAGAAACCCTGCTGCTGCACTGAGACTATGAAAAGAAGTCTCTTTTCCTTCCCCCGCCTTGTGATGGAGAGTTGGGAGGGAAAGGGGCACCTGCCTCTCTGCATACATGGCTGCTTTGTTCATCCCTTGATGTGATGCGACTGGCTGGCTTTTTTCATCCCCTTCCTGCGTGTTCGTCTGCTCCACTGACCTCTGTAGTGCAGTGTTTTGTGTGCTGCTCAGCTCCTGTGTTCACCTTCTCTTTATTTGCTTGCAGGGTTTTGCAAAGCTGGAGAAGGCAGCCAGTGAAAAGTCCTCAGCAGCACGTATATGAATACATCTACCAGCTCCTGACTGGCTAAGATAGCAGAATTCCTGCTCCCCCTTCCTGAAGTTATTTTCCCTCTCACTGCCTCATCACAATGAATGGGTTTAACATCCGCTAGCTTATGCTGTCAGCTGCACGCAAGACAAGTGCCAATGTTAACAAGATAAGGCAGTGTCATCTACAAAAGATAAGTGGGCTGATTTTCCAAAGGTGCTGAGCCCCTCCACCTGTCTTTAACTTCATTAAGATTCCAGAGCACTCCTGTGCTGGAAATCAGGCAGAGCTCCTTAGATCTATGTAAGCTGATTGCAAGAAATATTTTCTGATATTTTTTTTCCTTTCGTTTCTGCAATCAGGCTGCAGCTTAGAGTGTGTCAGCTGGCACAAAGCAAGCAGATCCGAGAACTGTTAAATACTAGATTTGGATTCTTGGGAGGGTTTGAATTTAGCTCCTAGCAAAAGCCTATTTCTGCTTCTTTTACCCCCAAATTCTGCCTAGAAATAGCTTCTGCCTGATTTCCATTTGCTTTCCATGGGCTTTCAGGAGCACTTGCAGACTCACTTTACTCTAATTGTGTGTCAGCTTTAATTTCCCTTTCCTGCCTACTCCCTAGTGGATTCCTTCAGCAGCATGTGTGTCTGCTGTCTGTTTGGGAAGATAAACTACCAGGTGAAAGAGTGTTAACTTGGCCTCTGATGGTAGGTGTCCAATGGCCATACAAAATGTGCCAGAGAAGCGGTGTCTCAATTGGCTCTCCTGACAAGGAACATTGCTTGACTGAAACCTGAATTTTCCTCCACCTCGCAAAGGCTTGCTGTGATGCCTCTTTTATTGCTTTAAGTTATTTACATCTCAAATGCTCTCTCACAAAAACGAACTTCTAGCAGGTGCTGTACATGCTGAACATCAGAAATGCATAATTTTAGCCCTTAATTCAGATGTTGAGAGGGGAAGAAAGTTGAACAACTAAAGCTGAAAGTCAGCCTCAGTGCCTTAAATGTACGCCACTGACTGTGTCCATGGAGTTACTGTTTTTTTCTTTGAAAGCATTAGGAGTATCTGCAAAGCACACAAATCAGTTCTGTAGTAGCTCTTACATGCCAGCCACTGATGGCAAAAGCTCTAAAGCAGACTATTGTTAGACAGATAATTCTTTATGCTCTTAGCGATGGAAGTTGGCATGCATGCAAAAGCTTAGCAAGTTACTGTTTTTACGGCACCTGTGCTACATAGTGTTTGGGGTTCTTTTTAGGCCACTGTACCATTTATTTGAGTAAAGTGTAGGCATGATCTTAAAAGCACTCCACAAGGGGAACTCCAGTTGAAACCAGTAACAGCTCTGCTCCTGGCAAGCTTCAGGGTGAGAAGAGAGAGTCTGACAGGGACTGGGGCAGCTCCATCCTGAGTGCACGGTACAACAGGGGCCCCAACAACCCTCCCCAACCCCATTACACATAGCGGTGGAGACACAGGCATGAGATTTTCAAAACTGTGGACTGATTTTGGCTACCACTGTTTCTCAGTTACCAAGATGTTACAGAGATGGTACTTTCTGAACAGAAGAGGATCACAAAGTGTCTGATCTCCCCCAAACAGCTCGCTTCCAAAAACCATGGCCTATAATTACAGGTGCCCTTTGAGAAGATGATCTGCAGAAATAGCGTGTTCACCCACGCTGGAGCTCCTGGCGGGTGTGTGGCCTTCTGGGGAACAGGTTTTATCCACTGCATGTTTTGTGTCATCTTTTCATCGCTGTATTTCCCTTGTAGCAATTGTTTAACTTCCAGCATACAGCTCTAATAAACATTCACCTGTCAGGTACAGCCTGCTTCCTTGTGTCACCATGTAACAGAGCTCAGTGAGTTTTTTCTGTTTCTTTTCTTCTCAGGGGCCTGCTTTAGTGGAGGGGGAGGCACTGAGAATCTGGGCACTGAGGGGCTAGGTCTGGCTCAGCAAATTTAAGAGATGATAGCCACACATATGCAAAAATTGGCTGCTAGCTGGGCAAAAGGGAGCCTTGGTCCACATGGCACCCTTTGAAGTGTGACAAAAAGCACTGGGTGATTTTTTTTCTGGCTGCTCCCAGCGGTACTGCCCATCCCTCACCCACCTCATGATCCTGGGGGTCTTTTCCAACCTTAACGATTATATGGTCTATAGGGAGAGAGCTGCCCCCCCCACCCCGTCACAAAAGCACTGTCACGAATCCCTTCATGGCCTCCCCCCTAAAAAAAAAAAAAAAAGATGCATCACCCAAACCGAACCACCAGCTTATTCTAAAAATAATAACGCTTATATTACGTGTCTTGAAGAATCGCCAATCACCCCTCTCCCATCTACCCTCCTACACAAAAATGAAGTGAAACGAGTTAAAGACACGAACCCGAAAGCATTTTATTTGTCCGCAAACGCAGCCCCCCCGCCCCCAAGGCGCCTTTCCCCTCACGGCCCCGTGAGGAGACCGGCAACCTGAGGGGGGCCGGGGCCGCGCGCGCCCCCAGCAGCCCCACGCACGCGCAGAGGGCGAGAAGGCGGCGGGCGCGCGCACGGCGCGAGGGAAGGGGGCGTGGCCGCGGCCCGAATGCGCGCGCGGCCCCCTCCCCTCCCGCCCGGCCCGCGGGGCTCCGACCAACGGTCGCCGCGGAAAGGCGGCGGGACCGGACCGGATCGGACAGGACCGGAGCGGGACGGGGCAGACCGGACCGGACCGGACCGCATTAGAGAGGAGCGGAGCCTCCCCGCGGGCACCGCCTGAGGTAAAAGGGCGGGAAAATGGGGGGGGTCGGGACTGAGGGCCCGGCTCGGCCGCGCCCCGCTGCCCTCACGGGGCCGGGCTCCCCCTGCCCGGGTGTCTCGGAGGGCGCCCCCCAGCCGCTATGGGACCCCCGGGGAGCCCCTTGTGGCCGGGAGGTCTCGTCCGGGGATGGGTGAGGGAGCGCTGGGTGCCCGCCGGCGGCGTGTGGGCTGTGCTGTGCGCTCAGCCCCGCGGCTGGTCCTGCTGGAGCCACGCCGCCGCCCTACCCCTCCGTGTGGCACGTAGGAGATAAAGAACTGACAGGATTTCTGTCAGAAATGGGGAGAAAAGGGCCAGCGGCGTGCTCCCCGGGTCTGCTCTGCTGCGGGTACCCAAGCAGGAGCCGGGTACCCGGGTTTTATCCCGGTGCGCTTTGTGCGCTCCCTGTAACGTGTGGTGATCGCCCGGCTGCCGGCCGGGGGCACCGACACCGGCATCAACCGGGGGCAGGCGGCGGAGGAAGGAGGAAGAGAGAACAGGCAGGCTCCAGCCGCCCAAATCCCGGGTAAAAGCAGCCGCAGCACCTGCAGCAGAGCCCTTCAGCTTCCAGGTGGCCGTGCCCCGCGGCCCCTCCTCTGCCATCCTTCTGCGAAATAGGATTTAATTTTTTTATCATTATTATTATTTTAGGGGTGCCTGGTTTCCTTGCTCCACGTAGCATTAATCTCCTCTCGGGGGCTTTTCAATGAAGACTCAATTCGGAAATAAACACGCTGAAACCGAACGCTGAGGTAAACTGCTAGCGCAGGGGAGGGCCAGCGTTGGCGTGGTTGTAGGGTGCGTGCTGCGAGCGTGCACCCCAAGCAGCACGATGCTGCTAAACGCAGCGCTTGGAAGCAGCCCGTCACTGTTAAACCGGTCGCTTTATGGCTTCCCGGAGGCTGGGACACGGCTGCAGGGTGAAGCTGCCTGAGCCGTGGGTCCCTGCAGGCTCCTCGGCCCCCACAGCCACCCGACGAATTGGAGTGCTTCGGGTGAGGAAGGCAAAGAGATGGCTGCCTTCTGTAACGCTTACTGGATTATGTTGTCTGCGGTGGGGTTTGTTTCTCTCTATTTTCTTTGCCTTATTTTTTTTTCTGCGTTCACATCTTGCTTCTGTGTCCTCAATGACAACAGGAAGATACACCTGTAAAGACACCAGTTATGCTTATTTTCACATACCCCAGTAAGCTATCCGTAATCATTGATGCCCAGTCAGACCTTGATACAAGTTGATACAGAAACAAGTGTTTTTGTGCCTGTGTGTTTTGCAGGATAAACCTGGTAGCAAACAAAGGATGTTTTTACCATTTTCTTAATGCTGTCATTGTCTGACGTCAGTGCCTTGTTAATTATGTTTCCTGACTTTGCTCAATCAGTATTTTTTCTCATGTGTTTTGGTTGTTACCAGATGGGAACTAAACTATTGTGCATGATTAAATTAGGCTCCTTTTATATATGGCCTGATTTGTAGCATAAACATTGCATACCCAGGTATTTAAAAGAGTAGTTTGTTTGTGTTAAAAGTCTTCTTACTGATTTATTTGTTCGTTTTCACTAAATTTTGATTGAATTCTGTCACCTCGTACCCCAGTACCATTAGCTTATGTTTATCAAAGTCGGCGTTTTTGGTGGTTTAAGTTTTTTGTTTAGAATATCGTGTGTCTTTACAGAGCTCCTGTACCTTTGTCATGTCTTGCAGTGAAGCCGCACGTTTTGGATGATGGTAGTTCCTGGGAGCGCCCCGCTCATACAGCAGGATCATGCTCTGGAGCCTGGCTTAGGGCGAGACTCGACGGAGAATTCGGCCATGGGCCCCGACACGGAGCCGGCGTCCGAGGAGGTTGGCCCGGAGCTGGAGGAGGTGCGGAAGCTGCAGGAGCTGGTGCGGAGGCTGGAGATCCAGAATCAGCACCTAAGAACGAGGAGCCGCAGGAGCTTGCTCGGGACCATGCAGAGCGAGATCCGCACCAGTGTGGATAACCATGACCCTGGTCTCAATGGGATGGAAATAAATAATAGCATCAACGCTATAACCGAGAAGCAGGAGTTGCAAATAATGGCAGATCTGCACAACAAGTTAAGCAAAATCAGGAAGGAGGAGGGAGAGAACAATTGCTTAAAAAAAGGCAAAGATGCCCAAATGCAATATAGTTGTAACAGTGCCACTGAGGAATTGTCTTCCAACACGTACGAGGCGGAAATGAAGACTGATGATAACGTTAGGCGTTCCTCACGTATGGATGGGAGTAATAGCACAGAGCTTATGGGAAACTCGGTTGTTGCAGGTATTGATTCCTCAGTTAAAATACACGAACAAAATCCAAACGAAAACTGCGGAGATGTAGAAAGTCTTTTGAATAACACGGCTCTGGATGAAGTGAAAGTGTTGGAACTCGAGAACTGCAATGAAGAGGAAGATAGCTGGTATGTATTTGGAAACTTTGCTCATACGTAGAACTCACGCTGCTGCAGTTCCAAGTTTCTGTGTTTAAACGATATGTGATATTTTTTAAAGATATCAAATGCTTTGATTTTTAGCAGGAAGAAAGTGCCTGACGTTATTGATTGTTGTTATTTTTAAGAACACTGTGCCGGAACTTTTTTGTTCCTGAAGCAGTTTAACTGTAAGGCTTGTCCTTCTCCTTGCTGAAGCTGCTGGAGCACGCGTAGAAATTCTCCTTTCCTTGTTAGTTCATTAACACACGCAGAATAATGGATTTTTAATCTTCATACATAAGCATCAAATGTTGTATTTACAATAAGTATTTAGCAAAACACAAACTGAGATCCTAGAGCATCTGGAATTTGTGGCTTTCACTAATACCTCCAAAGAATTCACTTCCTGAGTATGGTTTCTTTGCAGTTAACCGTTTTCTTTTGTTTAGCGACATGATCTGAAACAGATCAATGATGTCATCCTTAACTGACCTTACTTTGTAGGACTCCACCAGCAGCCTCATTTACAGCTGGCTGTATAAATCAGCAGATTAATTTCCCTTGCCCTTCCAAAACTAGTTAAAGTTTGAGGCTAATTCCAGCTCATGCAATAACTGGGACTGGAGATTTCATCCAAAGTTCTGAATTTTAAGACTTTGTAGGATAGCCTCAGGGATCTACAAATTGTGTTCCAAACTTATTTAGCTGGAGATTAATCTGGCAGTGAAGATAGCATTCCAGAATGGCTACTAAATACAAAACAAGCCGTAAAATCTAAAAATCCATTAGCTGTTGCAAGCGAGGATAAACTATTGTTTGTAAATGGCATGGAGCTCAGTAACTTAGTGATGTCAGCTCAAATCTATTTTTTTAATTATTTAAAAAACAGGGAAAGCATTTTTCTGATGGCAAAATGAAGGAAGACTGCTCTTCAGCATTAGTTAGCTTTGGAAAAGAATTCATAAGGTTAGAAGTGCTCTTCAAAATTGATTTATCCTGTGCTTTTTTTGTTGTTTGTTTGTTTTTTAATTTTCCCTGGGCAGTCAGAAAGTTCTCCTGCACACCTTTTCCTGGCTGCAGCTGGTACATGTGATTCCTCGTTTGTTTGTAACTGCTACTGACAGTCACGACGCAAGCCTCGTTTGGACACCCAAATACTGGTTCTAACTTGATCACTGAAAATCTAGCATACCTACAAAGTATTTTGATCAGATTTAATTAAAAAAAAAGAGGGGTGGGGGAAAGGGATGTATTTGACAAGCTGGTATATTTAACAAGCTGTTAATATTCCTTATTTCCAGTCTTGCATACATGCTTATATAGCCTACAACATGAGACATTCTTCAGACTAGGTTGTCTTGATAAAGAAACCAGACACAGCTGGAGATTTATACGGGCGATGAATACTGGGAAATGAAGCCGGGAGAGATTCTGCACTCAAAGGCTGAGTTTATTAATCTCGCCTTGAGTTGGTGGCTAATAACGTCGTTCTTCTTTACCAAGTACTGAAAGTGAGGAACTAATAATGGATGTAGAATTAATAGTGCATGCCTGTGCTTAGTGCCAAGTATCCTAAATTCACTTTGCAAGAACATCTTGTATGCTGCCTGTGCAGATATTCTCAGGTTCCTATCAGCAATAGCCAGATAACAGTGGTTCTGTGGATGTTGATTTTTTTTTTTTTTTAAAAAAGGAGAAAAGCTGCTAATGCTATACGGATTTAGGATCAACTTTAATAAGGTGGCTTTGCTGACTGGGGGGGATTTTGTACTGCCTGGACAGAAGTAATAACTAAATATGTCAAGCAGCGCATTAGTCAAAGCGAATAGCTTACCATATTGTCATAGTTGCAGTCTTTTTTAATACCATATGTATGGGGAAAAAAGCGGTAGCAAATATCGAAGATAATCTTGTAAGCACACCTTTGACATTTAATGCTTTGAGGTGGTCTCTGAGAAGCGCCCTGCGGCTTGTGTTCCCCTCTCGGTGCTGAGCTGACAGGCTGCTACTGTCCCCGACCTCCTCCTTAATATCTTCTGGTAGGTGGGATGACGCTCCGTGCCATAAAGAATACAGAAAGCTTATGTTGCAGTTTTCTAAAATATGAAACAGTTTCAAATATGGAATGGGGAAAATAATAGCATTTAAAGCGAGCGGCTGTAGTTCTTACATCCTCATGTCACTTCTCCAGTTTTAAGAATATGCCCAAACCAAAGGGTTGCCTTGTGCTGGTGCCCTCGTGATTTAAAGGGTCTGAAACCTCCAGCAAAATCTCCTGTGTGGATTTTTGCCACCTGAGCTAGCAGCATGCAGAGTGCCAAGGGGGAAGCACGATGGAGTGGGTCAGAGGAATTGCCGCAGGTCTCTGTATGCACAAGTAGAGTCTGGGTTCCTGCCCCACTGAGAACACTGTTCCTTGGTTCAGACAGCAGGCGTTTCTGTGCTAACAGTGCAGCTTCCCTCGGTGTCACCTGGTGTCTCGTGTGCTGCTTTTAAAAACAAGGGTGTGACGAATGAGCTCCTGTGAAACATGAGGTACGGCATCACAGGCGGTAACGGTACTCTGCGCTTCTTTGGTGTCTGTCCCTTGACTTGCTTCCTTAGGTCGCTTTCTCAAGTAGCTGTTCAACATTGTAAATATCCTCGAGACCCAGTTGAGGGCAAGTCAGCTTTCTGCGTTGTCCAGCTCAGCACGATGCTTGGCGTAGGCTTCAGTGGTCTCTGCCCCGTATTGGATTCCAGCTCGGTCCTTCGTGGTACACTTCTGTGCACATCAGCTCCTGAGCTGGTTGTAGAAAGGCAGAAGGGAGCCAACGGGATACACGTGCAGTCGTCCTGCCTCGTTTGTCATTCCTGCAAGCTCCCTGCGTGGAAGAATTAAGTTACAGTTTTCTGTGAGCTTAGTTCGATGTTCTTCACGTGGTGATTTGTATTCAGCATTTCGTTACGCAGACCGCTGCTGCTTGTTTGGTGCCTTGCAAATTGTCAGTTATCTTTCCTGGTAAGACTTAGGCGAGATGATTTGGATTTGGAATTAAGACAAAATGATTCAAATTCCACCCACCTCTGAAACACAAAGCGTTCCTGTTGGTGTGGCATTGCATGAAAGAGAGAGAAAAATGGTCAAGTATTGAAGAAGCTGAGCTTTGCACTCTTTCTCCTTGTTACCAGATTAGACGATTTTTATCTCCCTCCCCCTGTTTTTCTGTTACTGGGATGAGTAACAGACTCATCCATCCACACATTGCCTTGAACCCTTGGTGGAAGGAAAGAAGAGGCCCTTGGACGTGTCTCCCCAGTAGTGCTACTGCTGTTGTTTGAGATGATCTTCAAGCTAAACGTTCTGCATCCCCGGGGCTAAAGCTAAACTGCCAGCAGGTTAACCCGGGGCTTTAGGTAGACTTCTAGGTGTACTTTTCTGCCTTTTTTTGTAAAAAACAAAACAAACAAACAAAAAACCCCTCAAACCTAACAATCGTGCAAATTCAACAAAATCTTTTAAAGTTTCTTTAAAACTGTTGAGTTCCATTTTGAAAAAGCTGTAAAATGGGTGTCTATATGAATGTACAAATCTACTCAGCCTTATATCCTGTTATTTTTTATTTTGTGGGGTGAAGAGAAGAACGAATCCCTGTGCCACTCAGGTGAATCCCTGTGTGGCTGTTTCATCCACGTCTTGCAGGGTTTACATCGCCAAAATCACGTCTCCCCACTGAAAGCAGGCCATGCCACCATCACCTCTGTGCTGTGTTGTCTCCTGTTTGAACCCAGGATCCCCACACAGCAGGGAGGGACCCCTTGAAATAATCTTTGAGCCAGCCATATGCCTGGTTCCTACAAAGAAATTGCTATTTAGGAGCTTCCTTGGAGCGTGTGTTTTCAGCATTAGCTCTGGCTCAAGTTTTATGGCGTTTAATTCAATACACTGCAGGGCATCTTCGCTGTTAGCTTGTGCCGTGAGAGATGGGAATGAAGCTTCTGGAGAAGTCCCACCAAACGAGGGATTCTGCACAGAATTCAGGTATTACACCAAAACTGCATCCTGGAAACGTGACATCTTCCCCCTCTAAGCTGGGGAGAGCTCCAGCTGCCTTCCCTCTCTGGACTCACTTTGTTTCAGAGGCCTTGCAGTAGTTCTCCAGGGATCTCCCATTGCCTACAAGGATGTGATTAGCGACAGTAACTTGCACGGTGTTAGTTTTTCAGACAGGTTAGCTTATGAAAAGCTGCTAGAGGTATTTCCAACACTGTATCAGCTAGCTCTGTGGCATTAGTGTACTGATGACTTAGCAAAACCATTTCAGCTTGTTTGAGCAGCCCTTTGTGTTAGCTGTAGGAAGCCGTTCTGATGTGTGGAGCAACGTCTGACCCGCTGTGTGCAATGCTTGGGCAGAGGAGCTCCTTCAAATCCCTTCTGTGCAGCTCTAAGGTAATGTTTTCATCAGCAGCCTCCAGTGCTGGTAGTTGCCAGTGCCCGAATGGAGTTAGCTGGAGTGAGAGCCTACCGGCTTGTCTGACGCTTGCGTGCAAAATGCAGCCTTTTGGTTTCAGTTGCTTTTGATGGGGGAAGCCTGAAATGCCGGAGTTTGTCCAGAAGCACAGGAGATGCTTGCTGAGGGTTCCCTCTGAAATGAAGGGTGGGCAGGGGGCCGTCTGCTGGGCCTCGGGAGGGGGCTGCAGCAGGAGCGGTGCTGCCCCGCTCCCCCGTGGGACCCATGGGTGCCCCTCACTCTTACAGACGAGTGGCCGTGTCAGGAGATTAAGCTAATGTGGTGTAGGAAGCTCCTCCGACTTAGTGCCTTGATTCTTGGTGGTTCGTTCAGCAGGATTAGTCACTAGAGAGACATAAAGTGGTGCTGCCTCTGGGATCTGCTGCGCACTGGTTTTTTCCTTTCTCTGGTTTCTGTTTCTTGGGAATGAAAGCTCAAACTGCTCTTTTAGCTAATGCTCTACTGCTTGTGTTTGAGGAGTGATTTCCACAGGGATTTTCTCCTTATTTCTTTCATCTGTCATTTCATGGACCGCGTACATATATATATATATATATATATAATATATTTTCTGCTGTTGCTTTCCACAGCTCTCCGTTACTGATTTTTCTGTTCAACAGCAGTGTTAGATTTGAGACTGGGAACTGCAGCAGCACAGTAATAAATCTGAAAACCCACCCTCTCTGAAGGCTGATATGTAAAGGAAAGGCAAATGAGTGCATTGTGTGTTTGAAATGCTTGCTTTATAGAAGAATGTAGCTGCCTTCTTAGCGCTGGGGAGGTGTACCTTCTAAATAGTTCTAAACACGTTTAGCTTCCCCAGGTTTCTGTCTCCTTGTGTCAGTGTGTAACTCAAAGCTTCCCAAATCAGCACAGTGGCACTTTGGGTACTGCTCCAGCTATTGGTGCTGAGTGCCTGGAGGTGATGTGTAACAAACCAAGCTTGTGTCATAACAGCTGGGGTTCATTTTATTTTCAGTTTAACTTACAAGTGTATTAATTATAGAAATGGGGCTGCACAAAGTTCTCATCGTACAATCTACAGGTTGACTTGTGGAAATACTCTGCAAGATGAGGACCTTAAATTTTCAGGCACTGCTTTTGCTCTTACAATTGATCTGATGCATTACTAAACTGTAAAGAAGCTTTTTTTTAGTGAAGAGTTCAATTTAAGAAAGTTGTCATAGCATCGTCTAGATTCTTTTTGTTTGTTTTCTCTAAGGAGGTATTTTCTAAAACAAACACTAGTGGCTACTGGCTCTTGTGTATCCTGTAACACTTGAAAATCGCTAGAGGGTGTTTTGCTGTTAGTGCATTGGAAAAAACTGCAAAGAATGCCACTGATTTATTTTTGAAATCCTTTTTCTTCCATTATTCTTAAGGGAAGAAAAACCTCGTGTTGTGCTCGCTGCCCAACCAAAGCCCCTTGCCTCTTACCAGAGGTGCATTTCACAAAATACTTGATAGGGAAAGCAAAATGCGTACAGAGTAAGGAGAAACTAAGGATGCATTGTGTGAGGTTTTCCTCACGGAAGCTGTAGAGAATCTCATTCATATTTAATGAATAACACAGCAAATCCCTGATATATCAAACTGAGAATAGATACTTGCCCAAGTGTCTACTTCCTGAGCTCTGTATTAGGCCTTGGAGCTATTTAAACAACTGGTTAATTTTCAGTTGTAATTTGACAAAAGAAAATATTCGAAGCATAACTTTTTGCTGTTTTAAACAGAACATGCTTGCTACCAAAAACTGCTGAGTTGTAGGAACAGAGTGCAAGGTAAAGCTTATTCAGTAAGCAGGTATTTGCTAAACCCCAAAGACTTTGGCTGACTTAGAAACTGGCAGCTTTGTGCACGCTTAATGGCATGCCTGAGTACATTTTTTCCAGTGATTACTGGATTAAGTTCTCCTGACAAATCAAACATGCTCACAGGGTGAAACAACCAGAAACAAAACCCTGCGTATCTGGAAACAGAGCAGAGTGAACTTCCGTTGTCACAAAAACCTCTTTCAGACAAAAACCTGTTTGAGTTGGGCTACAAATGTGGTGCTGTCTTAGCTTGCCTCGCTTGCTGTGGCCGTTGTGCTAGCGGGGTGATGGAGGATGGCGCTCTAGGGAGGCAGTAGGAAGGGACAGACTTTCAGCTCTGAATATTGTCCAGAAAAGTCCTCGCTTCTGGTTGTGGGGCTGGTGGGTTTAGTTTGTCGGCTGGTGGTGTGCAGAGCTGTGGGAGAATAAGCCGTGAGAGCGCGCTGTCACGGGTTAGCTTGGGGAGCGTTGAACCCTTGCCCAAAGCTGCTAAAAAGGAAAATGGCAGCACAGGCTTCGTGAAATCAAGGTGGAACTCCTCCGAAGGCGTTATCTTTCTAGAAATTGCCTGGCAGCACTCTGAAAAATTGAGTTGTCTTTACTTAATTGAGTTTAGTTAAATCGTAAGCGAAGCAGTCTCTTGCCAATAGACTTGTCAGCTGAAAAAAATGAGCCCTCTGGCAGACCGCAGAGCAGGTTGCTCTGCCTCGCGGGGAAGCAGCTCCAGCAATCAAACGAGCATCGTAATTTTCTGCTGGTGCGGTCCTGGGTAGAAACATGATTAGAAGGAGCTGAGTAGAACAAGTACTTCCCGAAGTAGAGCAAGATTTTCTCCCTAAACCTAAAATAAGCAAAGAACAGCGTGACCTGCCCTAAGGAGGCTGTTGGCCTCTTTTTTTTTTTATGGTTTTATTGCTGCTTTTTTGGTCTGAACTGTAAAACAAACCCAGGGAGAGCGAGCGCTTCGCTTTCTCCGTTTTATTCAGGCTGAGTGGTTGTAATGCTCGTTTGCCCGTGTGGAAACAGCAAGGTTTGCTTTTGGAGTCTTTTGTAAGAGATCATATTGTATGTTCGGGAATATTGCCTTCCCTTTTCTCAGCAAATACTTTCCATGTAGCAAATTAGCTTCTGGAATTTTTTATTTGTGTGTGGTTTTACGTAAAGCTTTCTATCAAAAAGCCTCCACGTGAGACACAGCTATGTAGGCGGACTCTCTGCTCCCCAGAAAGAGGATCTGGCCAGGGGTAAGAATATTATTAAGATCAGTAAAGTTGTGAGTGGCATGTCAAGAGACAATGGAGGATAGTTGCCTCCCACTGGCATCCCCTTCCCCAAGAACTGGGCGATATCAGGAGTCAATAGGAGGTGTGACAGCTTCACAGCAAGCGAATAGAGGTGTCCCAGTGTGCCAGTTGGCTGCCGGGGTGCTAAAAGAAGAGAGGTAAGGACCCAAAAGGAGATAAGAAAAAAAAAATCTGTATGGAGATGCTCAGTCTGGTAGCCCCAAATAGCAAAGGTGTGGGAGTCCTGGAGAGCTTTCTGTGCAGCTTCTGGGTCGATCTGTTGTTCTATTGTCTGAATCTGGGTACAGGATAGGGGATGGGGCCGTAGCTTAGATGGATGTTTTGATGTTGGTATGGTATTTTAAATATCACAGCTCTTCATTTTCTTTAGGCCAGTCATCGCTTTCATGGGTAGGACACCTGAAAACTGAGAGTCCAACAGAATGTTTATATAGCTCAAACATGAGGTGTTTTTTTTTTTTAGAAATTAGTGGGATAATTACTAAAATATCAGATGACTTATGTTAGTTTTGTTGGGGGAAGGGTTGTTTTTTGAACTGAGCATGAGATGTCTGTGTGAGGAGTAATCAGAGCAGAAAGACTTGCTGTGTCTCGCTGCCACAGCATACAATGCTCCTGCTAGAAGAGGGGCGCTGAGCAGGCCCTGCTGAGACAGATGGACTTGGGAGCCACAGGCTTTGTGTCTGCAAAGAACAGCTAACCTTCTCAAACAGCTTCTTGTATGTTCAACCCCAAAAATATAGTCTCAAAGCATCTCTCTTCCTGAAAGGTATTCAGTACCTCAAAGATTTCAAAGAGTTGGGAGATTCGTACATCTTTTGGTATGCTTCAATCCAAATTCAGTAGTTTGAGCCTTTGGTTGAGAACCTTACGGCCTTGTTAACAGGATCAGAAAAGTTTCTGCTTTCAGTAGTCTGCTCTCTGCTTCTTACTGAGCTCCGAGGTGTCACCTCTCAGACCCTTCCATCAATTGCACAGATGGAGGTCCTAAAGTTCGTCACCTCAGAACGTGCTCCCCTACCTGTGAACCCTTGGTATGATGCTTTGGGTGACTCCAGGAGAATGCTCTATTAAATAGCTTTTTGTAGCAATGCATTCATAGCACAATAAATATTTCAGCATGTGCAGATTAAGACAACTTAGATGGAACTCTAATTTGAAGCAAGGTATGTATTACTATATGCAGGAACTATACCCTTTGACCTTTCTTGAGAGAAATTGTCTACTTGTGGAATAGTTAAGATGCTGCTTTACACATGATCAGTTGTAATCCAAGGCTCTACGCTGATTAATCTGTTTATACATAAGTCTAGTCCTGCAAAATGATTCTAAGTGTATTAAAATTGTCAAAAACTTGGGCGTTGTTAGAACTTAATTAACACAACAATTTAAAAAAGGAAAGGTAACGTACAGTTAATACTCCCTAATTGTTTGAAGATTTCTAAAGTGTTTAATTAAATTGCTTATCCTGTCAATCTGGGGCTACTCTATAACTATGCCTGCAGTGCCTGTGAGCGGCTGTTACAAGGCAGGAGACAAGTGTTAGACATTTGTGTAATACAGCTTTAACACCTAGACCTGTAAGGTTTTTTAACAGACCAAAAACCAACCAAACATTTACAAATTTCCAAAAGAAGATGAAGATTAAATTAGAATCACCTTGTCACCCTTGCTATCTTTGCCATGGGGTGTTTTTTGAGGGGAGATATGGAGGGAGAGGAAGGAGCTCTAGGTGATGGTGAGTGTGCCAAATGGAAATCCGTGCTCAACAGCTTAAAAGTTCCAGCAGTACTGCAGCATGTCAGGCCTGAAGCTTGCTTTGCAGAGGCTGTGTATTTCTCTGTGAAGCTGTCTTTTAAGTGAATTTAACTGTCATGGTAGTACATTTGGTTTCTGAGTCACAGTTTGCATTTTTTTTCCCACTGCTTTTAAGTTGGGTAATGTTTCTGTTGCTTACTGCTAGGTATACTTCAGTAAATGCTACTTCAGTGCTGGCATGCACGAGTTAATGGGCGTTTCTGCTGTCCCTTTTCAATCCTTACAAAGGCTATATGTGTCCCCAAGAAAATCTGCCGCAGACCAGAAAATGGGCTCACCTTTAAAATGGTGCCGCCAGGTGTTGGACAACCCCAGCCCTGAGACTGAAGCAGCCTGCCGAACTCTGATAAACAGGCTGGATCAAGGTATGGAAACTGCAGGCTTTGCTTCTTCAAGTGTCTTTTTATTTCCGCTTGCATGCTTTGTGTTATTGAGGAGTAATAAGGAGACGTGAAGTTTTCAGTTACTGTACTGGAGAATATCTGCAGAGACGGCACCTTCAGATGTTGTGTTCTTAGTGTGTATTTGTACAGCAGTGTTTGTCACTGTATGAAAACCTCCCTGCTTTTGGTTTACCCCATCAGCTGACCAAGGTAAGAGATTGTTCTGTAAACGTTAAGAAAACAGTGCTGATTGCAAGTAAGAGACTGAACGATGATCCCTGCTGTTTTGCCTCCATGTATCTTTTTACAATGCAAGTACAGACACTACAAATTTAATGCCAAATTGGCCACCTTGTTTTCTGTTCTTTTAATGTGTGCAGAGCTTAAAAACACTACAATTTATATCAGTGTTTTCGGAGTCTTAATTGTTTTTCTTTAATACTTAAATCTTTAACAAAAAATATATATGAAAAATGGGTGTTTTTTGGGGGGGAGTTGGTTATATAAATCTATTGCTACATCTTTTTTCAAGTAAAAAGTTCTAGTGGTGTTGACTCTTTTTAATGATTATTATTTTTACCATTTCTTAATGTTTATTACCTGAGTAAAGTAATTGTCTGACATTAAGAGCTTCTGATAATTAAATGTTAAAAGCTGTAACTTGCAGAAACGGTGTGAGCTGGGAAACTAGTTTTGCTACAGGGCAGGGAGATGTTTCTATTTTCCTTTTTCAAAGCACAGAAGGATCAATCCCGTATTAATCATTCACTGATGTAAAAGCTCTGAGAACGGATGCATAGTTTATTTCATTACAGAACCGAGGTTGTTATTTCTACGTATCCATAGTCCATCACCTGGAAACCATCTGGTGGATAATCCTACCTTTGTCTTTTCAAATGCGCTCCTGGTTTGTGTTTAAAATGTGCAAGTCCTGAGCTGAATTGCTCATAGCCAAGACACTGAGGGATTTGAAGTGAATAAATAATCTGTTTCTATGCTGTGTAGCTTTCTATATCTTATAGCTTTCTTTACAGGCAGCTGTGATTTTTCCCTGCAGCTGGAGGGATATCTAGTTTTATTGTTTCCTTCTAACAACTCTTCGTTGAAAAGCATTGCAGAGTGGGACATGCTGCAGCCCCATCTGTCTGGTTTGACTCACGAGCACCTAAACACAAAGCAGTGGTTAGCTGTGTGCTTTAAAAAGGGAAGTTTCTGCCAGAATTAACACTTGGGAGTCTGTTAACATTTTATTAATTAACATTTTCACATTTTGATGTTAACTGCTGAAAATACAAGCCCCAGTTTGGTACAGAATTAGTTGTCTGCCTGGGTGTCAGCTTTGTCTTCTATGTGAATACAATTGTCTTGATTTCAGGTTGAGCAGTAGTCCTAACTCAGTGATACGAAGTCAGAGGCTGCTGGCTTCTCAAGTTTATATCCCAACAGTGTTTTGGCGCAGCTCACAGCCAGGCTCACTTTGAGTTTAGCCTTGAAATTCCTGATTTAAGATAACTAAATGTAGTTTGAGAACAAACTGCATTTACTCCTATAAACCATCTGTGCTTAACAATTTAAATGAAGATTGATTTCATTAACTCTTTGCTTTTTAACTGAAATGTATCAAGCTTCTTTTTAACTACAATACTTAATATTTGTGTGTGCTGGGGAGGAGGTGGGCGACCAACAACTGTGTTTGTATGGTGACTTCTCACTCGCTTCCTCAGCTACTGTTCTCTGGATTTCAGGGCTGGGTAATTCAGCAGCCCCTTGAATATATGCAGATCACAGAATGAGTCATTGTGTTAATGTTGTAGCTGCTTATTTCCAAATTCAGTAAGCATGGATGCACTGAGTTTTGCTACCTGGCTTATTTTAGATCGTTTCATTAACTTGCATGCAAGTCTGTGTTAAATAATTATTTCAGAATAGCTGTTTTTCATAGTTATTTGCTCTCCTTTTAATTTAAAGTCATAGCTTTTATAGTTTTGATGCTGGTTTGATTCTGTCATTAAGAATTCAAAATGATACACATTTAAACATAAAGTTCAATGGAGCTCTTTAAAATGAAGACAGAGTATAAAAGTGACAGATATTTATGGAAACAGTCATCTTTGAAGACCGGCATTGAAACTTTCAGGAATATACAACTTCTTCAAAGCGGAGTTTGTCAGAAGTTATTCTTGGAATTCTTTAGAAGTGACAAAAACAAGGTAAAGGGGAGAGTGAGCCAAGGGAACAGGCGCTGTTTTGCCTCCTGTATCTTGTAATTGACGCCATCAGGATGTCTCATTCAAAGTTCATCCTTTACAACATTTAATTTTGTTTGACCCAATGCCTTTCTTTAACTTATGCTCTTTTTAAAAAAAAAAATAATAATAATTTGATAACCTTTGTGGCTTTTCTGTATTTTTCCTTCTAGCCAGTAGATGGAAAAACCTGTATTGCAGTCCACTGGCATCACCAAGCGCACATAATTTGAATACAGAGACATGCTCCTCTAGCAATGCACTAAACTCTCCCGGGCATCTCAAATCGACTAACAAAGCACTACTAACCTGTGGCAGCTCAGGTATGGCATGTCAGTAGAGCAGTGCAACCCTGTGGTGTTTAAAATGCAAGGAGTATTATTAAAGGACACAGGGAAAAGCTGTCAAGAGCTGTAAGTTCACCCATGGGGTTTCCTCCTTTTAATTTGCTCTCTTATCCAGGTTTCATCTATTGTGGGGAGAAAACCTCCTTGCATTCTAAATGTCCTGTAGTTTTTGTTGTTTTTGTTTTTATAACTTTTCATATCTTTTAAACTGTACTAATTATAATAGATTTAAAATAGAAAACAGCTATGGGGGGGAATGCCTTTGTCTTGAATAATGTTATATGTAGCTATTAACTATATAAAGTTAGTTGGTTTCTGCTTTTGAAGTTTCTTTTGAAAACATTGATCAACATAGTCAAAAAGAAGCCTTGTGCTTTAAGAGAAAATGCACCAAGTCCAGGACACGTCTGTAAACTGAATGAAAAACTAAACACAAATAGCAGAAGCTTTCCATCAGACTTAATTGTGTTTGGAGTAAGATTTTGTAACTTAGAGCAACTTGTACAAAATTCCTGTTATAATTCATTAATATAGGCTTCTAATAATGAAGCTTCTCCTAAACGCCTTGGCCTCAGGTCTGCGTCTGCCTTTAAGCTGCAGCCTTAAGAATCCATGTAGGCTCTTTCAGTAGCATTGTTGATCCGTGATGCACTTTATGCTCAGTTTCCAAGTAGAAACGGTTTGCTTCCTCGTTCATTATCAAGAGTCTTCCTTGGTTGTTTTATTTATTTATTTACTTGTGGCGAATGCTGTATCCTAATTTGCACGTTTAAAAACATAAAGCATGTTTAACAGTTTCTGGCTTGAAAGTTGATGTTAAAATAACCTGTTAAAAACCACAACAACCACCTTGCATATGGATGTTTTCACAGCTGCAGGAGATCTGCTGATTTTCTGCTGTAAACAGAAACGAATGCTTGGCTCTGTTTTGTAAACAAAAGGATGCATGTACACCTGATTATTTTTGAGAGCTGAATTCTTCAGGGAATAATGCTCTAAATCAAATTTTTTTTAATCTGTAATAGGTTATCTTGTGTTTTAATATGAAGATGGTTAGCATCAGGGTTTAAATCTAGATTTATGATCTCGTCATTTTCATATAGAAACAGTTACTGTTGTTTAAAACTGAAGTGCCTGTGCAACTTCTAAAATTCTTCATCCACTTTGCAAATCTGAAGCTGTCAAGAGAGCTGCAAAATAGAGAGAGCATAGAACAGGCCATTTTCCTGTAGGGTTGTTATGCACCTGTTCTGTGGCTCTTCCCTTTCCTACCCCTTTAATTTCAGTTGTCGAAAACACACACCTTGTGTAAGTGCTGTGACAGGGTTCAAAGTTCATTTTCAACTTGATTGATTTGGATCTGTTTTTATATCTCAGAAAAACAGAACTTCACTAATGGTTCGAGTGGAAAGTGTGCAACAGTAACTTAGAGCTCTTACAGAATCCGTATTGCCAAGCTTCTGAAATGAAAACCATAATCAGTTCATCTTGCAATGCTGAGCCACTACAGATTTTGCTGATGATGGAATGAAACTGTTTTTTGGCTTTTTTCCTTCCTTCTTGACTGTTTCTAAATAGACCTGCAATTTGAAATACAAGGAGATACAGGCAACTAAAGCAGGAAATTTGCTCTTAAAAAGCTGTATTAAACTGGAAGGTGATAGTCACAAGAGGAAAGAAAAAATAAATTATATAATCCTGATGTATATTTTGCTCAATAACTTCTTTTTCCCTGTCCACAAATAACAATCAAGTATCAACATCTAAGTATACTTAGAGAAGGCCAACAAATTCAGACCATTACAAAGACGCACAAACTCATCCGAGTTTCTTCGGAGAAGTTTGACTGCATACAGAGTGTGTACTGCATTTTAAAATGATTCATTGTTAATGTATTTCTCCTTCTTTCCCTCTGAAGCTGTTCTGGTGGACTATTAGAGTGTGGCAGAAGAAATTTTTTCTTAACCTTCTGTAGTTTCTCATTTTATTACTAATGTTGTTTTGTCAACTAATGAATAACTTGAAAAAGGCAATTGATGAACATTTCTTACGGTCTAAAAATTGTTCCTGATTTCTTCTTTCCCATCCAGTCTCATCTTCTCTTCTATGGAGACGGTTTTCTGTGCTTTTATTGCCACAAAGGGTTTCAAAATAATATCACGGTCTAAATTTCAACTATTTGTGCATGCTTAGAACAGTTGATACAGTGACTCAAGCAGACTGCATGTCTTTATCAACTGTTCTAAGCATAGGTAAGGCTTACATTTTTACATCCTTGCCATTTCTTTTGAGACACTGAAGCCCAGGTGTCACAGGAGAACTAGACTGACACGCATTCAGTCAGTGAGAAAGAAGTCGCTGTTATTCTTGGCCTCGGAATGTCTTTAAAACTTCTCTGTAAAGCCAGAAAGGGGAGTATGTTGATAGTTGGAAGATCATCATGTCTGTCAACTAATACAAGATAAGTCGGTTGTCCTTTTCCCAGGTTTGAAGTGTCATGTAGTACTTTGCATTCTGTCATTAGCTGTTGCTTGCGTCAGAGCACTCCAGCCTTCCTCTTTTAATCAGTGAAATGTTTCTAGAGCACCTGTCGTTTATTCATTATACTGCATCCTAGAGCTGCAATCCCTCGAATTAAGTTCAGTCTTAATACTGGTGTGTCTTGGTTTGGAGGGTGAGTGTGGTTGTGTACTGTGCGCACGTGTCCCTCACACCACAGTCACACTACTATGCAATATGTGAGCATCTCGAAACTCGAAAAACGTTACACCTTTTCAGATGTGGAGCCTGAAGTTCATTGGTAGAAAGCACTTTGCTCAATATCCATGTGGGAAACTTGTCTTACACCTGGTCTTGAAACGTGTGTTTTCAGTGTTGTCCATTACTACCCTTAGCAACAAGTGCAAAAGAAAATCTTGAAGAAATCACATTGGGAATCTGCTGCTTTTTCTTGCGTAAGAGGAGTTAACTGTTGTTTGAAAGGGTTGTTCAGGAATGATTTGTAGATGTTTTGCTGAGAACAGCAAAAATGTTTTATTTCAAGTGTCACTTGGAATAGTATTGTTGAGAATTTGTCAAGTAGCTGCACTGCTTTCAATACTTCTTTTTTTTCCCTAGAAAACAGATAGCAAAACTGAGCTAAAGTGAAGATGGCGAATGACATCATATAGATGCTATGGGAGGCTGACATTTTGTTCTTGATTTATCTGCTGATGCTGTAACAGCCTACTTGTTGCTTCTTGTGTCAGTGATGAGCTTGAATCTCTGTCTGAGCAGGATTTGTATTCCTTAATCTTACTCTTGCTTTAAGTGACGGCAAGTGTTCGTAGGCTCCTGAATATCTACAGCTTTATCTTCTATCGGATTGGTTGTATTTCTGTGGGGTTTGTTGTTTGTTTGTTTGTTTTTTTCTTTTCATTTAGTACTATATATATCTAGACAGTTTTGTCTTGAATTTTCTTCAAAGGTAATGGGGTGCTGTCTCCTAAAATAGCTCTACAGGTTGGAAGGTTTGAGGATTAGTTATGCTAGGCGCATGTTGTGGTATTTTGTAACAAGCAGCATGGACAGGCACATTTGCTGTCTAGAGGCTTGAGATTCATTAATCCCTTCCTGTGTTTTCAGAAGTTTTTCTAGTAATACTTTTTTTTTATATATACAAAGCAGTATGGAAGTTCTAAAATGGGAGAAGATGGAGGTAGGCTTGTGTAATAGCCATTCACATCCTGCTGTCTTTCAAAGATACTACCCCAAGCTGAAATTAATGTTGATGGAATGCCAGCAAGACTCTTGTAACATTGCCTGCATCTGCCTGCCCTCTACGGATGGAGAGGGGCTAACTGCTGCTGATGCTTGCCTTTACTGCAGTAACAGCAAGTTACCAGGAAAAAAAGTATTGGAGGAAACCCCAAAGCTGTTGTGATACCACATTTCTGTGTACGGGGTTATTTGCAAGTTGCCTACATCTGAAGAAAAAGTATCAATGTAACTCAGGAGTTACACAACTTGTTCTTGTCTTCCCATTTCTGTGGCAAGTAGTAGTGCTTGTATACCATGGAAAATGCTGCCTTGCTTGACCTCAGAAAAAGTACTAGCAGGTGAAGGTCTGCACTTGCTAATTATGATTATTAATATTTATTATTCTAAAGAAAAATTGGTTCTTCTTCTTTCTGATGCCTAGTTTATGAAAGGCTCCCTGGCAGAAAGATCCTTCCAGCTTGGTTTTTATTATTGCTATAGTAAAGGTTCCATGTCCTGCTGTATGTATAAGCTGTATCCTCTCCTGTAAGAGAATTTGTTTTTCGATGGGAGGAAGGAAGCATATAAATCTCTAAAACGAGGAGGAGGTAATCCTGTATAAACTGTACTTTACATAAGCAAATTGCATGAAAGGTTTTTGAGGTATTGTAGTGTGAAAGCTGTTTTGGATCCTTTTACTCCTATTCCTCCTGCTCATCAACACCTTAGCAGATGCTTCATGTTGCTCTGCTGCTTAGTATCTAAATCAATAGCTGCCCCTTCCTCAAAATAGTCAGAAATAATAAATACTGATCTTATTGGCAAGTTTGAACTTTAAAATATATATAATATCTTTGTTACCTTCTGTCCAGAAGGTGGCAATTTTCTCCCCATGCAGACTCTCTGCCTCCTTAAAACTGCAGGTTAAAACCCTGAGCATTGTATTCTCAAGTCAGTGCTAACTTAATTATTTCTAGCAATCATACCTCAACGTCATAACTGTACTGATTTTTATTACTGGAATAAATATTCTGCTTGTTCTTGCTTTGTATGCAGATGTTGAATGTTTTTTCTATTCTTCCTCTTCTCTCCTAAAGGTTACTTGAGCATGCATTCTGCACTGAGCTCTCAGTCATCTGTGGACAGTGAGCTGAGCACATCTGATGACTCCATCTCTATGGGATACAAACTGCAGGACTTGACTGATGTCCAGGTTATGGCACGCCTTCAGGAAGAAAGTACGTGACAGCGATTTTCTGTGTGATACAGTTTTAGAATTGTAGAGAAGTGCAGGTGGATTTCAACTCTTCTCTTCCCCCAACAACAGAAGGGTTTAATAGATCATTTGTAACCTTTGTGTTTTGCAAGGGCTTCCTTTAAAAGTCTACAGACCCAAACTGCCACTTCAACTTAGCAGTTGTGTAACATTCTCGAGATTATACCTCTTAAAGCAGAGAATAATCTTGAAAGTATTATCCAAAACCCCAACCTTGTTAAATGTATAAGCACCCTTCAGTCTTCAAAATGTTCTAACCCAGACTGTCTCAAATACAGGTGAGGTTTCACGAGTAACCATTCCGTAGCATTGGCAGTTCAGACAGCAGCTGCTCATCGAGTCGCTTGGCTGGTTGCTGTTGCCTTGTTTGAGCCAACACGAGCAGCTGTGGAGCTGCAGTGTGTGTCAGTTTGGGGAACTGATCCAGCTGAGAAAATAACCCAGCCCCAGCAAACAGTTTTGCTTGTAAACTTTTGGTTTTTTCTGAGCAAGGTTGCCTAACTGCATCCTGAAATCGTATTAGAAGCTGTCTAGTGAACCAAATTTTACAAGCTGTGTTTCTCACAGAAGATGCAGGTTGTGTTCTATGGCTGTGTTGAGTAAACCAAGAGTTCAAAAGCATTAACACTGCAAGAGCTGAAATTACAACCTAAGCTTTTCTCTGGTAAAGTGCTTAGACACAGCTCTGCAAATTTAACCAAGCGTAAAGCATGTCGGCGTCACAGCGTGGGGATTTCAGGGCCGTGAGCCAGTTCCCATTAAGTTCCCGGTAAAAACTTACTGCTGACTTCAGTGCAATTTGTAAAAGTCCTAACTGAAGATCAAGGTGGAACAAAGTTGAAGTATCTGTTAGTCTGTGCAAATTAATCCTTGATTTACCAGAAGCAGAAAATGAAAGTCTCTGTTTTTATTTTGATAAACACCTCCTGTTGTACTGTGCCTTTATAAATATAAAAGATGTTATGAAACAGTAATTTGAATATGGGACCAAAGAGAGCAAAATATCATGTTACTGCTTTGTTACGCTTGAGTGCAGCAAGTTCTGTTAAAGTGAATAAAGCAAGTAATGGCCCTTTTCTTTTTAAACTCGAGTATTTTCTTATGCTTTGTGATCACTTACAACAAAAAAAAGATATGCCAGAGAAATCCTGTAACATCACAAAGTTTCTAGTGAGGTACGAAGAGATCGCTTCATCCTCAGAACTGTGTACCCTTTTCATATTTGTATTGTGAAGGGAAATGAGTAGAGAATTACATGTTTTTTTTTTTAATCCCTGCGATGGAGGGAATGCAGCGAGAAGAGTTTTTCAGAATGTTGACTTACCCGTTTTTCAAAAGCCCAATCAACAAGTTTGCTAAATTAGTTATTGGTAAGAAGTTGTTTGAATTTTATTAGGCAAGAAATCTTAAATAAAGGTACAAGTTGGGTGAGGACCTCTAAGTAAACTAGACAGGTGCACCTTGGATATCAATAAATGCAGGTCTTTTATCACTTGGAGGCATAAGTTCAAACCTTTGTTTCACATTGAAATGCTGGTGGGTGCATAATTAACTGCACTGAAAAACTCATAGTGTAATTTAGACTCGTTTACACAGTGCACCTAACAGAGCTTGCATGGTAATATATAGTCCATAAGCACAGCTGCTCATGTATGTGATACAAGGAGTAATTTAGGTCATTTTGAATATTATCTGTCTGCTCTAATTAAACAATGCTGATATGGGTGACTTCTGTTCCAGCTCAGGGATTCAGTATGCTGGGAGAGCCTTCAGTAAAGACAGTTCTATTAGCTTGAGTCTCCTTCAAGGCTGAAGCAAATTACTGATGGAAGTATTGCTTCTGAGTTTGTGTTGCTTATGGGTAAGGAATTGTAATTTTAACGTATGATGACCTTGAGCTATGTTGCCCTCCGCCTCCAGGTCTCCGTCAGGATTGTGCCTCTAGCTCTGCTTCTGTATCACGTCGCAGTTCCAGCGCCTCCCTTCACTCCCTGCGAAGAGGAACCTACAGTGACCAGGAGTTCGATACGTACAGCCTTGAGGATGAGGATGATTATGACTGTTCCCTGTCATACCGTAGCGCACACAGATACTCACCATCTCCTCTCAGTTCACCCAGATGCCAGTCCCCTTCTTCCAGTGCAGATTATAGTAGGGCATCTACTTCCCGTATCCGTCCCCCAAGGAGATCTGTGCAAAGTCCGATGCAAGACCGGCTGAAGTACGCAAACAGCGAAGGTAAGCTAGTCGTGAGCTCTTAGTACGAGTTAATTTAAAAAGAAAAGCATATATTTTGAAGCATTCATTTCAAAAGTGTTGTTATTTACTGGAAGTAGTTTATTCAGGAATTAGTTCTATACCTGTCTGCTTTTAAGTACATAGATTTTTTAATAAACAGTTTAACCTCTTGGTTGCTACCAGAAGCAGCAAACGGTGAATTTGCTCTCGATTTCAGAGGAGATGCGCCACAGCATGCCCAATCTAGCCAGGACGAGCCTTCGAGCTCTGGAGTCTGTAAGGAGCAGCCGGAGCTTGGAGTCGGACCTGCAGGTGCCAAGCAGTCGACTTTCAAGAATTCAGCAACCATCAGCAAGTCAGTGCAATGCCTTCCACACATTGCTGTAGTGCATTTTTGGTGTTGTTGTTTAAACCTCCCTGACTAAAACCAAGGCCCTTAAAATGCCTTGTGTCCTGATGTGTTCTTATAATACTGTTGCCAACTGGGTTATTCTTTCTTTGTCATTCCATTTCTAGGTCTGCCTCCCAGTAAGCTCAGGTATTCCTCCAGTGCTGGGCAGTCTCCCTTAACAGTGCGACAACCAATGAAAGCTGGGTCATGCACAAACTCTCTGTTAACACCCAGGCAGCCGGTAAAAGCCTGCAGTTACACAAATCCTGTTAGTGGGGTTCGAAAGCCGCAGGCTTCTTCGCTTAGCACAGGCTCTTCCAGTAGCAGTTCTGCTACTAGAAGCAGCAACATGGTCACTGTGGCCAAAAATTCACCCATTAAAGCGCGCACGTCTGTTGGAGGATCTTCAGTGCCCAAGAGCAAGCTGACGCCACCGTCCAAGAGGTAAGATGTTAAGCCTCACAGACCTGAATGTCTGCCTTTATTTAACAAATTAGAAACTTTTTAAATAGAGTGATGTTCATCTTGGAATTCTTCTAAAGTGTGCCACGGATATAAACTTGGGTTAGAACAACTGATGTCTACTACTGAAAACAGCTTGATTCTCAGATCTCACGGTCTCAGCAGGTGAAGCTGTAGGAGATGATAGTTTAGCACGTCTGTCCTGGTATTTTCAGGAGATCGTAGCTAAAACAGGGAAATTGATTTTGGAATTCTCAAACTGGTCATTTAATCCCTCTCATGAGAGGCAGCTGGATGGATTTTGTTTAATACAGTGTCTGCCAATGAATCTCCATGAATAAGAAAATTAAACTCTGCTCTAACACAGATGTATAGATGTAGGGTTGGGAAGCCATTAAAGAAAGGGTAGCACAAAGCTTTTACATTCATGGAGGTTAAGTACTTTTGCTGCCAGTCAGGAAACAAAGGGTTGCAGTTCCTTTACATACCACTAAAATTAAGTTCAATGAGTATATGTGTGAAGTGATAGGCTAGATAGAACTCATCAGCTTCTTGGTTAAATGCCCTGTGACCAAGCCATACGATATTCTGTGCCTCAGTATTCCATCAGTTTAAAAAGTAAATTCTTTTTATTTGTTTATTTTAAACAAAGCTAGTTGTCCAGGAAAATGTGGAGCCATAAGCTCAAATATACTTGTATAAGAAACGAACATTGTGAAACGTTTTTATTTGGTGCATACATCTGGTTTGGGGAAGGAAAAAAAATCTTTCAAAATACTAATAAACTCTATTTCCTGTTACTATAGTAATCTTCCCAGATGACTGACTGTGGTGCTCTAATTTTGCTTCTCGTAAAATAATTTATTTTTTTTTAGTGTTTAGCTAGGACTCTAGGCAGGCTTTGTCCAAAACCTAATGAGTTTTCAGAAGGGTTTGGAAAATAGGAATATGTTCAAGACAAACCTTGACGATTTGTCCTGTGTCATTAAAGTAACTTCATAAAAAAGCAAACAATGGTATCCAAACAATGTAATTCTTGTTCTTGTTGCATAAGTGAACTGATTTTGAGGTTGTATTTTAACCCAATATGATGCAATGGGATTTGTTTTACAATTATTTCTAGCTCTTGTGATTGGATACTTAAATATTTAGACAGTGGATGTCTGAAGTTTGCAGATAGTCTAAAGCAACAGCTGTGTAGTTAGAACATATCCAGTCTCCTTAAAACCTCTAAAATGGCTTTAACAACTACATGCATGGATTGCTTTATGCCAGCTGAGCAATGTTTTCTTATCCCATCGTCCCCAGCCATCTGCTGTATTCTTGTATGCGGCAAGCCCCCTACCAAATTGCCCAAAGCTATTTTTTTACAGCTGTTTGCAGCACAATCTTAACGTAAACTTTTAATGGGAAATTAACTTGATTGAGTATCAGCCTGCTAAGGAATATTGTACTCTGATTTTTAAACGTCTGCTTATAGCCTTAAATTGAAATGTATCTGCTACTTAAAAACAACAGCACACTAAAGGGAATTTTTAAGTGCTTGACTTGTAGCAGTACTCTACATACAACTCAAATGTATTTCATGTATTCAGTCATACTTGCGAGAAAAAAAATTGTTCTAGACTCAGGTGTGAGAAAACCCACACCAGTGCTCATAATGTAGCACAGTGGGTTAAATAGGTCTCTGAAGTACTTGTTCATACTCAATTGCTTTAAGCTGCCTGAAATAGCTGCTGCTGTACCTGTTGCAGGGGCTGGGCAGGCTGGGTATCTGTGTGACTGCAGCAGTTTACCTACGGCAGGCTGCTGCTGACACTGTCATATGACAGATGCTGCAGAAGTGTAAACTGAAGCCTCACATGTGCATTCATTCCTGTGTGCACCAACAGATTACTTGGAACTTTGCTTCTTGTAGCTGTCAGTGACTTCTTTGTCTCTCAAACCAGATTTCTTCAAGCAGCAAAGACCACTCAGAACACTGTGGACGACTCCTGGAAGGATGGGTGTTACTGACACAACCCAAAACGCCGATGCACTGCCAAACACCTCCGTGAAGCAGAACCCCAGCTGGCTGGGCTTTAAGAACATTATTTTAAAACAATCTGCTACGTGAGAGACCCCTCACATTGGGACTGATATGTATAGTTCCTCTCCTCTTGAATGCAAACTATCCTCGCCTTCCACTACTCTATCAAGAGCCTGTCCTGAGCGGTGGAACACAAAACTGCTTTACCATGTTCCCACCGTTCAAAACATTACTGAAATGCAAGTCTTCGCACGAAGACTGAAAAGAGCCTTATTTCATATTAACCTCTATTTGCAGCCCTTTGGAAGGCCTGTTACAAAAAAAAAAAGCTTCTTATGAACTGCTCTTGAGGATGCTTGCTTAAAAAGGCTGCTGGTTGCCCTGCTTGTGCCAGAAAGCAGCTCTGAGCCGCTGCTGTGGCGTGTTACATGGCGGTGGCCTGGGGAGACTAGAAATAGCTGTATAGGTGTTAGAAGTAAGACTTTTTAACTTCAACCTGGTGTATTCTAATATTTGTCTGAAACAACTTTTTTTTTTTTTTACTTCTGTATAGAATGTATTTCTGCTAATTTTTATTGTTTGTTCTAGGAAATGAAGCAGGTTTTTATAACTGTAGCATACTTCAAGCTGTTGTATTCAAGCGTGTGCATCACAGTTCACAAGTGAAGGAGCAGTACACAATATTTGTGTGGGTTTGTGAACAGGCAGTTGCAGGGACAGGGGATGCTATTTGACAACTGCTGTTTATCAGCATCTTCATCTCTCGTATGAGGAAGTTAACAAACACCAGTTCCAAGTAAACTTAAAAAAAAATAGCTCCTGCTGACTGATTTGACTTGAAGTGGTTCCCTTTGATCTTTCAACTAGCCCCCTAACTGCCCTCATTTTTGTAGAAGACTTTTCTACCGTCTCTTTGGCTATGAAGGATTCTGTTTCAATGTCCTTTTCCTCAGCAAGTGCTGGAGCCTACGACTACAGTCTTAGTACACAAAATATGCACTGATAGCAATGTTCTCCCTGCCATCAATGTGATTTTTTTGATAGTGTAGTTTAATAAAATGTTATGGTGCTGAAATAGATCTGCCTTACTCACAGTGAGCTTGACCGTGTGTTTTTTGTGCTAGGAATGAGGCTGCTTTTCATGACAGCCTCAGCGCTACAGAAGTCTGCTTCAGCTCTTTTGAGAGACTTCCTTTGGAGACCTGTTTACCTAGACAGAGCTTTATGATGCAAGTATTGGTATTTACCTTTCAGCTCCTTGGATTTCATAAGAATGAGGTAGGTGTCAGCAAAGGAAGACAACTCATAGCACTCAGTTCATGTCTTAAAGGAGAACATCCACAAAGGGCTTAAGCAAAAGAAAATACGAGAAACTGCTTGCAAATAGGAAGCCATTCAGGACACTGTATCACTCTTTGCATCAAGTTTGCTTGAGGAAGAGAGTTGTATCAAATTGAGTTTCAGACTAGCTCTCATGAATATATTCCTGCATCACCTACTGACTCCTCCTAGAGAGGTACTGCTGGTGCAGGACTGGAGTTAACTGACCTTTTTGCAAAGGGGCTGAGAGGACAGTTACACAAGAGCAGCTTTTTGCATTGGGTGGGTAAGTTTTGAGACTAAGGTTGTTGTCTGTTGAAAGAGACAGACATGTATGTTAGTGAGAACTGCAAGGGTTTCTTTCTCATGTTCCACATGCTTGTTGTAATGAGTATCAGTGCTTTCCTGTTAGAAAACAGCTGTATACAATAGTTTTCCTGAAGCTGTGCTAGCCTCTAGCAGCAAAAGTGTGGCTAGGGGGGTGGAAAGAGATCCCCTTGTAAATCTCAAAGCCCATTTCACTTAGTGGAAGGGCAAAAAGGAAGGCTTTTGTTATGAGCCCAGTTACGTTTCAGAAGAGAGACAGATGAGAAAGAATTAAGGCGACTGCTCGTTCTCTGAATATAAGCACCTCCCTTCCACATGTCAGAAGGCCAGAGATGACTACTGTTAGATAAACAGGCTTCTTGCTACTGCTGATAAAGCCTTGAAAGTTTATAGGGCGGTCTTGTAAAAGCTTTTCCGTTGTGGAGAAGGTTCTTTTCTAACACATCTGTCTGGTGGAAAATCTGGAAACCTTGTTACATTGGACTCATCCTTCTGTGGAACATAAATAAGAGACTAGCAACACTTCAGTTAGATTTCTCTATTGTTTGAGAGTTTTTCTTTTGTCTTTATTGTGGTTTATATTCCAAAGTTAAGAGCATGCCAGCATTTTACATGTACTACATTTCTCTGCAGCCTCTTGAGACAGCTGCTGCTTGTTTAATCAGGTACTTAATGGAAAATAAAGAACAAAAGCTTCCTAGAGAAAGTAAAGTATTTTAAATAGTTTTAGATTATATTGTAGATAAAGCTTAACAGGTTTTTGAAACTGTTTCTGTGAACTGCACGAGAGCTGTCTACAGAGTCATTTTTAGGTACATGTTTCTAGACAGAACTGAGGCTAATTTAGAAGAAGCAAGCCAAAAGGTTAATCAGGGCCATATTCTGAGGTTAGCTTCTGCTTGAATTCATGGGCATTTTAAATATACACCTAATACCAACAAGCACTTGAAGATGGTTATCCCTCCTCAGAAGAGAACTGTATGTTTGCTTTTGGTCCGCAGATCAAAAAGAGCACAAAGAGCATGAAGCACAAAACCCAGCTCTGTAAGAACTACCAAACCAATGAGATGTTAAGTCAAGATAAATCCTTTCATTTTCTCAAGCAGGCGATCTTCATTCAGATTTTTATATTCTGTATCATCTCTAAGCCCTAGCAGCCATCATTAGGATGCAAGTTTTCTTTACTTCACACCAAGATACCAATCAACTGAACTCGAACAGTTTCTGCAAGGTTAAGAGGAAATCTAACCCCCTCATACTGATGCATGAGTCTGATTCCAGCACCTAACACTACTACAGCCACTTAACATTCCTGAGGTAGATGAAAGGCTACCAGGCTTTTTTTGCCTTTTTTTTTTTAACATAGAGATTCAAGTGCAAGGCAGTGAACTTAGCCACCAGCTGCAGTAAACCAGTCCAGTAGAGTATGGTAAACCCTTCCAGAAAAGATGGGTTCTTCCCAGCTAATACTAGAGAGAGGAAAGATATCCATTATTACGGATTTTGCCTAACACAGGGGTTTCATTTCACGTTGCTGAAAATTGCCTTAAAACATGTTTTCACGCTAATTTTTATTTAGCTTCCAAGTGATAGCACTACTGCCTGTATCATCACTTCCTTTTATATTGCCCCCGTAAGTGCCCTGAGCAAGCAGGCATCCTGTCCTGTACCTCTCAGCATCCTTCTGTCCCAGGCAAGTTAAAACCAGGATAGAAGCAGATTCTTTCCATCATCAGAAATAAAGCCACTGTCAAGTCATGACAGGCTCCAACACCTGCATCAAAGGTAAGCTAGAATCTCTCAAAGCTGAGAAATTATACACGGACTTTGTGGGAAGTGTTTCACAGCAGGACTTCTATGTGTGATTTGTCAAGCAGCCACAGCAGCTGACACCAGGCTTGGAGCTGCAGCGTTACAGAGGGAGACCCACATCCCCACAGACACCGGTTTCACAGAGTAACTCCTACCAATCATCTACATCATCTAGTGTCAGGCAGCCTTTCACAAAACTAAGGAAACCTGCTTTCTGTACAGTAATTTTATTTAAATCAGGTTAACTTTGTTTTTACACTAATATCTCAGTGCATCCTTTAAAAGAAAAGGAAGTCTTCATTAAAAAGTGTTTGTACATAAGACAACAAATCATAGAAATTAACACAGTAACATCAACGATCCCTAAAACATGCACAATTGTACATTGAGCGGGGGGAGGCTGTACGGGTTATACGGAGGGGAAGTAGGGCTCTCTTCCACATCCACTTCCAGGTAAGAGGAAGGAAGTCTTTCTCTGCTTTACATGGCTTAACACAAAATAGAAACCAAGGCCAGTGACCGCAGTACTGATCAGAACCACTGGCACTTTCTGGATATCTAAGATCTGATTACCAGCAGTAGAATCAGTCAAATCCAAATAACCATGCAAGTTTACAGGAATACTTTTTACCTGGCACCTGCTGGAAAGCTCCAGGGTCATTGTACCATACACCGAGGAAAGCACGTGAAGGAGCAGCCATTTAGTATCGCTGTCCTGCCTGTGGTAAGCCTGTGTTGCAGGGCTCAGGGAACCCATGGCACCAAGTGTCAGAGTTCAGTCACCAAACTGAGCATCCCTTTCCCACACCTGCACAGCTTCCACCCACCCTTAGAAGTCACTTCCCAGTGCCAAAGCAATGCAGCTTCCTTGTTATACCACTTGATGCTTTTATGAGATTTCAGGTGTTTCCATTTCTTCTCTTGGAAAGAATCCTTTAGGATATGAGATGGAAGTCCCACACTCCTCGCACCCCAGGCAACAACAGCTTCTGTTCCAGTCAGCCAAGACTTCCAGCCACCACGCTGCCCCGCCTGCTTGTTGCACAGCCCCCAGCCTGGGGCTGTCTGGGGGCTGTGGCCTGGTAATTCAGATATCCAGATGGGGCAAAAACAGCGATCACAGCTTCCAACGCTACGCAGAGCAGTCCCTGTACTCTTGATAGCAGCACATTACCAGGGTACCTGATCCTACATTTGGTTATTAGCCTTGGAGATTTAGGTGTATATATATATATTTTTTTTTGCACACAGGAACACCTGCTACTACATCCTCTGAAAGATCTTTTATGCTTCAGACCATAGAGAAAGTAACCATCCATTCAACTCCAGCCTTCTGTTCCTTCTCTGTCTTCAGTTCTTAGCACAAACCTTCTGAGTAGAAGCACAAGCAGCTAATACCTGACACCTTAAGCCAGATCGATAGGTTGGCCTTGACTGGCCCCCCAGCTTCACCTTAGCAAGTGGTAATGTTAATATTCATTTTAGTCCAACCTCAAAAGAACAAGAGAAATAATAGGTGACAAAGCATATGCATTATTGCAACCTTAACTATATGGAACGGTCTCCTTTACTGAATTGATTTAGCCACAAACTAAAGGGAAGGGAGAGGACATGTTGATGAAGAGGAGGCCATTTCAAAGCACTGAGGGGACCTAACACCCTCTCCTACCAACTGCAGAAAGACCACCAGGAAAAAGGAGATTTCATACTGAAGCAGCACCTACATCTTACAGTGCATAAAGCCCAGCCTCAAAGCCATTTTCTTACTACCAATATTGCACTTGCAACCACTACACGTTGAAACACTGCAAGAGGCCAGATGTGCAGGGAGGGGCACCTGGATCTCCACCACTTGTGGGAAATGCAAACACACACACCCATCTTGTGTCTCTCCCATTAGTTTGGCTCAGCTACCCTCCAGTGCCATCCTTGTGGGTAGGACGGTTGCTAAACCGTAGTTCTCCGCTTGCACACTCGCATGAAAGTGCAAAGCTGCAGGGGCACGTGGGCAAGCACGCATGTACCCTCCAAAGCCGGCTGCACCGCCTACCCAGCTGAGAAGGCCGTAGATGGGACAGAAAAACAAAACCAAAATCCCTTCAAGTAATTTAAAACAGCCCATTCTTGAGGTTACAGCTGCACAGAAGCAGCGACCAGCTGGGCCTGTTTGGGGTGATAAGGCAAAGAAGTCTGAAGTCCTGGAGGGATGAAGAATGAGAAGGTGTCAGTAGTGAAAGACTAAGAGTTATTCTGTAGGTTGCTTCTTCACACTCCTGTGATTCTCATCTCCAGCTGACCAGCACCAACTGCTCCCGGTACTTCTGCACACAGGTTGGCTACGCAAGCTTACCACAGGCAGCCGATACAATGATATAGATGATAACCTGGGGAAAGAGAACAGTAGACTTCAGTAGAGAATCAAATTTCTGTCCTTCAGTCAACTGCTGACTTGGCCTGGCAATCAAAACGAGTTTGGAAACCCCAGGTTATCAACACCCTGAAATAACTTGTCAGATGGCCTACAGAATTTTGCACTGAGACCTCTTCCTCCACATCCATGCAGCAACACAGGGTGAGAAATGTCCTCCAGCAAAGGGTTCGGTGCTGACAAAGTACTTCACATACCTAACCTGAAGATACACTTCAGCATCCTCACATTAGCGCCGTTTACATTTATTACAGGCTGGAGGTACGCCGTCCCAAGTTCATTAAGTAAATACCAATGGGAATAAGGCCTAAAAAGCCATTAGAGGTGGAGGAGCCATGAACTCCATGTCTTAGGTTCTTACAAGCTAGACAGAGTTGTCTAGAAAGCTTTTCCTATTGCCTTGACAAGAAAGACTGCCTGACACAACGCTCCTCTCTCCACACCTCCCATACAACCATCGTGGCACTTGTTTTAGAGCTAACACCATTCCAAGCATGCGTGCACGCGACAGCAACGTGCTGTTGGCATTTTCCAGTAGTTAAGCCTGACTGAAGACCTAAAGGTTGTTGAGCTCCGTACTTACAATTGATACAATGATGATGATAATGGTGAGCTTGAGGTTCTTCATACACATGGCTCTAGCAAGGTTCCTGCTGGTAGTTTTGAAAGTGACCGACTGCAAGAGAAAGTAAAACAGTTATTTCATTCCTGAACCGTCTGTAAAGAAAGCTGCATCCCAAGAAGCTAGATGAAGATGCACACACCCACACCATCCTACCTCCCTAATAACCCCAAGCACCACAGTTACCTCCTCCAGAGTCATTTAATTCCTGCAATTACAATACTGCAAAGCCAAACAGTCATCAAGAGAAAAATTATCCCCCATGCTACTTTAGGGGTGACATCAAAAAACAAATAAAAAAGCATAACAGTAAGTCCAGAACCAGCTTGAGTTTGTGTCCTCCCACACTCCGCCTGGGAGAATTAAGCACGCAGAACATCACCAGGTCTGTAGGCTGTCCACAAGAATTAGTTCACCTTGGATTACCTCTGGTTGGATTTTCATTGGACTTGCAAACTTCGGAGAACTGAAGTGCTCCAAAATATTTAAGGAATTATTGATATTTCAACAGCAGATCTACTCAGGCTAATCAACTTTAATGCTAGAGCTTTCCTCCAGTACGCTCGTCCTGCTCCAGGTCTGCCCAGTATCCTGCAATTCACCTATTCAAGACAGGCAGTGGTTGCCAGATGACCTTGAACACCCACCATGCTGCGTTAGTATAATGTTTTTCACATGAGTGCAAAGAGATGCACAGAGAAAGGTGGCAGAATCTGCGCTGAGCCAGCTCGGCAGCACACTCTGCTGGTTGTTTTCAAGTTTTCCCCACAAAGCACCCTCAGCGTTTTCAGATAAGGTGACACCAAGCAGAACCGCCTCCCTAACTGTAATTTTGATTTCAAGCTGATTTCCAGGCTCAGCCACCACCTGAACTTCGGGAACACTTCTCTTACCCAGCTGTGAGGTTTCTAGGTGTTCCTAGGATTGCTGGATACCGACACAACCACCCAAATGCAGACATGCAGCAACATGCCTCATCTCAGCCCAGACTGGCTCTCCAGAGGACAGGACTACTTTGAGTACCGGCTTCTTCAGATCCCCCGACCAGAACAAAAGCCCTCACTACTCTTCATTTTCTGTGTGGTTCCCGATAACAAACATTCCCTGCGCGAGTATGTAGGTGACTTCAGATTAACTGAAGAAGGAATTCCAGTCTATTTCCCTAAAGCATTACAGCTGAGCTTAGACTACTTCCTGTCGCTAGCTGAGAAAGTGGTACGGTTTAAACACCCCGTGCTGGAGGACAGTATTCCCAACAAGGTAACCATGAGCTTCGCTAGCGTCTCTCTCTTAAAACACTACTCCTTTTTGCCAGCCCTGAGATGTTTGTATCTCCCCAGGCCCCATACAGGACCCACTGGCACTCTCCTGAACCCTGCAGAGGAAGGTGCTGAGTTGGGTCTAGGGATTCCTAGGGAAAAGGTAGAAAAGTTTCCAGAGCGTAGGCCATTTTACTGGATAGTGTATGCTTTGTAATTATATTAAATTTGCCTCCTCGGTCACTTCTCACTTACTTTACTCCTTCATTCTGTTAAGGAGCTGGAAGGCTGGTATGCAGCTGGTAAAACAGCTGTAAGGAGGGTGGGACTTTTTTCCCCGACACAAAGCCTTTACATCTTGATGCTTCAGTGTCTGTCTAAAAGCAGCTCTAGATGCTGCTCTTCGATGAACACAACTGATGCAGGACCCCAATTTCCCCATTTCTGAAGCTCTTCCCCAGCCTTACCGAATCCACAAGGTTCTCGGTTTTATCAATCAGCAACTCCAGCTTCTCTCCTCTTTGTGCCACGAGGTCTGGAGAAAGAAAGAAAAATCCATATCTGTAGGTAGAATCCCAGTGCAAAAAGCTTCTTCTAATACCCAAAGCTCAAGCGCAAGCCAGGAGCTCTTGGCAGTGGTGTCTGAGACAAGAAGTGGTCCTCGACCCTTTCAGATTGCCAGGCAATGGTACTTAAGGAACAGTCTCACATCTCCCATGCTTTGGGACTAAACCCACTCAGTTTTGGTCAGTTCCAGATCTACTTCTCTATTTTTAAGTGGTCAGACTTGTCTAAGCCCAGTCCAAAGTGTAAAGGGACAAAATGCTGAGAACTTTTTCCTCACAGCAGCTGCAGGAAGGCCACAGTGACAAAGAGACCAAGTCCAGAGCATGCCGCACCCCATCACAAGCTCTGCAGTGCCATCAAGCAGTGCTCCTTGCCCCCACGTGCCATCCTGAACCAAATCCACAACAATTAACAGCTCACGAACTCGGAGCTCCCCCGGCCCCTTCTTCCCCAGCATATTCTGTCAGGAGAGGACAGCCAGCCATCAGCTCTGCTCGCAGTAACTCTCCCTGCAGGGCACGGCACAAAAAGAAGCCAGGTACCTATGTTTCGAACCATGATTCCTTTAAGTTCATCAACTTGGGCTTGCGTCTCCGCCACCTGGTCAGTGCCCTTGCTCTCCGAGTGGTATTTCTGTAACAAACGAACAGTCAGTGACAGCAAGAATCAGGCACGCAGCACTTCAAACAAAAAGGGAAGCTCCTGGCCACTACTGAACAGCACAGAGGACATACATTAGAGCCTCCAAGTTACCCGAGACATCAAGAAGCAGGTAGGAGACAAACCCCAACTTCTCAGCCACTTACAGATCACACACGTCCATCTGCTCCTGCACTGCAACAGCTGCACAGCAGACAAGTGCCTGCAACTTCCAGAGCGCCCAGAAGTAACAGCCTCTTTTGAAGGTTTAATCAGTTTGCAGCAAGGAAAGTGAAGACACTGTTCCCACTCCCACACACCATTTTGTTGCCTCTGTAATAGTCCAGAACTTTCCATGATCTTCTATAATTCTCTGTGAAACGTATCAGGAGAGCCCTGCAACTTCACAGGCAAGGCAGAACGCATCTCTCTGTAGGTGAGCATCAAGCAGGAGCTCTGACAAAGCAGAGGGCCTGTGAACTGGGAACACCACGCGGTGTTTGCGATGGCCAGCATGAGCTGCCTGACTGCTCTTCCTCTAAAGACGTAAGCAGAGCACCAGTGAACCCTCAGTGGGTACATGGTTCAGGCTGCTAGGGGGAAGAACAACTTGCCAACATCCCCAACTTAAAAGTAGTCTCACAACGTTTGCAGAAGCAAAGGAGTTGAGTTGAGGTGAAGTCCGTATCAGATAACCAAGTTCTGCTATTCCTGGACTGACTTCAAGTCTGTTGTCCTCACAGGTCCTCTGCAGTCAAGCAATACTAGCTACAGCTCCACTGCCCTGCTCCCTAAGTCTCCTTCACCCAGGGAAACTGGTCTCTTCTCACAAAATTCACGGATAAGCCTTCAACTTGCTCTAAACTTGCAGCCACTGCACTCATATCTGAAGGTCTTCACAAAGCGCGTCTTATAAGAGACCATCTTAAAAGACTTGCTGACAGCAGAGACCAGGACGAGATCACGTTTGCTGTACTTGATGACAACCTACATGGCCTCTTAAACCCCAGTTTCCTCCCCAGTAAGCACTCAATTTGCATCCACTTCTGACCACATGGGAAGAAGCAACAGTAGAGTGCTCTAACAGCGTTCATACACTCATGCCATAATTAATCCACAGCTATTGCACCGAAAGGAACTCAAAAATTCGTTTTTTAGAAGAAGTTGCAGAACTGGCACACTCTCCGAGCTGGTCACTGGTTTTACTGGAAGCGTAACCTCCCTTTTCAGCATTATCTGTGTGATGCACTTGAGTAATAGCGTGATCTCTAAACTGCCACGTGGTCTCTTCCGCCACACTAAGCATTCTCAAGTTACTTCTGTAACCACCTCGATACAGCCCTGCTCTGGCACTGCGAGGCCTTTGATCACTGGGGGCTCTCATCTTTGCAAGTTTTAGAGCCAGAGGGAACAGCTCTCTGTTAGTGCTTATCCTTTATTAGGCAATGCCTGGAATTCATCAATATGCAAAACCTAAGGAAAGCAGATGTACTCCATGCTTTAGAGGGATGGAAAGGCTGGGATTTTTAGAGGAGTAATACCACCACGGCTCTGAACACCGCCTGGCTCTTCTGATAAGACAATTCATTAAGCTTACTGCAGCCGAGAATCACTTACATTTCGACAAGTCATCACTTTGAGTAGGTTCAGTTTCAGACTCCACACATCAAGGCTTGGTGGAAAGGAAAAAACGAACTTCCTGTCTGTGATAGGACCGAATCTCATTTATTATGCACAACTCATCGGGCTGTTCTGAAGCCACACTGGCTTTGTTATTCATTGCTTTCTGTCTGCTCTGTAAGCCAAAGAATAGTTTTTGCAATGAACTACGTGCAATTTTACATGTGCTGAATCACCTCTGCTCGTCATTGAAGGTACCAACACCAATGACTCTTTTCACAAACTCCAGTACAAGCTTCAGGAAGCAACAGTGTGAGAGCAAATCCTTCCTTCAGGGTCCCTCACGTCAAAACCCCAGCTACACCCTGCATCCCAAAATGCAGCTAATAATGCTCTCCAGCAGTAATAAGGTTGGTTTTTGCACTTACACAAGCTATGCTCCCAGACCAGCAGCAAAGGACTTTTCCTCCTGCACCTGGAATGTCACAAAATCTGGCATTTTTAGCAAATCAGCAGGAAAAAAGCCAAGCTTTGAGGACAGCAGCAGCAACACTAATATGCTCAACAGGCACGGCAAAGCAAATGGGGAGGTGTAGACCTTGTGTACAGTGCCAGCTGTAGCTGCCCCAGATACAGGCTGTGTACTAGCTCTGAAAGCCAATATTCCAAGGACATCCTCATTTTAATTTCAGACAGGTCTCAGAAAATAGTATTGCTCAACTTATGAAATTGTCTGTAGTCAATTAAGAACTCTTAGAAGTGTGACTTGAACTTTAAACAAGATTAAAAACACTTTTCTTGCAGACCACATAGCCTGAGGCTTTGTGCACTAATAACATTATTGATCATGAGTCACAGGGCAGTTATTTATTCCGTCTCTATTCCTATCTGACTTCATTCCTCTAATTTGACATTACATTGAGCAACCATGACCAAGCCTGTAAATTTCCACAGGACTATTTTCTTTGCAGGTTCTTGAACTTTACCACTGCAAACCAAACACCAGGGATAAGCAGGAACTGCAACATTGCCACTACCAGAACACTTTATATTTTAAGAGCATCCTTTCTCTTTCCTAGAGCAACTGCTTTCTGCCTTTCCTTTCCAGCACAAAAAGCCCCACTGAAGTAGGGTGGGATGCTGTCTGCAGACTCAGGTTACCATAAAGTCAGTGCTGTCTTTGAAAATAATAAAAAAAGAAGAGCTCTGAAATGCAGCTCATCTCATTCTACGGAGGCTGAAGGAAAATGCAAACACTACGCTGTACACTGAAATACTTCAGAAGCTAGACCCATACACTGCTGTGAAAAAAACACAAATCAGTATTGGTATTTGAAATCTTTGGCAGCTGTGGGCTTTGCCACACCTCAAATAAGCAGCAAGCAAAGCACTTTTCTGAAAGTGTGAAAGTAGCTCCAGGGCCGTATCGGATTCTTGTGGTGAGTGAAATAAGCACACAATTCCTCTGCACTTCCAGTTGGAGAGGGACTCCAGACCAATCAACCTGTCCCTTCGGGATTCCAAAATCAGACACAGGGTAGCTAGAATAAACTCTTCCAAAACCTGATGATTTCTTAAGAACTACACTACTGGGCAAGAAGATGCACTGTGCTGCTGGCAGCTCCCTTTCAGACAGCAGCTTTCCTCACTGCATCTGCGCTGCGGTGATGCTCTTTGTCCCACAGCCCTTCACATGCAATTCTTCAGGAATTTTTCATGAACTCCAGTGGCATGGGCTTCACCTTACTTCCAAACTGGAATCATACTGGAGGAGCTACTCGCTTCCTTGCAAAATTACAGTGGCAACAGTCTCCAGACTCACAATCCAGCACCATCTTAAACACCAGTCCAACCCCAGCTGAAAAGTGTGAGTTGAGCGTGATGCATATACATGCCCCAGCTTCTGCTTCTGAGGTTGGAAAGGTCCAAGTAAAATCCCAGCACATCTATCCTCCTCTTTAAGCTGCTGTCTTGGGACTGGAAGTCCTTGGAGCACTTGTGCAAGCTAGCTGGCGAGCCTACCATGATTCTGTACAGAGAACTTGCCTATAATCCAAGCCCCTTTTTTTTTGCCTCCTGAAATGAAAGCTGTACCCTGAGCAAATACCCTATTGCACTCCAGCAGCACGCCACAAATCACCATGTAGTAAGAGGGAGAAGTGAAAGGCAGTTTGCAATCACTAGGTACTCAATTTTGAAGTTTGGTTCAATAGGAAGAGTAACATGCGTTTTTCTTGCTCATAGTGACAGGAACGTCGTATCTTGGACTGGATAGTCAACTGGAACTAGATTTGAGATTTCAAATGTTACCTTTAAGATCTAAAGCGCACCTATACGGTGCAAACAGTAAAAGCATCACTTAAAAAAAAAAGGGGGGAGGTTGGGGATAATAATCACTGAAGCAGTAAAGCAACCCAGCTGTAGGGAGGGCACAGGGAAAACAGCCAATTCCCCTGGCTTTATAGTCTCATCGTGGCACTTCAGTTACAAGTGAACAAATACAGGAAGACCTTCTGGGGAGTTTAACTTGTCAGAGCAATATCCCATGTAGCAACAGATCTCACCAGCTGCGCAGCTAAGACACTTGAGAACTCGCTGTTCATTGCATAGGGAAGGGCTGTCTGTGCTCTTGAGCCATACGTGGTCTGAAATCTTTTCTTGATTTCATTCAGGAAGTTGAAGGCTCTGGAACGTTCAAAGTCCTAAAAGGGAGAGAGCAGACCGCATCCAGTCAGTCAGATAACGGAGCATACAGGGCATGAAGCCAAGGAAACCACAGTTATCAGTTCCTAGCAGGCATGCTGTGCACAGCACTGCAGGATCTGACTGGTTATCCTGGGGTTTTAATAGCAGCCAAATCTCGGGCACCTTCCTGGACATCAGCTGGAAGCAGACATGACTTAAGTATATGTAGTTCTCATTCTGTGCCTGGTATCTTTTTCCAATGAGGGAGAGTTTTTGCTTTAGTGTTTCTAGAACTGGAGTACAATGACGATTGAAAACCAACCTCTACATCTAGATTTTACGCACTGGGGCTGCTGAGAGAGAAACTAGGAAAGATAAGAGCTTAACTTCAAGTTAACTATTCAATTCAATTCCAGTTTCAGGCTTAGGCTTCAGAGCTACGTTCTCATTCCCATCAGTTAAAAGCTCCAGTGGAAAAAAAAGGCATCTCAAATTAGCACCCATTATTGATTTTTCATTGACACACAGGCAGAAAAACCTCAATCTCGTGAAGAGCCTGTACACGCAATAGCTGTAACCCAAATACTTACATCATCCGTGATGCAGAGGTATATGATCCTGTCTTGGCAGATGTAATGAAACAGATAACTGCAAAGAGGGAAAAAAAACAAGTCATTTGAAGCCACCACAAAACTAATCTTCTAGATGATGCCAACGTCTGCAGGGCCTTCAAGGGCTGGAAAAGGACAAATTCCAGTTATAGCACAGGAAAAGGCACAGATGCCAACGTACCCCGGCCACCTTTGTTCAGATCCTAAGCATCTCCATTCCTATATGCTATGCTGCAAGACCGCGTACACGTTAAGGGATCACTGACATCGCGCACTTCTCAGCATCCCACACTTTGCAGTAACCGTGGGACGTTTAGCTGCCGAACAAGTTCACTTCCATGTTCTTCCAGCTACTTAATTGTGAAAAACAAAAGCTCGATGGGATACCCAGCGGTAAGATTCACGTCTAACCCTTGTCAGGGTATCCACACATCCACGCAGAGTTAGCTTGAGAGGTTAGCTGGAGCGACAGGCCAGCTAATACTTTAATGAACCTCGCTGGTACAGCGACCTGCTTCTTTAGCTGTGTTGGTAGGACCACCAGCTCACACTGCCTGAAGGTTTTCTTGCAAAGACTACAAAACAAAAGCAACCACAGAAGAAAATCAATTTGACACAACAGTGACCAGAACTGGTCAGAGCAGTGTAGTTCAGCTCAGTGGCTTTAGCTGTGGTTTTTCCTGACACTGTCCCCTCACCACCACTGCAGATCCCTTTCACAAAACCTCTAGAACACAAGGCAGGTAATGCACACGCTGCAGAGCAGTTGCCTCGTACAGCTTTAAGGATGCAGCTTTAAAACTCAGGGTTTGTATTATATGAATAACTGGACACTGAAATAAGCCTCGGGAGCATGCTGGAAGTATAGTTTGCTGTCCTGAAGCTCACTTCTCTTAAAAAAAAAATCCCTCCGTACCTACAGCTATTGCCCCTCTGTTCCGAATGGAGAGGTAAAGCTCACCTGGCACTGCCTTACAGACTCCTCAGTGACTTGTCCAAGAATCTTAACAGCAAAGACAGAGCAACACCCAGAACTCCTGATGCTAGAAGGCTCATTTTCCTTGGAGATTACATGAAAGACCCAGAAGTTCTTCTAAAAACCAACAACCTATGGCAACAATCCTCATTAAATGGAATATAAGCCTATTTTTTTTTCCTGTTGCAAAATAAGAAGATTCTTCTATTGCAAAATGAAGTCATTATCCAAGACAGGCAACGGTGCAATTCTCTAGCCTATTGGCTAGACAAGGCAGATCTCTGAAATCCTGCAGACAGGAAGAGTAACTCCTTGTGCACACTCAGCTTCATTAAAGCTGTAACGATCTGTTCAGGTACTATGATCATGCAAGGAAAAAAAAAGAAAAGAAAGAAAGCGTGCCTGTTCTGCACCTCTACAAGCCCAAATCCTTGCTTTTTGACAACGGGAAGGAAGTGCCAGCTCCAAAGCGTGCAGGTGGGAAGATATTAATGAATGCTGTGCCCAAAGACGTGGGTAGGTACTCTTCCTTCCCCTCTCCCAGCGGGGAGGCAGGGTTGGCAGATTCTAACTTACGAGGTTGTTCTTGCAGAGCACAGAAAAAGCAACACCAACGGAAGACCTGTCAGAAGAGACTGACCTTCAGCAGAGGAGACACTGATGCTAAGCTCAGTGCCCAGGGCTGCAGACGGGCACCAGCTGATATTTAACAGCACAATGCAAAGCAGAACGACCACGCTGCAAGCTTCTCTGATCTTCTGCACCATTTGTTGAAGCCTCATTAAGGAAACCTTCAGTAGTGAGCAGAAGATTACACACTTCACAGCACGCTTTGCAAGTGTAGATGCATTAGTTAACTGCCTCTCAGTGCTCCCAGCAAAGGGCAATCCACCTCTACCACAATTCAAGCTTTCTTTGTAAGAACACACCATGGCACTCCTAAAGCTCCATTTTGTAGTTGGCTGAGCAGCACTCAAGGCAAAGGTAACACAAAAGGAAATGACTTGTTCCCTGAAAATTACAGTCGAAAATGATTCAGCATCCAAAGTGCTTTAGACCACAGAACAGGCAGCCTCCTCAGAAAGCTCCTCCCTGGGCACTCTTAGTGGTCCCAAGGCAGGGAAAGGCCAAGGAAGACTACCCAAATTCTTATCTTTTGAATCCTCAGACAGCCAAAACAGCTTTAAGACAACAACTTGGACAATACTGAGAATCCGACCACAGTGCTAACTCAGAGAGAAATAGCAGCCAGTGCTGATGAATCTGTGTTTTCTCTGCACTTTTCCTTAGTGTGCCCATCAGCACGTTCACTTATTTACTTCACACATGCAATAAATGAGCATAGTGCCAGGAGGGTTTAAACCTAACGTGTTCCATCAACACCAGCCAAGGACCGTTCAGAGATCTGTACAAGCCTGAGTTAAACGCCTGTCCCAGACTCTGGATTTGTGGAAGCTCAGGATGCCTTTCAGAGAAACAGCCTGCGGGGCTTACCTTAAAGCAACCAGGACGCACAAGTGATCTGAGACAGGCGACGTTTTTGCCTAAAGCATTGGAAAAGCCAGCAGATGTAACAAGCCAAATACACAGCCACGGCTGAGCACCTTCCCGTTCACTGTGGAAGCTGCATAAGGGTAGAAAACTTCACTTCATACCAGCTGCCCTGGTACTAATTTCTTAAGCTAAGCTTAAAAACTGTTGAGAACTGAATTTCGCTACCTCCTTGTATCGCTATCCTCACCCACGTCGGCTAGTCTCTCCAACACCCAGCAGAGAAACACTACTCACTTCCCATGGGAGTAGGTCAGCTTGTTGTTTTCAGAAGGTATCTTCGCCAGGATCTGCTCTGTCACCTCCAGGAAGTTTCCTCCGCACCAGGCATGCTTGGCAAGGATGGTTGTGCCCCTCGCCACAACAGCGAACAGGATAGCCATGGCTTCACGCTATCTGGAAATAAAAACACAAGAATTTGGCTTGTTATTGGGCAGAGAACACACTGCAGTCTTAACAACATCCTCCCAGCCCTCAGCATGACGGGAGGGAGCGTGGTCAGCACTTCAACGGGCTATCGTTAGCAGAAAACTCCTCTCATTCCCCCTTTTACATTCTGTTCAGAACACCACCAAGACTCCCACAACCTTTAGAAGAATGTTTTTGTTTTGTTTTTAACTGCAGCTGCGGGGTGTGCTGCACTCAGTGAATTTTGCTCACAACGAGCATTACCTACACTGCTCCCACCAAGATTCCTAGCAGTACATTGTTTTCTTCTTATTCAGGGGACCCTCAGAGTTTTCATGCTTTTCAAAGAAGCTACCTTCAGACCAGGAGCTGTCTTGCAGCGATGTTACCGGGAGGTCATTACACAGACCAAGCCCACCACCCCTGACACAGCTTCAGCTCAGGAGCGACGCCTTTGCTTTGGCTGCTATCAAACTGGAGGAGAAAAGCTGCCACTTGATTCCCGTCACACGACACACGCCTGCTTTTCACGGTCTCGAGAAACCCACTGCTGCACCGAGGCACCTGTAAAATACACAGCCTGCACTTCTCAAAGCAAAGAGAGCGTGTCTGCAGCCTGCCTGGCCGCAGCTACACACACCCTCGTACAAGCCATCGCTCCTGCACGTGTGCCACACCAAAACAGACTACGGCTGTCACATAAAGGGGCACGCTTAATCAACTGAGGTGCCATCATGCTAACCTAACGGCAGACCTCAGATTTACCACGTGGAACCACGTCAGACCACAGCTGTGACATCTGCTCGGCTGCTTCAGTACCTCCGTGAGCCTCTTTTCTGCTTCGGCAAGACTTCTGACCCCACCGAAATAAATAGATAAACGCCATCTCCTGTCTCGCTTTGCACACGACTGCCCTGACGCTGCCTGCCTTGCACCGTGCCTGGAAATCTCAGCGTTGTAGGAAGATGGCACGCCTGCTTCAGCACAACGGAAGAGCTTGGAGACTTCTCCAGAAATAGGCACAGGTTCAGCTTCCAAAGACCACGGGTAGAAAGACCGACCGCAGGCTGTGCCCAGTCCAGCTTCCTGCCCCCCGGCACTGACTGAAGCCACCCACTGACGCAAATGGGGTCTTTTGCTCTGGGCTTGGTCCAAGCGCTGTGCAGGAAGAACCGCCCGCCTTCATCTGAACTGATCCACGAGCGATCACAGCAGCAAAGGAAGAGATGGCAGGAGCAACGCGGGGCTGTTAACGAGACCACGAAGCGAAGAGACAATCAACTGTTGCACCAGGGCTCACGGGTTCTGCTTTTTGTCAGCCAGAGCTTTGGGGATTCAGGCTCGGCCAGCAACAGGTAACCTCCTGCAGGTGTAAGAGCTTGAGATCGGAGGGGAAAAGCATAAAGTTGTGGATTAATCGAGGAGACGCCCCATGGTTAACCCACAATCTGCAACCAGCTGGGAGCACCAAGGAGTTCAGGGCCAGCACCACCTAGGGCAGCAGAAGGCAGGGGGTTCGTTTGAGGAGAGACCAGAGCAAGCCAAACGGGAAGCAGGGCAGCAGAAGCCCTCAGACCACACAGCTCCAGCACAGCACGCTCTAGAAAAACTGACAGGGCTCGGTGTCAGCAGAGGGGGAGGGAGGACACACGAAAAGCCCCACGCTGTGCAGGCAGAAGCTGTTCTCTGCCGCTCCTGACTGGCAGCACAAAAGCACGTCAACAACTGCAGGGGAGAGGAAGCACTCGGCTGCAGCCCCTCCTCAGGCAGACCCGCTTCTTTCACTTCCTCCTGGCTTAAAACTGGCACCTCTCAGACCCACGCACCTGCCCCCTCGTCTCCACCAGGGACACAGGGGAAGCCCCTCGTGCTGCTTTGCGTGGCTGCCTTCTCACTTACCCCGCTTCAAAGCACGACCTATTTTCGGCACAAAGGCAGCGCGCAGCATTTGCCGGCTGTTCTTTATGAGATGACAGCCCCCCTTGCTCTCACTGTGCCGTGCCCCAGCACTCACACACTGCTCGTTTCCCCCCCACCATCCTCATCTGGACACAGCTCAGGGATTTAAACCAAAGGCCTGACATCCAGCTGGCACACACAGCCTGTTAGGAAGGAGGATGACGAGCACCCGCCTCAGCAGTCCCCTCTCACTGCTGCTGTGAAGAAACAGAGGTGTTCACCTGCCTCCTCCCTCACCCCTCCGGGCAGAAAATCCAGCACAGTTGAAAGTGTCAGGAGAGAGAGGTGAAAACTAGCGAGGTTTGTGTTTCCTCCCCCAGCCACAGATACACTGACTTGCAGGCTCACAACTGCCCTCTAGCATCACGTCTGTCAGCAATGCCGAAAGTGGAAAAGCCCCATCGCTTTCCGAGGTCTAGAGGAGATGATCTCTGGAGACAAGACACAGCCGGCGCTTATTAAGGCCAATCAATGTCAACATCCACCTGGAGATCGCGGCAGTCACGGAATATAAAAACAGAGAAGAAAGCTGTGATTGCTCCCCATTACTCCCACAAAAACGAGAAGTTCAAGAACAGGTCCCACAGCAGGAAGCAGCTGTTCCCACAGTGCATCCTCCGAAGCTCATTCCCACATAATATCGAGGAGAAGAACAGTTCACACGGGTTCAGAAAGTGACTGACGGGTTTATGGAGGAAAAGAATCCCATTAAACCCAAGCATCCCAGCAGCCACTCACTGGAGCCCAAGAGCTTATCTCGAGTTTCTCCTGTTTTTCCACTCCTCCCTGGGCATCCCGCTAGTCAGATGCCAGAGCCACCTTTCGGTCTGACTCAGTACAGCCATTCCCAGCACAGAAAAGCATTTATTCCACAGAAGCCCAGGTTATTTATTTAGGTTTTTTTTTTTTTCAGGGAGAAATATTCTGAAGAGCAGATCGTGCCCCCCAGCAGCAGAGCAGGTGAGCAGTCCCGTCAGAGCCCCAGCGGAGGCAGCGACTCTCCCACTATTTACATTTGGGTGCTGTCCCTGCCCCTCTCAAACAGCAGCCATGAGGAGCTACACCAAGGCCAGCCGAGCCCCAGCACCACCAGTTCAGGTGGTTTACGGGAGCTCCAAAACTCGCTTCTGAAGCACCCAGACCTTTCTTGCATCACTCCATCAAGTTCAGCTGGCAAGAACGTCGTACGGCACGCAGGGAGCCAAGTCATTTGCAAGCCTCTCACAAGCCTGACCGCAGTATTTCCTTCCAGCACCACCGACCCTCCCTGCCTGCCAGCTCGCAGCCTGCCTGGAGAGCTTGAGAGCCGCAGCAAGCTGCGCCCAGCAGAGCCCAGAGGCTGCCCAGCACACCGACACGCCAGCGGGAGCTGCCTGAGGGCGCTCCCAGCCCTGAGCCCCCCGACGCCCCAGCCTGGCACATCTGTCTCCGCTTTAAGCCAGCCTCAAACTGCCGCATCAGCCACACGCTGGCTGCGTTAAAGCAGGAGAAGCAGTCGCAGATTCCGGTGTCGTTTTGCTGCCTTCGGCCTCTGAGAGCTTCTCTGACGAAGCGCAGCACCACAGGCGTGCAGAGCGGGACCCCGCAGCCCCGGGCCGGGAGCGGCCCAGCTGCAGGTGAGCAGGGGCAGGGCGAGGCGCTGGTCTCAGGTGCCCTCCGCTCAGCCCCGAGGCGCTCACCTCACTGCTGTGGGACGCTGAACGGAAACCGGGGACCGCTCGGGGCTACGGCACCCGGGAATCACCTCACGGGGGCTGCCTGCGGGAGCTGCTGCCTCCGCCCGAAGGAGCGGGGGAGAAGCCAAAGGCAACGAGTTCACAGACGGGGACGAAGCTCGGTCTCCGGTAACTCGCGTTAAACGCTTATCGCCAGAGGCGGGAGCAGCCCCACGGCCGGTTCTGGTCTCGCCACGTGAAGCCGCTCACGGGCCACGCAGCCGCTCCCGGCCCCTCCTGACCCCGGAGGCGGCAGCTGCCAGACCGGGAGCGCACCAATTCTCCCCCCAAAACAGAAAAACGAAGACTCCCCGCGGCGAAGGAAACCACACGAATACATCCCCGCGCCCCCAGCCCCGTGCCCGGGGGGAGGCCGGCTCCTCGCAGCCGCCCCCAGCCCCGCGGGGCCCTGCTGGGGAACGAGCCCCAGCGCCACCTCCCGGCCCCCCCCCCCCGCCGCCATTCGCCGCCATTTGCCGCCCCTCACGGCCCCGGCCCCGGCCCCGCCGCTCACCGCCCGCCCGGCTCCTCCGCCCCGGCCCCTCCGTGACGCGTTTCCGGCGCGTGCGCGTTGCCCGCTGGGAGTCGTAGTCCCGCGGAGTAGCGTCCCGGCAGGCCTCCTGATGCACGCGCGCGGGGCACGCCGGGAGTTGTAGTCCGCGCGGAGCGGTGTTCCGGAAGGGCCTCCTCCTCCCCCGCGCGGAGCACGCCGGGAGTTGTAGTCCGGCGGCGCGACATGGCGGAGGAGGGCGAGGGGAAAGCCACGCTGGAGATGGTGAGGGGCTGGGCCCAGGTCAACACCCGTGAGGGATCTGAGCAGGGCACGGGTCTGACGCTGCGGGGACCGGGGAGGAGTGATCCGGCACTGGGGAAGGGTGGGGTTGCCCTCCGAAGCCTCAGGCAGCGTCAGGGCCGGAGACGAGATCCCCGGCCAGGTGGGGCGGCGGGGAGGGGGCTTGTGCAGGCTCGGAGCCCAGCAGGGCTGCCTCAGGGAACTCCCCGCGGGAGAAAGGGAAACAATCAGGTCTGTGAACGGGACAGGTTCAGCACAAGGTGTTCTTGGTGGAACAGCCGTGCTCTGCCTCTCCTCTGGCAGGGCGCCTTGCTGCTCCCGGCCGCTTGCCGCAGCCCCCCCAGCCTGACCCGGCCACCACGCAGGAGATGCGGCCTGTCCCGTCCCGTCCCGTCCCGTCCCGTCCCGTCCCAGCCCTCCCCTTGCTGGCCATGAAAGCTCTCAGAAGGACTCTGAAGCCAGCGCAGCTCCCAGAGCTGCGTTCAAGCCCCAAGCACCTGGTTTTTCAAGTCATTCCCATGCAATGTTTGAACTCAGCTGTAAATTATTTGCTCTCAGCCTGAAAAAAACCACATCTGTACAGGGCTTCACTGGAGCTGGGGTGCAACCGAACGTAGGGGCAAAACAGGGGCCAGACAGCTTCCTCCTGAATTAGCCTGCAATCCTAGGAAAAAAAGCTCTTGAGGACAGCTGAGGCAAATAATTTCAGTAAATACTTGCAGAGGGCAACAGCAGGAGGGACTGAGGCTAGCAGCTGTGCCTGGCAAGGAGGAGGGAGCGGGGTCTGGCGAGCAGGGCAGCAGGCAGAGGGTGTCTCTGAGCAGCCCGTGGCGAGCCCCACGTCGCTGTGCAGTGCCAAGGGAAGGTGTTCCTGCCGCTCCTTGTTTTAATCCCCAGTAAGACAGGCAGCTTTGCTGGTGGGTTGCAAGTTGCCGGGAGGCGAGGCAGAAGAAGGGATCAGGCGAACATCGTCAGGGCGCTGCTTCACACCTGCTCTTCTCCGCCAGCCGGTGTGCGGGGAGCCCGCCCTGGAGACACGCTGCAGGTTTGGGCGATCTCTTGCAGAAAGCAGCTCTCAGCTCCCTGCTAAGCTGCTGCGTCGGTCCCCTGGGGGCTGCTGTAACCTCGGAGGAGAGAAGGGGGCTGCGGGGAGGCATGGCTCCACCAGGGGGCTGTAAAGCTGCCGGAGCGGCTGAGGATCTGGCAACAGGCAGGATGCAAAAGGATCGGCGCTCAGCCTCGGAGCCTCTCTGCTGCCAGGAGAGGAAGCAGCTGGGGCTGACTGGGCACACCGGGCTTTGGGGAGCCTGGGGAGAGGTCAGGGGATCAGCCGAGCGGTTAATTAGGTAGCTCGTTGGCTACCTAATTGGCTACTATGGGGTTCAGCAGCAAGCCTTCCATTGCAGCAGAGTCAGCAGCCTGAGCTCGCGCACGGTGCCCCCAGAATCAGCCCACAGGGGCACAGGTTGCTGCAGGAGCAGCAAACGCAGTGCTCAGCCCCTGCTAACGCAGACTCCGCTGCAGCTGGATCAGGTAACCTGCTCCTCACCAGCACCCCGGTGCTCCTTACCAAAGGGAGCCTTACAGCATCTCTCCTTTCCTGACCCGTGGCAGGTCCAGGCAGATGGGACAGATGGAAACTGCGTCACGTTTGTGCTGCACGATGAGGACCACACGCTCGGCAACTCCCTGCGATACATGGTCATGAAGAAGTAAGTAGAGCCTCCAGGGTGCCTGAGGGCACCTGTGTCTCCTACCTTAGTCTCCTTCTTTTGAGCTGTATCTCAGTTGATGCTGGAATAAAACACGTAATCAGAAATTATCTTCCTTCACGAGATCAGCTCTTTTCCTTATGCTGTTGCTGTTAGGACCCAGAGGTGACTTACAAACCTTACTGGGCCTGACCAGCCCCACCTGGGGCCTCCCCCACACCCTGCCCGTGGGCCCAGGAGCCCCATTTAAGCACAGCTCAGGGCTTTCTCTCTTTGCCATGTAGTTAGAGGACTAGTTTCCAGTTTGGCTAACTGTTTTGTCTGTACTGGATGCCATTAATTGGGTGTAGCCCTTCTTTGTCAACATAGGCCTCCCTTATGAGCACTGGGCTCTGTTTGACCTGATTTCCTTCCCCTGGTCTGTCAATTGACTTTCTAGCCTGTCCTTGGGGATGAAGCAAATCCACAAACCTAGATGAAGATCTAGGCCTCTGCTTGACCTTGGCTACCATCCCTGGGCTGCGTTGTTCTCTCTCACTTGAGTGCTGTGGGACGGGGCTAGCTCCGTCTCGTTGGCCGTCTTACTGTTACGGCCTCCAGCTTTCCATCCCTGGGGTAACAACCACCCCTCTCTGCTTCTTGATGGTTCGTTGTGGAGAAAATTTAACGTCTGACGTGTGAAGGACACGTCTCTGGCACTTGTCTGGCCTGCCGCTGGGCAACTGGTGGAGCTAGGCTGGTGCCTGGGAGCATGCCAGCCACTGTTTTCCTCTGCAAAGCTGCAACGAGGTGGAGAACATGAGTAAAGTTACACAGGTTGCTTCCCTTCAGCGTACCCCTCCCGTGAGACCCCGGTTTTATAAACTCCATGAGCCCCAGCACGCCTGGCTGGCCTGAGCCTCTCACTTTCTTGAGCTGTGCTGCGGGCAGGCCTGGCCTTCACTGCTCTCTTCTTTCTCTCCTCCTGCAGCCCTGACGTGGAGTTCTGTGGCTACTGCATCACCCACCCCTCAGAAAGCAAGATCAACTTCCGGATCCAGACCAGGGGTACGGGCACGCGTGTCCCCCTGTGTGTCTGGGGTTCTTCTGTAAGGGATTCCCCCTGCTCGGGTCAGGTTTCAGCCGTGGGTTGTTGTAACAAAGAAAAGCACTTTGCTCTCTTTTCTCTGCTGGCCACCTGCAGCTGCTGGGCCCTGTTGCTCAGCTGGGCAGGCTGCCCCGAGCTTTACGCTGCAGCTCTTGTTTCCCAGCTGTAGGGCTGAGCAGCATCCTGCCAGCTGCGGCCCGAGGTGTCTGGGCTGGCTGGCAGCAGGCCCTGAACGGCAGCAAAAGGATAAAATAGATCTGCTGCTCCCTGTCAGGGCCGATCCGCCCGTAAATCAGCGTGGGGTTTGGAAACGGGGCTGACGTACCTGGCTGCGGCAGGGTAGCTTGTTCCTCCTCCTTCTCCCTGCCAGCTGTGATATGAGGCTCTTCTGAAAAGCCTCACCTGTCTGTGCTGTCCCGCTGACTTGCCTCCCAAAGAGGGCTTTGTCCCCTGATGCTGACAGCTGTGAGCCCCTGGCGCTCGCTCATTCCTCTTTGCACCCCAACCCCTTTTCTCGCCTGCTGCCTTCCACCCAGGCCCTGCCCGCTCGGCGGCTTTGCCTGCTGCCTGGAGGGATGCTGTTACTTCGTTCCTTCCCCACGGGGCTGCTCCCTTGAGCATCAGCCACGTAGAAGCCAGTTCCTGGAAGCAAGTCGTTAGTCTGTGCTTGCTGACTCCTTAATTTCTTAAAAATAATTCCTGCTCGGCTTAGCCTTGCCAAAACAACCTCTTCCTCGTGGGACTAACTGCAGAGTAAGCGTCTGCTGCTCCTGGCCGCAGCCTGGAGCACCCCTCTGAGGTCAGGTCTCAGGCTGCTGGGCTGGGCTGCGAGGCAGGAGCGTGTGGGCAGGTTTCTGGGCGCCGTGCGGGAGCCTCTCCCCGTTGCAGGGGCTCGGTGCCAGCTGCGCTGCCTCGCAGCGATGAGGGAGAGGTCCTCGGGTCACCCCCCGTTTGGCTAACGCATCTCCTTTCCCAAAGGGTCCCTTCCTGCTGTTGAGCCGTTCCGGAAGGGGCTGAATGACCTGATGGGTGTTTGCCAGCACGTGCTCAACACCTTCGAGGTGAGATTGTTGCCTGAAGAGCTCTGGGGCATTTGCTGTCTCTTGGTCTCGGAGGGGAAAGGAAGGGGCTGGGAACTGCGTTGTAGGCCCTTGTGACACGAAAAATGTAGTTTTTTTCAGTCATTTTCTGCCTGACCTCAGTTTGACTGTGGTTTTCCAAGTCCTAAACCACTGGGGTTGGGGAAGAGGAGAGGAGAAATCAGACTGCAGAGCCCTACTGGTCCTCCAGCAGCTCGTTGTTGCCCTGTGAGCGTTTCTGCCCGTCTCCTTGCTGTTGCATTAAGGAGCAGAAATGCCTGCAGGTGACAGAGGAAGGAGTTCTCAGACTTCCCAGCTTTTAACTTAAACGGGAACACTCTTGACCTTTTCCCTTCCCTGTGAGCCCCCCCCCAAGAGGCTTTGCTTGATCTGTAGGTTCCCTGCTGCATCCCGTGGCCGGTCTGTGGACTGCACAGCTCCGAGCGCTGCCTGTGCCGTGCATTTTAGCAGGAGAGCGGCTGGGAGGTGGAGCTGCGGGCTGGTGAGGAGACCCAGCGTGCTGGAGGCTGAGCTGCTGCGTCCTCCCAGTGTGCTCGAGCGTCTGCTCTCAGGACATGGGTATTGCCTCTAGCAGGATGAGGCCAGTGCCTGCACGTGTTCTCTGTAGGGCGCGCTCCTGCAGCCCGACGCTGTGGCAAGGCTCAGTCACTTCTGAAAGCACCTGCAGCTCTGCCAGAGCGTTTTGGGTCCCTCAGCCTTTCCAGGCACTGGGCAGAGAAGTCACAGCACAGACCGGGGTGGTGGCAGAGGTGTGTGAATTGCTCAGATGTGTGTTGTTAACATTTATCCTTTGCTCTTGTTTGCAGAAGAGCATGAAGGAATACAGGGCCCAGAGAGAGGAAGAGATGCAGTAGCAATTGGGGCTGGCAGTCCCCGTGGGTGCGTGTAATATCTGCGTGTCGAATTCCCTGTGTCAAGAGGTGCTTTTTTATGACTATTTTGATGCAAATATGTATTTTCTGTAATAATAAAGTATATAAAGCTTGCTGCTGCGGAGGTGTTATTGTGTAAATGGTAGCTAGAAGGCAGCTCTTCCACTCTTTATTTCTTCCCCTGTCCAAATGTTGCTGTTTTCTGCTCGGGATGTTCAGATTGTTATATGTTTATGTAACATTAGGATGTTTATGCGCTGCAGAACTAGGCTGCCCCAACACCCCCAGGGAGCAGAGTGCTGTCTGCAGTCAGGCTTTGAGAGAGGCAGCACCCTCTTCTGATTGAAATCTTCCTGTTACTGGCCCCGGGGCTCCTGACTCAAACAGATACGAGTTAGAAGAGTTCAGCTGGAAGGGACCTAAAGGGTAGGGTCCAACTGCCTGACGACTTCAGGGCTGAACAGCAGTTAAAGCACACAGCTGAGGGCATTATCCAACTGCTTCTTGAACGCTGACAGCCATAGGCCTTCAAACACCTCGCCAGGAAGCCTGTTCCAGTGTTTGGCCACCTTCACAGTGAAGATTTTTTTCCCAGTGCCCAGTCTGAACCTCCCCTGGGGCAGCTTTGTGCCCTTCCCTCGTGCTCTTATCACTGGTGACCAGGGGGAAGAGACCGGCTCCTCCTGCTGCTCCGTTTCCCCTCAGGAAGTTGCAGAGAGACACGAGGCCACCTCTCAGCCTCCGTTCCTCCAGGCAAGTCAACCCAGGTATCCTCAGCCTCTCCTCACAGGACCTGCCTGCCTTACCGACTTCGTTGCCCTCCTCTGGATGCGTTCCAGTACCAGCCGGTCTTCATTTTGTTAACAGATCACTATAAAACGGTCCTCTGCTCATTTGGGGGTGAGATAATTAAAAAACACACGCTTTCTCCTCTTTAAACCTCTGAGGAATGCAGGCGGCTGCAGGCTGAGACCGCTCCTGGTGAGCAGGTCTGAAGAGTGCAGCGCTGAAATTCCTCGTTGGGATCCGCTGGCAGCCAGCCACGGGGGAAAGCCTTTCATCGAGGGTAATGTGGCATGAAATGACAGGAGCTTTTCTGCTCCGTGCTAGGGTGCAGGGCTGTGAACCTTCCCAGTGTGCCCTGCCCAGGGGGACACCTCTGCCTCTTCAGCGGAGGTCTGCGGCTACCAAAGGAACCTGCTGGCGCTCAATTAAGTATTTAGCAGACTTTGCAGGCCCCCTGCTGCTTAATAAGAAACACCCGGAGACTTTCCTTTTCAAACACCCAGCATGTTTTATTAACATACAGAGGAACAAGCGAGGATGTAAAATGTCAGGTTTTCTCTATAAAACTGGTCTTTCAAATACAGATTGACAGACTCGCTTTCTGCCGGGCTGGCAGTGGGTTTGTGTTCACAGGCGGCGGGTCCTGAAGCCAGCTGAACCCTACACTCCGTAAGAAGGCTCCTTCACCTCTCTGTTTGGCCATGGATTCACCTTGCCCGTGCCAAAAGGCCCCCATGTCTCCAGCAGGTGGCCGCGGTGGCCCTGCATTTGACTAATCCTCCTGGCCTGGCGGGGTTGGGGAGGAGGTTTGGATAAATCAGAACCTGGCCGATCTGCCCACGCTCCGTCCTGTGACCTCTCAGCCCAGGCGTCACGGAGGACAACCCTTTAAAAAGGTCTTGAAGGTCAGGAGCTGGCAGCAGGGAGCTGTCTTTGCCTTTGCACTTCCACGAGCAGATACAATGAGGCTGCATGTGCACCCCTTGTCTGCTTTCTTTTTGAGTTGAAATGCGCTGATCCTGGTCTTACCGTATCCAAACAGAGACCTCCAAGGGCTGGGAAGGTGCCATGTGAATGCCAACACAGTGTAAGAGCTCTAAAAGGATGCCGTTTCCAGCTGGTAACTCTCTTCTCTTCCCTCCCCTCTCACGCATGGTCAAATTTTGTGATGTCGGTTATAACGGGAGGCACTTGGGAGGAGAACACAAGGAAAAAGCAAAGGAGACAGAAGTCCCTGTTAAGCAGACATGCAGCAAGTGATAGCAATGTCCAGAGCTGGGATGAGTACGTGGCAGTCTGTTTGTTGCAATATTAATCACGTGCAGATCTGAGACTGGTTTTGAAGCATTTAAGGTGAGAATGTTGATCAGAGCATAGCTGCTAATGCGGGAATGATTAAATCTGCTCTTGGAGCATACAAAGAGATGTTAGCCATTTGGGGCCCAGGAGGTTAATAAGGTAAGAGGATACCCCCGTGTTCCTGTAATTGCAGTCTGTCTTGTGAGCATTAGCAGGTCCTGGCTGTCCTTAGGAGAGAATCACGGCTTTTGAACGTTTGGGGCTCTGCTCCTTATGGCGTTACCAAAGGTCACTGCTGGGAACTTGTTCAGATGCTTCAGTCTTCACTGCAATGAACGGGAGCTGTGTGTTTACCTCTGCTAGCTCGCATGCAGCCTGCAAGGACAGGACAACCCCTGCCCAGCTCCTGGCAGGCACCAAACGGCCTGGCTGCTGATTGCTGGTTTGGATAGAGCAGGAGAAAGCCAGGCTGACGTAACTGGGGCTGTCCTGGATGGAAAAGGACTTTTAAATGTTTTTCTCTGACATTTTGGAACAGTTTGCTGAAACAGAGCATGATAAGGGTTGAATCTCACCACTTGGGACTGACCTAATGTGTAACTGGCTCTGGAGCTGCAGCTGGGCCCTGCTCAGAGGCAGTGCATCTGCTGTCCCCGAGGTACCTGCCGTGACCCAGACTTACCAGCTTAGCCTGACACTTCTCCAGATTTCCGTCTTCAAATCTGACCCACGGCATCGTCTGCTCTCTGGAGCTGCCAGCCTCCTCCAGGTCATCCAGGCTATGAAGGCACTGGCCCAAATCAGCCCCCAGCAAGTCCTGGGCTTATGCAGCGCTGCTCACCTCCGGGACTTCCACCAGCCAGGCCAACAGGGACTTCCAACCATCCCAGGCCCATGCAATGTAACGGGGACCCTGAAAAAGCTTTTGGCTCAACCTGTGACCAAGGCACCAGCCGTTCCAGGTGAGTGGGAGGAAGGCTGTAGCCCAGTTTGCCAGCCTGTATCCCAGTGACTGCTTTTTATGGGACCTCTTTCCCTGACAAGCGATTTGACACTTCCGTGGGCCTCCCCGTTGTGTGGTCCAACAAGCAGACCCTTGTGTGAAGTGACACGAGGTTTGTTACGAGTGGAGAGCCCCTGGCGTTGCCCGTGGCAGCAGATGGAAAGGTCGCTGCATCCCCCCTGCCTCTTCCCACCCTCCCTTCCAGCCACCAGCACCGCACATCTGCCTTGGCACCTCCTGAGCAGGCTAAATCCAGGCGAGTGAGTGAGTTTTAGGGAACACCAACGAGATGCAACGCTGGAGGTGTTACCCTGAAGCAAATCACCCCGTGGCAGCTGCTTGCAACCCAGCAGGACAGGCCCTGGCGGGTCAGGGCCAGCCCTGTCCTGGCAGGAGACCACTGAGCAGCTGGGCTGGCCACAATTTAGCTGAAGCTGAATTTGCCACAATTTAGGATAGAGCAGAATTGGAATGAGGCATTGCATTAGGCTCGGTGTGCCGCTGGCTTACCCACTGCTACATCCTTGGAGTGCTGTGAGGTGCTCTTTTGAGGCCACAGAATCCCTTTGCCTGTAAATGTGGACAAATACAGAAACGTGCAGAATTTAGGTATTTTTTTTTTAATAAGCACAGTCATTTAAAAAATCCTGCTAAGATACCTGTGTTGGAACATGTCAGTCTAAGCAATTTCTCCGTTGACTTCCACTCGTCCAGCTCTGGCACAAAGCACAGCAGCAGTGCTGTGAGATGGATACAGGCAAATCTACTCTAGTGGGTAGGTAAGACCATGGAAAAGACGCTGGTCCAGATAACCCTCAGTCTTTTGGTTTCCGTTGAAACCCATTCGTCTTTCAAAAATACGATTTGTTTGTAAAAACTTGCGTTTTGGTGGAAGCAAAGCTAAAAAACAACAAAAAACAAGCACCATCACCTCGAAAATGTTCTGCTTTATTTGCAGGTCTTTCCTCTTCTCCCTTTTCCCTCTCTCCCTTTTTTCCATGATAAGGTGAAAAGGGAAAAGAGGAAAGGAGAAAGAGGTAAAAGAAGGAAAAAAAAAAAAAAAAAAAACACAGGAAAATCATCAAAAATTTGGCAACTAAAGCTTCCTCATGTAGGTTTTCTTGATGTTTTGGCAAGAGGTGCAAGCATGACCTGCTCTCCTAAGCTGCGCTGTCGCGTGCGTGCGGTCACCTCCTCGTGCCATACGCAGGCGGGGGGGGGATGCCATCCCTGGGTGGAGAGCCTGGGGCAGGTTTCCCAGGAAAAGGGGAAGAGGAGGGGTCCTGCAGGGCTCCCCATGGATGTTGGTCACATCACAAAGCTGGGCTGCTGCCCATCCCTCCGTGCCGTGGCTGCAGGCGGGGAGATTTCAGGCCACACCTGCACGTGCCTGGGTCTTATCCTGGCTTTCTGCCCGGGACAAACTGTTCCAGCAGCAGAGGGAGATCATAAGGGATGGCTTTTTGGCTTTTTCAGCTGGAAATTTGTCACTCGGGTGCCTTGCCCTCTCCTTCCCATCCCACATCCGTCTCAGGGTGACATCATCTCAACTTTCCTTCCCTTTTCGCACCCATCTCCCCACCCCATGTTGCTACCCGAAACGAATGGCTCTAAGTCACTTGGCTGTTCTGCAGGGAACTGAAAAATCCTACAGGGAGCTGGATCCCGTTCTTCCTCCTCCTGCAGAGGCGACTTGGACGGGAGGATGGACAAGCAGAGCTCAGAGGCAGTGTTCAGAGCTAGTCCCAGGGATCAGAGAAATGCTGTAGCTCCTGCCAGGTGGGTTACGACGCGGCGGCAAAAACAATTCAAGTCCAGCCAGGGAACGGCCGGGCGAGAGAAATGGAGGTGTCCTGCTGTCTTTTCACAGTGCCTTCTCCGCTCTGCCCCGCAGGGGGCTTTAGGAAGAGCTGTACTTGTTGCTCAAGCGGGAGCTGCTGCGGTCCAACCCAAGCTCCTGCCCGTTGGCTTTCCACTTGCCCACGGAGCCCTTCTCGTCTGTCGGCGTGATGCTCAGAGCGGGTCTCTGGCACCAGCAGCACAGGCAGGACTGCGGGGAGACAAGAGGGGGGTGACAGAGGTTACCCGTGTGGGTTATGGGATGAAAGAGGAGGAAATGCGGGAAGGTTCCCAGTGATGTTGGTGGGTCAACCCGCACAGCAGCGGGCTGGGAGGCACAGGCGCGGTGAGCGCGGCCCTCCTGCAGGTCAGGTGTGTCGGGATAGGGCTGGTGTGGGTTGGAAATGAAGATAGCAAAACGCTGGGCAACTTTTGCAGCTGTGTTTTCTCATCAGCAAACAGGGCTGATGCTTGCTTGGGCTCAGCCCCTTGCCACAGCTGCTGGGAGGTGATTCCCATCCCATCCCCTTCCTTTCTCGAGGCTCCCCTCCTGAGATTTTTCTCTGAGCAATTTGGGCTCAGAGTGTATAGCAGCCCCAGTCCTGGTTTAAAGGTACGTGGGGATGCTTCTGATCCAGAATATCAGTCTTCTCTGTTCTTGCACTGGCAAAAGCCCCACCAGAGCAGGGCAGGAAGCTCCAGTGTGCTTGGAGCTGGGAAGAGAGGCACCCAGCAGGGTGAAAATCTGGGAGGAAAAATACAACGAGGACACACGGGAATCCTGTGAGCTGCTGGCTGATGCCTGCCTTTCCCATCATCTAGGACGCCAAGAAGCCAACGGTGATGGGAGTGCCTGGTCTGCGGGAGCTGGTAGCCTTGGGACCGGTGTCTGGGCACGCACCGTGCATGAAATTGCAGCCAAAATGGGCAGTCAGCAGAGCCAGGGGCTCCAGGAGCCAGCCCTACCTGGAAGCAGTTCTTGAATTTCCGGCTGACGAAGTAGAGGGCCACGGGGTTGATGCAGGAGTTGAGGGAGGCCATGTTGATCCCAAAGTAATCCATCACGAGGAGGAAACTGAGACAAGAGGGGAGAGAAGGGGCTGGGAGCGTGCTGAGGGGACCCCTGAAGGAGGGTTTGCAAGCTGCCTGGCCTGGGAACCTGCTTCCATGGGGGGACCAGTGGCAGATGCCAGACAGAAGAGCACACAACAGTCCCTCCTGGGGTTCAGCAATGGCACAACAATTTTTTTGCAGCGAGAAGCATTTCCTGAGGAACCTAAGAGCAGGAGATTTCCCTGATTTCCCCCGGTGGCCTCGGTGCTCTCACTTTTGAACACAGGAGCAGTGTGTGGCCTGGGCTGGGTTCGGGGTGATGGGTGGGAGGAGAGGGGAAGATGGGCATCTGCCACGGAGCGGGAAGCGTGCACTGCCCTCGGGTGTGCTGCAGTCCTTTTGGCCCCCCGGGAGACCTCTTTAACCCATAAGCTTTACAGACATGTTTCAAAATTGAATTTCCTCTTTTCTCAAAGCCCCCCACCTCCTTTCTCTGTGCCTTTCTGGAGAGCAACGCCATCTGGAAAAGCAGCCTGAAAGCTTTTGGAAGGCAGCTCCCCCAGCCTGCAGCGAGCCCAGTGAGGGCCCTACCTGAGCAGTTCACATCTGTTGGGGTCCGTCTGGTCGTAGATGGTCTTCTTGAGGATGCGGCTGAGGTGGAGCGGCAGCCAGCAGAGCGCAAAGATCACCACGAGGCAGAACACGGTCTTGGCCACCTCCCGGCGCTGCGAGGAGAAGGTGGGCAGGGGAGAAGGGATGCTCTGGCTGAGCACTGGAGAGCGGCCGGGGTTAAAGCACCATCTCCCCGTGCTGAGTAAGGGCCCTTCGAGTTACTTCTACGACCCGAGCAAGGCTGGGCACCCCTTCTGAGTCCAAAGCACACTCCCAGCTCCTACTTCAGGAGGACGACTCATGAGATCCAGGCTGCAGAAAGCAGTAAGGTACCAGTGGCACGAGATAGATCAGGAGAGGGTCTCCTTCACCCCATCCTACTATCACTCCTGGTCACTTTGCTAGTCCCTGGAACATGGACCCTCATCCGTCCACTCTTCACGCTAGGTTATTGTGACAACCAGCTCGCCAGCAAAGCATGGGAGGGAATGGGAAGCGACAGCAAGGCCAGAAATAATTGGCCATAGAAATTGAGAAGCAAGCTGGTCCATGGCCACAATGCTGGTGGCTTGTGTTGACACTGAGGTGGGAGATGGGAGCCGAGGGCCCCTCTCCCTGGTCGAATCTATGCATCTGTATCAATGGGTCAAGAAGTCATTGACCACTGTGAGGCTACGTTAGCTCATACATGTCCTCTACGGGAAGCTGGGTTTGTTCTCCTCTTCAACAGTACTACCTCTCGTTTTGGGCAATACTGGGGTTTCTGCCCTCCTGGCTTTCTTACCCGTTTCATGTGGTCGTTCAGAGCGATTCTCATTCCGTTTCTCTTGCTCAACATTTCGCACGACATGAGGGTGTAGAAGATGCCAGTGCATACCAAGGGCAGGCAGAAATAGAAGCCGAAAAGCCACCAGTCCTTCACGTCACGATAGAACTGCATGCAAAGCAGAGAGGAACAAAAACTGGGAGAAGGGGGTAACGGGGCATCGGTCCCTGACACTGATGCTGCCCCCCATCAGAGCACTCCGACACTTCAGATGTGTGAAAGTGTAACTGCCCTGGGCTAAGTATACGTGGGGTAATCTTGCCCTGAGGCTGGTGCGTGTTTAACCCAAAGAAGTGAAGGCTGTTTTACATCTGGCTGCTGGTCTAGCACTTTTGTACAAGAACCAGTTGCAAGGAGCAGTTTTTGGCAGATGAGGGTTAGGAGGGTAAGTTCTGATGATCTGTAAGTGTCTTCATCCCCTTGCTCACCCTTAGCTGGCCCTGTGCTAATGGTTACGTGTACAGCCTGGTCGGTTAGATGCTCCTTGGCCTGTTGGGACAGCCTCGCATCTTGCTGAAGTTTCCTGAGATGGGTCAGGACCTTCTGACGTGGGCAATGAGGACACAACACAACTTAAGGACCTCCTGCCTGCTTTCTGGCCCCACGTTCAAAGCAACTCTACCCCATCAGTACTTGCTGAGTCTTCTGTGCTTTGTCTGATGCTGCTCTCCTCCGATTCGCCCCGATGACTGGAAGCCATCTGCAGAAGCATCTCAGCTCTCACCGAGGAGGGAGGCTGCCCCGTTTGCCTGTGCCTCCCTCTCCCTCGCGCTGCAGCTGGGCTGGGTCAGCGTACGTACCCTCATGAAGCTAGATTTCTGTTCGGAGGCGAGCATGCACACCCACAGGTCTCGGTCCCAGTAGTTGAGCTCCACCATGTCAAAGGCTATGGCTTCGGGGACTGCCAGCACGATGGCCACTGCCCAGATCAGCGTCACCTCCACTGCCTTCCACATGGGGATTCCTATCCCCTGGATCCGACTCCAGGAGGCCACTGCTCGGTACCTGCTCAACGCGTGGGAACACAACAGGAGCAGAGAGGGGTGAGAAGAGCCACCAACAGGAAGGGGCCAGGAAGGTGTGTATCAGAGTTGTCCCCTTTCCCTTGCTCCTTCCTCCACCACCCCTGAGCTTTCTCCTTCCGTGGAATGGGGAGGATCAGAATCAGGGGCTCAGGGAGGAGTGCGATGGCAGCTCTCCTTGGCCAATATATGGCCACCTCCCGGTGGGAGGGGTGCCGCCCTTCCCCACCACCCTGGCAGCTAGTTCCACGTTGTGCTCCTCCTCTCAAGCTTTTCCAGCAGGATTTACACTTCATCCCCACAGAGAAGAGTCAGTTCCTGATGGATTTCAGCCCCACATGACGACACCCCATTCCCTTCTCTGACTTTGGCCCAGAACCAAGCCACCCTGCAGTCTTCCCATCGGTGACAACAGAGGGGGCTATGCTGTGGTTAAACATGGGCCAGGATGGGCAACGCATCTGTAGAAGTTGTTTCTCACCTGTCGATGCTGAGAGCACAAAGGCTGAGCACCGTGATGCCCACCGAAGCCTTCTGGATGAAGGGGACCAGCTTGCACACCTGCACGCCGAAGGGCCAGTCCTTGGCCAAGAGCTGGAGAAGAAACACAGGGTTAAGAGGGAAAGCGTGTCCGGCTTCCCATAATGGCAGGTGGTTACCCACAAGGTGCAAGAAGCCCACAAGGAGCAGCTGAAAGCACTCTGAGGTTACCTCCGCTGGGGCTGTGCGGTGGTGTGCTCCCGGTGCTTTGCATTGTGCTGGGAACCACTCGTTTCCCCGCGGGCTCGTGGTTGACACCTACGTGGAGGGGTGGTCCAGGCAACAGGTCCTGAACCCACACCCTGCGTGTTTTTGGGTGGACTGGAATCCTCAAAGCCACAATGGGCTTTGGGTCGCTTTTGGGGGGTGTCATGCTCCGAGCAGCTGAGGTCCAGCAAGGACAGCTTCCTTCAGAGCCATGTAGGCTCACGTCCTCACCGTGCTCTGCCCTTCTGCCACGCCTTTGTGCAAACCCTCCTCCAAACTTTCGTGCAGCGTTATTTGAAACAAATGATGCTTGATTGCTCAAGACCAAAGAAAAGCAACGGTTGGTTTGATCAAGCAACTGGGCACCCCCTGCATGTCGGAACACCCCGAACAAATCCAGGCAAGGCAAGAAGCAATGTTTGCTTACACATGAATTTGAAGAGGGTTCCTTCCCTCACCCCAGCCCTGATCTACCACTGATGCCAACAGCCTTCTTTACTCCTGCTCCCAGCTTTTCTCACCTCTGACAGTTTTCCCTTTGAAGCTACTACCTACTCATGGCCTGAAACCCAACTGGGGCAAGCAGAGGGCATCACTGGGGACAACATGCATCAGAGACAGGAGAAAGGGAGCTCCAAGAGATGGCTAGCTGTGTCTCCAAGCCAAGAGCTTGCGTTAACATGAGCTGTCCCATAGATGAGGCCTTTGGTATAAGCCATGAGCACAAAGAGCCGTGCCCCCCAGTTCTTGCCTGCCTTGGATGCAGGGCTGGATATTCAGCCCGTGACACCCTCCTCAGTGGGGTCATTCCTGCAGCCTCCACCTGGTCCCACACCTTTTTATGAAGCACAGGACCTTCCTACAGCACAGACTTACAAAATATGGCAAACAGATCCCAGAGGGGAGTGCTGTTAGACTTCGGTATTCCCAGTCCTGTTGAATAAATCAGCTACATAACAGCTCCATACCCAACATGTCTGCTGTATAAAGCCACTTGTATGAATCAAGCTGAGAGCTTCAGCAAGTCCTTCACCCCATGGCATCCCTTCAAGACCCGGCCCACCACAACCCACCTCACGTGGTGGTCGAGGAGGAGCCACCCAAGCTCCAGCACATCTCACACCACGCAACTTCTGCTCCTAACCGGGGTCCGAGCCCCGCAGCCTGCCTCTGCCCACCCCTCTCTGCCCCGCTGCAGCGGGCACAGCTCGGGTTCCTCCCCTTCTTCATCGCGTCTCTTCCCTCTAGCGTGGGGAGCAGTGTCTGAAAGAAGCCCCCTGTTTTGTAAGACAGCCCTGTTCCTTGTTCCTGGGTGAATCTTTCTGTTTAGCTGGCATAAAGCAGATGTTTGCGCGAGGCTGATTTGCGAACTGGGAGTGGTGTGCCTAGCGCACGAGAACAGTGTTTTTTGCTTGGCTGAAATGAACTTTGGGTTGTAATGTCAGGACGCTGCAAGTGGTCCTTTTCTTGCCATTTTAAATGAGGTTTAAGAGATCTGGGTGGGTGTGTGTGTGGAAAACACAGCAGTAGGTGGGAACACCTCTGCTTTCCCAGGCATACTGTGTCAGCTCATGTTTTCCTTTTCCTTTGGAGAGCAGGATCTCCCTCCCCCTTTCCTGCCCAAACTGGAGCCTGAAATAAAGAACGGAAGAGAGATATCCCCCAGGGCACCGAGGCAGGTGGGAGCAGACGCTGTTCCTGCTGCACGAAGCCTACCTTGTACACATTGATGGGCAGAGCAATGAGGATGTAGAGGAGGTCTCCGAGCGCCAGGCTGGCGATGAGGACGTTGGGCCCGTTCCTCATGCACTTGTTCTTGTAAATGATCCTGAGGAGCGTGGAGTTGCCGATGATCCCCACTATGAAGATGGTGCAGGACACGACGGTGTTGATGTACTTGAAGATGTGCCTGATATCCGCGGGCTTCACGCAGACGGGCAGCAGGGGCGGCTCGGAGCCGCTGCTCCTGGGGAGGCTCTCGGAGCCGTTCGGCAGCTTGGCGTCCTGCAGCAGGCTTGGCTGGAGCAGGCTGTACGCCTGCTCCTGGCTGAGCACCTCGAAGGGGACCGTGCTCTCCTGGAAAGCCCCTGGGGTCTGGCCGCGTGCCCCGGAGAAGAGGCAGGTCAGGAGAATGGTGAGAGTGGCAGGAGCTGGGATGCTCGCCATGGAGGACTGAGCGGCAAAGCCGGCCGTGGGAGCCCTTGGGATGCTCGTGGGGCGTCTCTGCTTGGGTCTGGATCTGTGGGTGGAGGAAGGGACAAGGGGAGAAATGGGTTAGAGGAGGAGAGGGCCTGGTAGTGCTCGAGAGGGTGCTGGAGAGGGTTTCTTCTGGCTACAAGCAGGCAGTGGTGGCCTGTGCGCCGGTCACCCGCAGTCAGTGGAGCACAGGGAGCAGTTTTGGGGAACTTGCCCCACCAACACATCGGGGTAATTCTGCAAACCCCATCTCTGGGTCCACGGAACCAGGGGAGCTTTTCTTCCAGTTCATGCTGTGGGAAAACTGGAGCAGCGCTAACATCAGCAGAGCCCACGCGGCATCCTTCCGTGCAAAGAGACAACCCTCAGCGCGGTCCTGCTGGGAAACATGCCGGGAAAATGCCACGAGGGTTGTTCCAGAAATGCTGTATTGATACCTGACATCTCATTCCGATTTATGTGCTAGTAGAGTGGCCCCTCCTTCCCCATCCTTATCGCTGTTAATTGAACCGCTTCCTTTCCAAATCCACCATGCTGTTCAGCTCCATACCGGGGGATATAAATCTCTCCGTGTTGTTTGCGGCGTTGGCTGCTGAGCACGGTAAAAGGTCTCTCAAGCTGACCAAGGCTGGAGCACCGCTAATAAATACCACCCCAGCAGGCTCTGCTTTGCAAATCTCAGGCAACGCTCTCAGGCAGGACTGGCCCAGCGGCAGCTCTGCGGCCACAAGTGGCTTATGAGACAGCTGAAGATGCTGCAGCACCGTCCTGGCACGATGTGGATTTGGGGAAGGGGCTTCTGGATGACCCAGATACGGCCACCGGTGGGGAATGAGCCTTGAGAGGGAGGGGAAGATGCCAGCACCCTGCCAGGCTGTGCCACCCGGGCAGATCTTGGCTCTGCTGGTAGGAGGGGGTGAGGCACGCGTTGCTCAAGCTACCAAACCCTGCAGCTTCGAAGGCAGGGAAAATTGCCATGCCTGGGTTGAAAATGGGAACCTTTTAGGGCTTCCCCCCAGGCAGGGGTCAGAGTGCCCCCATGGGATTAGAGACGGGACTGGAGCCTCAGCCCGGCTCCCCCGGGATCTGCAGGAACACGTGCGCCTTTCTGCTTGTTTGGAAGTCTCCAAGCGTGATCAGCGTGGAGTTGGCCTCTTTCCCAAGGAACCAGCCTAACCTGACCTACCCTTTTCTCAGTTTCACCCCACTGCTCCTGCCAGAAAATCTAAATCAGGCTCGGTTCTCCCCGGCCCTCTTACGTCCTTCGGCCAGGCCCTTAGTGCGTGACACTGTAAACAGCCCGTGTTAGGAGGAAACTTACAATTTATTCTCAGTTACGTGTCAAATGTGGGCAATAAAATAACCAAATCCCTTCAGCCACAGTTCAGACCTCACGAACTGGATAGTTTAGCTATCAGTTCTGTTAAAGCAGCCACATTTTAGAGATGTTTTGTTTCTGGTTTGAACCCCTGCGTTGTGACGGCACCTCAGATACGGTTTCACCACAGGAAAGTTAAGGGTCCCGTCACTTTTCAGCTCACATCAGCGTGCTTCTGTGGGCTAAAATATTCGTGCCTGGTGCATAGCAATCTTGTGTGTTCACCGTACCTCTTATCTCTGCAGGCTAAAGCAGCTTTCCAAACGTATCTGGGAGATAAGCCACGTTGGTGTGAGCCAGAACAGCCTCTACAGAGTTATCTGCCTGCCTCTGGCTGAGGAAAAAAAAATAAAAAATGCAGTTTTCAATGCTTTCAAGAGCGTTTAGAGATGTGTGATGGTTGGGAATATCTTACAGCACCCCTACCTGTCCTGTAAGCACCCAGTTCATGTGGGTATCCCAACCCCAAGGGGTGCCTGCAGGTGTGTCCTGCTGCTCCTAAGCACAAAATAATCCAAAAGCTGGGGAGCCCTCGGCCCCTCCTGCCCATCCTGCATGGGCAGAGCCGATGTCCTGAGGAAGGGATGTTGGGGTGCCAGCTTATCACCTGTGGGGAGAACCCCGGGCTGTGGTGGTGGCTATGAAGGTCCCGGTGCCTCTGCTGGTCTCAGCACATCCATTAAGTCCCAATTGCCCAGTCTGGGACCTTGTGGCTGGAGAAGCTTCTCCGGCACCACCTTCCTGATATTTACCTAAGCACCTGCGTAGGTACCAGAGCATCCTTGGAAAGCTCTGGTGTCCTGTGCCCTGTGCAACAGCAGGCTGCTCCTCTCTGCTCCCCCAGCAAAGGACCGAGGAGCCTGGTGATGTTCAGCCCCCGGGTGTTTGGCAGGAGAGCTCATGTGAGTAAGGATCACAGGACACGGCTCACTGGATCCTGCCCATCCCTTCCACAGCGCCAAAAATAAAGGGCTTCTCCCCCTTCTTGTCTTAAAATCCAACAATTTGGTAAAAGATGAGCATTGTTTTCTCCTGCTCAACAGCCCGCAGACTTCTTGTCCTCCGTGTTGCCTCTCCCCTCCCTCATCTCAGAGTGCTTGCAAGCACAACCCTTTCTCATTTGTGGGGGAAACTGAGGCACGGAAAGGTCAAGAGGCTTGTTGGGTGCCCAGCAGATGTGAAACCAAAGTCAGCATCACTTGATCCCAAATCCTTATGTTTCTGATCCTCCAGGGAGGTGACTCTGTGCCCGACATCCCCATCCCACCTGCCCAGCTAAGGCTCTTCTGCGAATAAACATCTCTTGCAGCAAAAATGCAATGGGTGGGAAGAGGGGCGAGAGGCAGATACGAGCACCGCGTCCCCAGCTGCTTCCCTGACCCGAACCCACCCTGGTCCCTAAACTGGCTGATTTTCCCCCAGAGGTGTGCCGGCTGGATGCCTTCCCCAGCCCGTGCACCACCTGTTAGACCTTGCTCGGGTCCCACTAAGCAACGTGTGAAAACTCACCCAGATGCAGGAAAGCGTTTTGTTTGCGAATCAGTGCACGGAGCAGCAAAGCTTTTCATCAGCGTTAGATTACCTTCCTCGAGGCCACGAACTTCGGGTGCTCTCGGGATCAGTTTCTCTCCCTCTCGCGGCCCCTTGCCATGTCCTGCGGGTCCCAGGAGGACGGCAGCGCTGGAGATCCTGCAGTTTGCTTTTGCGTTGTGGGCTGGTGCTCGGGGCAGGGGGTGGGGGGGGGAAGTTTCTTCCCTCTCGTGACTTGCTGAGATCTCTCCAAACGGAGCCCTTGGTTATATAGAAAATCGCAGGGCTCCCCCCAAACACGGCCGCTGCGACCAATAAGTGAAGAGCAGGACAGGGATGGAGGAGGAGGGCGAAGCGGGAGAAACACGGGCAGCCCTGCGGATGGGATGAAAATAACAAACAAACAGAGCTCGAGGCGGAGGGAGGGAGCCGGGGGACGGCTGCTGACCGCGGGGCAGCGTGCCTGCTCGGCTCCGAGGGGCTGCGCTTTGGTGGAGGGACCTGCGGCCCCCACCACCTCTGGGGAAAGGATCTGGGGAGGCATCGAAGCCTTTTGTGTATAAAGCCAGCTGGTCCACATGGAGCTTCCGAAGGGGCTTTCAGGAGCACGAGCAGTGCTGCGAGCACAGCGGAGGGGATGTGGTGTTTCCCTGCTGGCTGAGCAGAGGGGGTACAAGAAGCCCCTAATGAGGAGCTGGAGATGGGCAGACCCCAATCCTCCCTCCCTGAGCCTTGGTCTGGGTGAAGCAGGCTGAAAACAGGTTTCAGAGCACAGTGCCATCTGTCAGGAGGGGCTTTTTCACATGCCAGCTCTTTTGGTTTTTGCTGTTTCTGAGCACCCTGAGCTGCCTGACGAGCCTCATCCAGTTGCTCGAGATGCAGGGCAGAGCTCTTCACGGCCAACACGTCAGTGCTGCCGTGGGGTCCCACCAGCCTCCCCCACAAGCCATGTGTCCAGTCCAGTCTCTGAACATGGTCCTGGACCAAAGACTTCCCTCTGATTTCCACCTGCCTGTGAACAGATCACAAGCAGCTCTTCCGTGGGACTCCTCCTGTCTTCCTCCAGCCCCCGTGAGCCTGCAGACAACCTGTGCTGTTGCACAGCCTGTGCACAAACCTTGCCTGACCTCCTTGGCTCAGCTGCTTGGGGAAGAAAGTTTATTTCCTCGCCATGCTCTGAAGCTGGCTGTGCTCAGGAACTGGGGGGGTTGCTTGGTATAAGTCATTTTATTAAAAAAAAAAAAAAAAAAAAAAAAAAAAGACAAATCACCTTGTTCAAGTGTCCTCAATGGTTCAGGAAGGTGTGTTGGCAAAACCAAAGCAACTTCACTTCGGTGTAGGAATCCCTTTGCCCTTTTAGTCCCCAAAACAAGGACAAAAAGAATGGGTTTGGGCTCCTTCCCAGGCTGAATGCATCTCAAGGAGAGAAGCCATCCCTCAGCCTCGCTCATCCTTGTTGCCCATCTCTGAACGTTGTCCAGTTGCATCATGTTGTTTGTATATTGTTTTATCTTCGAGCTATGATCTTTTCTAATCTCTTTTCTTGCTACGTTTTCCATTACCGGTCTTCAAAATGTAATAGCCAGTTAAGTGTGTCCGGCATTGAAAATGTCAAAAAAAAAAAATATGTTAATTCCCTTCTACTCTTTGCTTCTCTTTTCCTACCCCTTCATTGAAAGTATTAAACTTAGGAACCTAGCTAGTATGTTATTAATAAAATGTTTTTTTTTTTGTTTTTTTTTTTTTTTTTTAATGTATTTTTTAACTATTAAGTTCAAAACCCAACAGCCTCATGCGAAAGTCCTCCTCTGTCCTTGGTTACCCTGTAGAAGGATGGTGCCTGCATATCTCCTGTGATCCACTTCTGGAGACTGCCTGATTGCAGTGTAAGTCAGGAATGGGCCATTTTGGCTTTGCAGACCCCTTTGAAGCCCCGGTATTTATTTTTTTTTTTTCTTCTGGACAATCACTCAGCTTCTGAGTCTAGATCCTGATGTGTTCTTCTTCTCATATCCTCGTAACTTCTGAGTCTGAGCAGGTTCCTGCACAATACCCTCCTGGGTCCTACCTGCTGTCTGGGAGCAAATCGTTGCTTGCTATTGGAATTGGTTGGACTCTCCAGCTGTTTTCAGCCCCACTAGTCGTTGCTGGTCTTCAGTTGCTGCATCTTAAAACGTGTTTTCATACATCTTTAACCATTTAGTACTCTGAGGACACAGAATAGTTGAAGGTCCTTCTGTGCATTTTGCAAGAAACCGTGAGACCACTTTTCTTGCAGTAACACGAGTGATGGACAGATTAACACACAGGGTTAAAACATCTGGATGCTTTTCTCCTGCCAGTGTTCCTCTGTTCTAGAGACCTCTTTTTCTGTTTCTCATGGCTATAAATTTCTCTCTCGGTTGCTCCCTCAGCTAAAAAGAGCCCGACTGTTCTGATGGCATGCCTTCTTCCCCCAGTGCTGCCCAAACTTCATTTGTCCAAGGGCTGTTCGTGACTTCCTAAGACCCTGGCATAGCATTTAGTTTCCTAGACCTACATCTGGCGTATTACATGCTTTCAAACCTTGTCCGTTCCCACACTACAAGTGACCAGATTGAGGTTATGATGATTATTTCTGGTCTGGTTTCTTTTCTTCTTCTTTTTTTTTTTTTTTTTTTTTTTTTTTTTTTATTCTTTCAGTTTCATTATTTTAATATATATATATAAAGATATTTACATGATTTATGTGGTCTTGGCATGAATTTTAAACTAGATTAAGTGAGATTGTTCAGGTCTCCATCAGGAACTGAGAAAGTAACAAAATAACTTAATGCTGAAGAAGAACCAAATCGATGAGGGATGAATTCCTGAAGTCTGGATGGGCCTGGGCCAACCTGATCTAACGTGTGGCACTGCTGCCTATTGAAGGGGGTTGGAGTTAGATGATCTTCAAGGTCCCTTCCAACCCAAGCTGTTCTGTGATTCCAAAGGATCTGTATTTTAAGAGGAAAAGAGAATCAGACCGTGACAACTGGGACAACTCTCAGCAGAGAAGACTTTCTGGCATTACTGTTGGCATTTGCCAAGCAATGTGATGGAAGATGCTACGTTTGCCTTGGCTTCTAAGTGACTCCAATAGCATTCAAATTTATGGCTATCCCTTTTCATGGGTATCATGACTGAATTTGTGCAGGAGCTCTGCTACTTATGGGAGAGCTGCAGAAGCTCACAATAAAATATTTCTGCATGGATGTGCTGTTACAGCCTTTTTCTGAGTGGCTCCAGGCACAAGAATGGATTGGACTTGCAAAGAAACTCCCTTTCATCTTGAGGTTTGGCCAAAGAAGCCACTGAGAATTTGACCAGCCTAGCTCTTCTCAGTGGTCAAGTTTTGTAAATAGGGTATAGATAATCTACACTGGTTGTTTGGGAACTTTCTTCTTGGTGTGGAAGCAAATTATCTGTGTTTTTCCACTTAATTGTTTCCACGATTCCTTGCAGCTTTGATGAATCAGAGCTGTGGATAATCCATAGAAAAGTTAACGTCTTTATTTAGTGCCACCCCTTGTTTATTAGGGATGATTCCTGCTCAGAAGAGAGGAGAATAAAACCTCCATTTAGACTCTCCTCTTTTCATCCTATGAAGCATCCCAAATTAGAGGGCCTGTCACCCTACTGTCTGTCTGTGTTTTCTCATGCCTTGGCACATGCCTGCTCTGTAGATGGAGATGACGCGTCCCTGCCACTACTTTGCTCAGGTACAAAAAGCAACAGAGGTGATGCACAGGTGTTGAGGGATCTGTTTTTGCTTGTTTACCATTTGTTTTGAAGTTGATTGCTTTGTTTGAAACCACTTTATGCTGTTGTAGGGGGTAGAGACTGCCTCTGGAGCCTGCCTGAGGATCCTGCTCCTCGCTCTCTGTGCTGACATTGCCACGTAGTGATCGGACTGCATCATTTTGCTTTCTTTTCTCCTGCTTCGTTCTCCCTTGCCTGTCTCAGCTTAGCTTATTTCTCCCTGCAGTGTTCCTTCTCCCACGTAGCCCCCATGTACCTCTGGGGGTGGAAGTGTAGGGAAAAGGCAGCTAGTGGTCTGTGCTGGATGGGTACAGCCCATCTCTCAGAGGTACTCATCCGGCACCTCCTGCTTTGGTCAGCAGTGCTCACAGATGTCTCCAGCTTGCCCGGCTCTGGACCTCGGTGAAGTCTTTCTACACCCTGGTGGATGTCCCTCACACAGACAGGCCTGGGTTGGGGTGTCTTTGAGGTGACCTCTCCCCAGTCCCCAAGAGAATCTCTCTCCCTGCACACTTTGGCTCCCCAGGCACCTCCAACAGCTCATCTCAGCCTAGGGCAGAAGTCACGGCGCATCGGTCACCCCCTCCTGCAGACTTTTGGCCTGTTTGGAGGGCTGCAGCCCTTCCTTGGCTCTCCTCCCAGCACACACGAGTCTGCACGGCACCTCTGCTCTTGGCCCCATGGGGGAGGCATCCTGCAGAGCCCTATTCTGGGATGGTCATGTTTTGGCATGTGACGGGGGATGAATGGGACTTTCTGTTCTGCTGGAAACAAAGGGCGGCTCCAGCCCCCTTTGGAGACCCCCAGGAAAATAGCAATCTTCTTGTACAGTCAACTGCTGTCCCTGAAACATAATTCAGGGCTGATGTTCAGGGTCACTGGAACGATCAGAAGAAAACTGCTTCTGAACCATTCAGCATCATGCAGGCGAACAACAGCTTCAGGTCTGGCACAAACTGCCCTTCCAACTTAAAAACAACATATCGAGTATAATTAATTTGACTTTCTGCTGCTTTTGTCCTTAACTCATTCCTGTGCATTCAGCGCTGAAGGTGGCTTGGCAAGGCTGGCTAGTCCCATGCGTGGCAAGCTCAGGGGAACCACGGCTCAGAAGTACACCGAGTCCTCACTGACACGTTGGAAGGGATGAAGACAGATACTTTGTCTTCACTCTACCTTTAAGCCTGGATGATGGATGTGCAGCCTGGAGCTAAGGTTTCTTTTGGAAATCAGATGCATTGTCAAGTCCTTTAGAGAGCATCTGGATGAGACCTTGCTGAAGACCGTCACCTGCCCATCGGTGTCTCCTGCTGATGCTTCAGTCATCGTCGGTGAGAAGAAATATGGGTCTGTGGTGAAATGAAATACCACAGCATAATCACACCACAAGAAATAACATGTAGCTTTTGCTTTTAACTTGGTGAGTTGCTGGAAGGATGCACTGTAAAAATGGATTTCTGCAACTAAGCTTCCGTGGTTTCTCCAGTTTGGTTTTTATGCAAGAAGCTACAGTGTGGAAAAAACACATTTTTACCCTGAACATAGCTTTCTCGAGCACCTGATTCATCGCTTTGATTTGCCCAGTGCTCATCCTCTTGCATCCCTTGGTTCCTTTTAGCATAGGATTTGGATCAGCTGGTGGCCATCTACCTTGACAGCCTTTGCTCTTTCCTATAACCTGATCTATTCCTGTCCTTGTGGTAGTCGAATATCACAATATTGGACATTCACAATAGGAAGGGCTAATAGGTAAAACCTAAGAAGCATGAATTTCTTACATCATAGAAAAGGTTTTGTGAATAAGCATAACTAAGAATCTCCTACTGTGATGGAAGAGGTCAATCCAAGATTAAAAGAATGGCAATCAAGTTTCAGGCTGCCTGTGCCCTCTGGGACCATCCCTTACTGGTAACTCGAGGTCCAGCATTCCCAGTTTGAGATACCCATGGGAAGCAGTTCTCCAGAGCTCTGAGCTCAGCTGGAGTTTGCTGCCAGCCTTTGGCCCGCAGCCTCCTGCTCCTCTCAGAGTCAGGCATCTCAGCGCACACCTTTGCCTGGAAGCTAACCTTGAACATTTTAAAGCTGCAAAACCAAGGTAAAGCCCAGTCCCATTGTGCTGTGTACAGCAAGAAATCACCTTACTGGTGTGACCAGCGCTCCTCTGTTGTCTAGAGAGAGGCACAGATTAGGATGTCCCTCCTTCCTTAGCTTTGGAAATGAGGAAATATGTTGATAGCTTTCTAGTCAAAGCCACTGGAAATGCAGTCCTTAAGGTGCTGGTGAATAAAAATAATCTCTTCCACTCTGAGCCAGAATCACTGGATTTAACCTGCAGGTAATTAAGTTTGGAACTGTCCCCCGGAGAGTCAATTTGCTTGTTCTTTATTTATTTATTTATTATTTTTTATGCCTGCGTGTGTTTGTGCAATCATATGTCACACAGATCATATGGATATGGTCATAGAGCTGAGGAATATCTGGAAGAAGCAGAGGTTCAACTTACAGACCCTGACATATGGACTCACAGACACACCCATGTCCCTCCTGCTAAGCAAAAGCAGCTCTGTACCCTGATGTGCATTCAGGCCTGGGCTGGAGGTGACTGAGGGCACTAATTGGCCTTAATGGCCCTGAGCAGACTCACCTGAGACCTCCACCCACAGCCCTGGCCCAGAAGCCCTATTTCAGCCCAGCTATAGGAGGGATGCTCTCTGCTGCAGTCCTAGTCAGGGGCTCTGTTGGTTGTCCCTGACCTGTGGGCTGATTTGACCTCAGGACCTTCTTGTCACTGTGAGTTTATCTGATGATTTGTGCTTTTGGCTGGAGCTGGCTGCTACCTCCTGCTTGACAAGCAACAGCTGGTGATGCCCTGCTGTAGGATATCCCCTTGGTTCTATGTTTTTTGGGGAGCTGCTGGCCCCTGTGGTGCCCTGCTGGTGGGATGGTGCCCTGTGGTCTGCTTGCAGGAGCAGGGATGGGGAGGTGGACACTGTGTGTATAGGAAAAACCTCTCTCAATGGGGAGAAACTGCATTGAAGTTGGTTCTCCTTGATCTCTCCTCAAGGAAGCAAGAGGAATCGGCCCCAAGGGCCATCTTATTGTCTGATCCTTCATTTTGGCTCTTGTCTTCCCCTTCCTTCTCCTCCCTGCCCTGTCATGGTGTTGTGGCTGTCTCCTCATCCACTCCCACAGATCCTGCCCTTCCTCTCCTCTTTGTCCTGTCCTCGTCTTTCCCTATGCTCTGCTCCAAAACAAATATGATGAAGAGTTATCTTGCCACTAGGATGCAATATAATTTAGTCAACATCATTTTAAGGCTGACTGCAATTAGTCAGTGTAATTAGCCGGGGAAGAGGCTGTCTGCTTTTTTTTCCCTTGTCCAAGCTGGTATTTCCTGGAGAGTGAGTCTGCATTATCCCAAATGCCAGCAGTGTGCTGTAGGAAGCAATGTGCAGTAGTTCTGGGATGCCTGGGAGGGCAGGGCACACCTGCAGGTGTCAGTGCACTGGATCCCCTCAGGGACTTGCACAGCTTAGCTCAGAGACAGGCAGGAATTCGAAGAGGTGAAATCTCAAGGAGAGGAGCCTGCTGGGGACCTGCATGAAGAAATTCTCTAGGGGTATGCTTCCCTAGGGATGTGAGAGGCAAATCTTCCTGCCTTTGTGGGGTCTGTTCTCATGTGATTTACAAGTTTGATGTGTTGTTGTTCGGTGATGCTCCAGGAAGGTTTGGGTTTAGTTCTGGAGCACTAGGAATGCTGATGTCAACAGCTCAGAAACCCGTTAGCAAACCAATGTTTCCACTAGAGGAAGAACAACGTGCCTTCATTTCTAGTTCTCTCTAAAAGTGAAAGCTGGCGGCAAAATTTATTCTTTTACATTTGCCTGGAAGCTCTGGAGTCCTGGAGCACAGCTCTGGCATCTTGCCAGGGGTGCTTTTCTGCTGCAAATGTTTTTGTTTGTGTTGGGCACCCTGGTGCTGCTGCTCTCTGATGTTTGTCATATTCTGTACCTTCTCCAGGCTGATGTGCTCCAGATTTAACCTCTGATGCAACTGCTGTAATGATAGACAATAAAGAGCAAGTGACGGTGATAAGAGTTTTCTTACCCTCTGCTCTCTTCCTTTCTTCTGGAGAGTCCAAAGAGATGACTCGTTGGCTTGGGAAAGCTTTGAAGCAGTGGGATGGAAAGCCCCCAGCTCCCCAGACCTTAGTCACTGGTCCCCACAACTGGCCTGCACCAGCTCAAGAACCACAGGTAGCCTTGTGTGGACCCCATACAACACAACCACCAGCAGCACCATGGCTGGACCCCACCAAGTGTTTTCAGTCTGTTCCCTTGCAAAGGGCTGGAAAACAGTAATTTTCTGAGTGTGCCTGCAGCCACATCCCTTTCCACCAGTCAGGATGGGTGTGAGGCGGAATGGGCTTGCTTAAAGCACGTGGGGGGGCTCCTCCTCTTCCTTCCTGTTGGAGGAGGGGATGTATCAAAAAACATCTCCGTGCTGCAAAGCCAGATCTCCGCTGTTCCCACGAGCCTGCACTGACCCTGCACTTGATGTTTTTTTATGCTTGCAATGCTCTTATCAGCTGGGGCCAACTGAAGTCAAGCTGGCTGCGGATGACAGAGGGTTTGCAGCTCTGACTTCTGAGCCTCAGGGAGTTTCACGACAGTAGCCACAAGTAGAAAGGGATGCTTGCCAGCTTCTTCTCTTTGAAGGTTGTCCATCAGGTCCTAGCCTCAAGGCTGAGGGAGCACATCTGTGACTTCCTGCTTGACACTGGATAAATTAGGACTTGCAGTGTGGACAGGCCTCTTGTCTCCTTCAGATGCCTTAAAGCAAGGCACTGATTAGAAGCTGTCAGGGTTCAGGATAGCTCTATATTCCTCATGGGTGGAGGGAACCTTTCAGAAAGTCATGGAAACTGTGGCCATCTCTGTACTCCTCAGATACTGCTGAAACCAGCGTGATGGGAGAATGTTGATCCCAACCTGGGTGGAGAGGGGACGTGCTTCTCCAGGCACTCCATAAATTCTAAGGATACTGCAGAGATGGGAAGCATCTGCCAGGTGTTGGCTGGTGCTCCAGCCACCTCTGCATTGCCAGTGAGATGCAAAGGGCTGAGAAGCACGTTGACCTTCAGCTGCACAGGGAGGGAGATGCTAAAGCTCCAACTGTTCTCAGGAAACTGAGGACAGTATCCTCTGTGCTGCATCCAGTAGGGATTTTCTGTTGGAACCTTTTCAAGTGTTGGGTTAATTTGGATATTCACCCATCTTGAAGCCTGGGTCAGGAGTTTGGGATTGCGTTTCCTGTAGTGAGCCTGGCTCTGTGCTTGCTTCTGTATTGATTCTTCTCTAGGGAAAACAAACAAAAAACCAAAACAATAACAACAAAAAAGCATTTTGGCAAGTGAGTGAGGCCTACTTGAAACAGCCTGGTGTTTCAAGAATCTCTTCTCTAAACCATAAACCATCAATGGCTGTTGTTAGGATTGGATGGATAACAAATGGTAACCAACCAGACAAAAAAAAAACTGACAGTGGTTTCATATCAACAGAAGTAAATGAGTGTTTTGGTTTTTCTTTTCCTGGGGAAGTGGAGGGAAACTCCCAGCCCATTTTGGATGTGATAGGCGTAACAAATGTTTTTAAATCCTGAAACAGTCTCTTTACGTGTTCAGAAAGCAGCCCATAGCATCCTCTTCTCTGGGTCTCCCCAAAGTTTTGTTCCTCTGCTGGGTTTGACTTTGGGGAGAGTAGAGCTGAGGAAACGAAAATGCTCTCCAAATAACTATGTAGCATGTTTTGGCAATGTTAGGGAGGAGAAAGTGGCTGTATAGGGATGGAGAGGAGCATTTAAGGTTCTTGAAGTGAAACAGTTCAAATGAGTGAGCGCAGATCCCTTCAGGATCTGAAGGGTGAACTGCTGCTGCCAAATTGCGAGATGACAATAGTCGTCGTTGTCCCCCAAGTGCTGTTGCTGCCCTGTCTGAGAAACATTCCTCTTGACGGAGCTCCAGGATGAAGGATCCTCCCTGTCCTGGGTAAATGTGGAGCTGCTCCAATAGTGGTTTATAGTTGGTCTGTAACTGATTTGAGAGTTTTGAAATGAGGTGACATGGAGCACTTGAGCTTCAGTTTCTGAGCTCTTCGAGGCTAGCCAGGTGTGCTGCTGGGGCATGTGCAATGCATGTGGAAACATTTTTGTTTATTTTTCAACCTTTTTCAAATTTTAAATGTTGTGAGGTGTATTTTTTCTGAACTCTCTTGGGAAGGTCTCAATGAACCTGCATTGGAAGCAGCCAACAGCCATGATTAAAGGTAGGCTACTGCACTGACAGGGCTGCATTGTAAATGCTATATTCATTCCTTTCTATCAGTTCATTGGCTGAATTCTCAATATTCAATTTAAAATTGGCCATATCACAGAGCTGGGCAAATTCTCCTGCTTTGTGTAATTGCTACAGAAGCACAAAATGGGCAGGGTTGGAAGGGACCTCTGAAGGTCATCTGGTCTGATGCCCCGTCAGAGCAGAATCACCTAGAGTGCCTTGCACAGGATGGCATCCAGGTGGGTTATGAATATCTCCGGAGAAGGAGACGGCACATCCTCTCTGGGCAACCTGTTGTGGTGCTCTGTCACCCTCCCAGTAAAGAAGTGCCCTCTCATATTGAGCCAGACCCTTCTTTGCTTCAGTTTGTGCCTGTTGCCTCTTGTCCTGTCACTGGGCACAAATGAAAAGAGACCGGCTCCATCCTCTTGACACCCTCCCCTCAGGTGTGTGTGTGTGTATGTATGTATTAATGAGATCTCCTCTCTGTCTCCTTCTCCAGGCTAACCAGTCCCAATTCTCTCAGCCTGTCCTTGTGTGACAGGCGCTCCTGTCTTCTAATCATCTTAGTAGCCCTCCTCCAAACTCGTTCCAGTAGGTCTATGTCCCTCTGGTACTGGGGAGCCCAGAACCGGGCACAATACTCCACGTGTGGCCTCAGCAGGGCCGAGCAGCTGGGCAGCATCACCTCCCTTGAGCTGCTGGCAACACCCTTCCCAATGCAGCCCAGCACTCCCTTGGGCTTCATGGCCACAAGGGGCATGTTGCTGCCTCCCTCCCAGTCAGCCTGCTGTCCACCAGGCCAGCCCCCAGCATGTCCTGGTGCTTGGGGTTATTCCTCCCTAGGTGCAGGGCCCTGCACTTGCCCATGTTGAACTTCATGAGGTTCCTCTTGGCCCAACCCTGCAGCACAGCCCTTTGGGGTATCAGCCTCTCCTCCCAGCTTTGTGCCCTCAGCACACCTGCTGAGGGTGCACTCCATTCCATTGTCCAGGGCATTGATGAGTAAGTTGAACAACACTGGCTCCAGTACAGACCCCTGGGGGACACCAGTAGCTACAGGCCTCCAACTATGCTCCATACTACTGAGCACAGCCCTCTGAGTTCTGCCATCAATTATCAGTTCACCTCACTGTCCACTCATGTAGGCAGTAATTCCTGAGTCTGCCTATGAGGATGTTACAGGAGACTGTGAAAAGCCTTGCTGAAGTCAAGGTAGACCCCATCCATCACTCTCCCCTCATCTACCCAACTGGTCATCTCATCATAGAAGGCTATCAAATTGGTTAAGCATGACTTCCCCTTGGTGAATCCATGGTGACTATTCCTGATCACCTTCTTACCCTCTACATGCTTGGAGATGACCTCCAGGATGAGCTGCTCCATCACCTCTCCAGGGATGGAGGTGAGGCTGACTGGCCTGTAGTTGCCTGGGTCCTCCTTTTGAAGACTGAAGTGACATCAGCTTTCTTCCAGTCCTCAGGCACCTCTCCCATTCTCCACAACCTTTCAAAGATAATGGGAAGTGGTCTAGCAATAACATCGGCCAGCTCCCTCAGCACCCATGGGTGCATTCCACTAGGGCCCATGGATTTGTGAATGTCAAGTTTGCTTAAATGATCTCTGACCTGATTCTCTTTGACCAAGGGAAAGTCCTCCTTTCTCCAGGCTTCCTCTCTTGTCTGTGTAGTCTGTGAATAACTTCTTTATGTTGTACTGCCATTAATTTGATAGAAAAAAAAAAATTGATTGAAAATGGATTTGTATTTCTTTGCTTGAATGCCACTTGTCATATTTTTGGAAATCTGATGCTGGAGTGCTGGAAACCTGTGCAGGATGTGACTATTTTGACTTCTGGAACAGTTTTCATACAGTATGAAAAATCAGTTAAAGTAAATCCTAGTACTGTCAGTACAGATGCTAGATAGATCCAACCACTTTGTGTAAAGCCCTCAAAGGGATCACCAGATCCAGCTGATTACCTGGTGCACATCCTTGATGACTTGGCAGGACAGCACCAGCAGAAGAGCAATGGCAGCTGCAGCACACAGAAACTCAGTAGTAACTTTTTGGGTTAGTTCCCAGTATCTTACCTTCCTTCCCCTAACATTGCTTAACAAGCTTCTGAGAAAAGTTTGGAGAAATGGGTTATTGCCCCTGAAATAACTGCAGTTAATTATACGAAGATTAATGACCTGTTCTCCAAGAGCCATCAGCACAGCCTTCATCTTCCTTGAGTGCTGATGACCTTTCCAGGAACTGGGAATGAGGAAACGCAGTGGGAGATGGATTGGATAAACAATACGTAATTTAGACTCGTTTAATTTGGGGGGAGGACAAGACTGATGCGACTCCCTGCATTCAGCCCGTACCACCCGCCTCGCTGCAGCTCACAGACAAACAGCGTGTGTTGGCTGCTTACCAGTGATAAAGATGGAAAGGGTAAAGTGCAAAAAGCCCTGTAGCCAGTGGGAAAAGTATTGGGACTAGCAGAAGGGCGAGGAAAATGAGTTTGTGTCACCTCCCCTTAACATCTAATGGCAGTTATCTTCTTCCTATAGCCAGAGCTTTGGCTGCCACTGGCAAAGCAAATTGAAAACTGAAGATGTTGCAAGGACCTTGAGGCCTTCTTCACTTCTGGGCTTTGCCCCCAAAAGATTGATTGTGACCAGCTCCATCATGCAATGAATCTTGCACCCAGCAGCAACATGCTCTCGAGTGAGCTGAAATAGCTGCCAGCCACACCTCTGATAACAATCCACCCGACAGACCCCGCTCAGCCAGCTGGATGCTTTCACAGGAGGTAAGGGGGTTTGTTGGTTGTGTTCCAAGCAGGGTGTACTCGAGGCAGTACTGTATTTCATAGGTGCTTAGCCCTTGTCTGCCGACAAGGGTTGACTGATAACGGCCAACAAGTTGTTGACCAGATCAGGGATGAACCTTGAATAACCAACCAGATTAGGGTAGATGGTCTCTAACATGGAACTGGCCCACTCCAGAGTGTTCTGGCTTTGCACTTGCCCTTTGAAACCGAAGTTGGAAGGAAATCAAGATAACCAAGTCATCAAAGATGACTGAGTGTTCTCTGCCCCACCATCAGAAGAGGACACCTCCCTTTTGCGGAGGTGTCTTCAGCATGTGGCAGCTCTGGCAGATATGTGAAGAAGGCTGTCTGATACTGCCTGAGTTTATTGCTCTGCTGCTGGTAGAGCTGTTCTAGAGTGCCAGGGGGATCTGGGATGGAAAAGGCACTTAAGAGCCTTGTGAGGGAACTGTGCTATTGGTAATTCTGTATCTGCCTGTGGGAGCCTTGCAGGTAGGCAGCCCCACACCATGGTGTGTGATGGTTGTCTTTGGGCCAGGCACAGGGTGCTTGAATTTGGTGTCCCCAGACTGACTGAGAAAGCAGAGCTGGCACCAACCCTCTTGCCCCTGTGAGTGATGGCTTGCTGCCACAAGGTCTTCCTGAAAGAGGTGGAAAAAGCATTTAGAAGACATGTGCAAAACTGGCATTATAAATTGACTGTCAGTTAAAAATCCATTTCTCCATTAAAGCAAAGATCCCATTTAAATGCTTTGTAACAGCCCCAGGGTCCTCTTCAGGCTGATAGCAGACCCCAGGTCTTTAATTCTGTTCCTGAACTTCGTGTCAGTAGCCTCCAGGTCCTGTTGGTAGCCTGACAGCTGCCCAAAAGGTCCCACATGGATTTATAGCTGATGTGAAGGTGTCCCATGCAGGAGGGGGTGTGCTGAGAGAGGCAACGTGAAATTTGCCCCCAGCCTCAAGGGTGAGTCAAGTGACACGGGCATACGAAGGCGCTCACAGAGGGTTTTCATCCTGCTGGAGCAGAGCTGGAAAAGCGTTAATGGGAAGGGGGAAAAAGAAGTCAAAAAAAAGGAGTTGCCTTGTAAATCAAGGATGGCCTGGAGACAAAACCCAGTCACACATGTTAGGACTGACTAGTTTCATGTGAGGCTTCTCAATAGTGCCTCTGTGCAGAGGGGACACTGGGTCTCTGTGGAGGGCTGCACGTCCCGGGAGGGCTGCTGGATCACAAGCAGCGCATGTGACTGGGCTGCTCCCCAGTGTGGGGCCCCACCATGGCCAGTCCAGCTTGGTGGTGGAACTGGGGACATCCTGGCTCAGGAAGCCTCTCCCTGCCCCATTAGCTCCTATAAGAAGGAGGGTTAGAGAAGGGAAGGACTTTTTTTTTTGAGGGCTCTATGGCTCTTGCTGTTGAGTGATGGGAAGGCTCTTCTTGTGGGTGCTTCTTTCTCGTCACCCACAGTTCCCCCCCTTAGATTTGAGGCAGGAAGCATCAGTAAGTGACCTGTTAAGCTGCTTGACACGTGGAGATGGGAGGTGCTGAGATGTCTCCACCTTTCAATGCACCTTTCTTGGGCTCTGAAAACACTCGTTTGGAGGCGAGAGCCGTGTGTGCTCTGAGAGCCTCTGCAAGGGAAGGACCTGGTCCAGAGAGCTGGGATACCTTGTGGTGAGAGAAGGAAAGGGCACCAGTAATGCCACAGAGCAGATAATGTGAAAGTCAAGTGGCAAAAACATGTCCTGACACCATGACAAACAGCTCTAAAAGAAAACACTTTCCTCTGTGCCGAGTCAGGAACTTTGTAAGGAAAGTGCCTGGCCCCATTCAGCCTCCTGACTCCTCACAGTAAACCACAGCCAGTCTTCCCTCTCCTTCCTCACCTGTAAGAAATCTGATGCAACAGGGAATCCCAGAAAGCATCCGGTCCCTCTCCTTGCCCCCAGCTGCCGTCAGCACTACCTAACCCACTGATGGGGGCTTGTCCTTACAACCCAGCAGGCTGAAGTTGTCCTGGCACCCACGGGGGGCACCCAAATGCTTCACGAGCCTCTGTTGAAGCTTGTCCTACAAGAAGACGCAGAGTACCCAACTTGCATGAGTAGTTTACCTCTCCTAGAGCAAATAGTCCTTTCTGCATGAGGTTAGCAAAAGTCAACATTAGAGGAACTGGATTCCAGCTGCAGACTCCTCTCCTGGAGCGAAGAGCTACTGTGGACTACTGTCCTCTCTGAGCAGCACAGCCAGGTTATTTTTGCTGTTTTCATGTCTGAAGACTCGCCTTCCCTTCTCTGAGATGTTCCCAGTTGAAGCCCTTTCTGGCTATAGTTTGAGCCTGATGATGACTTTTACTCCTCTTCCTGAATTTTCCTCAGCTGTTCCTCATCTTTCTGAGTCTGATTCCCCAAGCTGGATGCAGCCCAGTGGCTGAGACTGGATGCTGAGTAGAGCAGAAACTTTCTCTGTCTGTTTTTTGCTGCACTATATTCAGTGTATACACGTTAAGTTGTTTATCACAGACGAGTGATGGATTCTGCTTCAGTATGGGACACCAGCATTCAGCTGAAGCTCTTCAGCAAGATGCCTGCTTCCCGTCTTGCATAGTTTGGTGCTCCTAGCATGCTGTCCCTGACTTGGAGGTGGTGTTAATGCTGGTTGAGCAATCCTCCCCAGTGCCAAATTAGGACTTTCAACTCCCTGGGACTTTTGCTTCCCTGGTATATTCCACAGATCTCATGAGTGTCACTAATTTTTAGGTATCTGAGTTAAAATCCCAAACTCTTGCTGATTAAGGGAGGCTCAGCAGCACTGAGCTGCCCTGGGGACACCCCACAGCCTCTGAAGGCCCATGGACAAGCAGTTCCAGGGGCTTAAATTGAAGTGGAGGGAACACTTTCCTCCCAACAAGCCCCCCATCTCCCATTTGTAGGGCACCCTGCCTTTGCTGTGCTGCTGTGGTGGAGCCCCCCTGGGCTGAGATGAGCTCCCAGCACTTCCTACTTCAGGCAGGGAAAACAAGAGTAGAATAATCATCATTTGAAATAAACCCCAGGAACCTGCTTCACCCTCCCAGACTTTGATGGGATAGTGGCCTTGTGCCAAGGGTAAGCTGTGTCCTGCCTGTTTATTTTTTATTTTTTTAGCTGATGGCCACAGTGATCATGCCAGCTACTTAAAAGAAAAGTTTGTTTCTGCGTCATGCTAATTAACAGCCTCCGAGAGGCACCCTGAACCCATCTCTGGGGTGTGGAGTGCTGCACAAGCAGGGAAAGGTTAATTGAAGGCAATGGGAAAACAAGAATTGAGGCTTTAACCTTCTCGGTCTGCCCTTGTTATGCTAACAGCGTGGTGCAGGCAGACTTAATGACTCCTCATTACCCTGCTACCTAATTAACCTTCTGCCCTCAAACAGAGCCTACACAAGGACCTCCCAACCAAGAACCCTTTCTGTCTGCAGCCCACGGGGTTAAAGGAGACATTTCCAGCATTGCCAGGCTCAAATCCTCGTGCTGCTGCCAAATGGTTCCCGTTACACAGGAGGGGCAGCAGCTCGGTGTCTCTGCGTCGGGATGGCTTTGTGGCGACCATCGGTGTTGCCTGCAGGGTGCTGCGTCTCCCGGCCCTGGTGCTGGGGCAGGAGCAGCCTGGCTCCCGGGGAGCGCTGGTGGCAGGCACGGCTGCATTTTGTCACAGTGAGGATGCTCGTGCTGGAGCAATGGGCTAGGGAAGGGCAGAGACCAGGAGAGCTGGGCCGTGGGAGGAAGGAAGGGAGGCAGTGCCTGCTCCTCTTGGCGATGGCCGGACCCGCTGGCAGAGGCAGCAGCTATCGCTCCAGATGCCTGCCAGCATCTTGTGAAGCAGCTAGCTGTCTGTTGGCCTGGCGAGCAGAGCAAAACACAGTGCCTGTTGCTCCTGTGGGATCAGCGATCGTTTCCCTTCCTGCCTCAGATGGCGCTTGCAGGTGAAGGCAAGGAGGCAGGCTGGGCGCTGGGCTGGCAAGCATCCGTTTCAGATGGTCCAGCTCATTCCCTTGGTCTGCGTCTCTTCAGCTGTTTTCATAGGAATTAGAGTTTTTCATGGCACTAACCGTGGCCTCCAGCAGCACTGTTGAACAACTTGGTTTGCATTAGCTCTCATCATAGGGGTGGGTGGGCAACCACGGGAGCAAAATAAGGGCAGTGGAGAGAGAATGAGCAGGAGCAGAGCAGAATCATCTCCGTGCGCCATGGCCACAGCCACGTGATGGGAAGAAAATGCAGAGGCCAAAACTCAAGTGAGATAATGTCACCCCAAGTCCTCCTTGAAAGTGCAATGGTCTGTGAAGCTTATCTCAGCTCTGCTGGCAGGGCATGAGCCTCGTCCTTTGATGTGTCAATGAACTGGAGAGAAGAAAGGACTTTTTGGAATTCGTTCTCCAGAACACTTGCCCAGAGTTTAATTTCTTTCAGAGCCCCGGGTTTACTCATATCCTGTCTGTACAGATAGATGAGGCCATTGGCACAGACTGACCTGGAGTGCTGTAAGCTGTGGTGTCTGTATGGTGTGCTTGTGAGCGTTGGACGGGGAGGGAGCCCACGCACGGGGTGAGTGAGAGGGGCTGTGCAGCACATCACAACTCCCTCTGCCTTCTATCTCCTGTCCTGGAAACTGTTGATCCTGTTGCTACAAAATATGAGAAAATTACTCCAGGGACAACTGTTTGGGGTGGAGGTGTGTTGGTGACAGCAGCAAACTGACAGGGTCCTGGTATGATGGCATGGGCTGGCAGGGTCCCAGCCCCGCGTGCCCCCCAATTCCTTGCTGTGTGCTCTGGTGGCAGTGGAGGACACCAGTAGGAGCATGCAGAGCTGCATGCATGACCTCCCATGATGGTTTTTTTTTTTTTTTTTTTTTTTCTGGTGTTCTGACATGGCTTGGATGTCCCACATCATATAATGGTTGAGGCTGGAAGGACCCCTGGTCCAAGGCCCCCAGGTGGGTGCCCCCAACCATGTCCAGACCATATCTAGTCAGATATGAGTAGCTGGCCTTTCTTCTCATGCCTGTCTCTCTAATTTAAGGCTTGGTCTCCTCCCAGAGCTGGTCTCCAAAGGCTAACCACAACTTATTACAACTTCAAAGCTGCTTGTCTACCCTATGAAAAAATAAAGTACGTTAACCCAGCAGGAGGGGCTTCTAGCAGCTATCCAGCTTTCCATTTCATGGAGGTGGGTGTAGGGTCCATCCCAACCATGCTGAACAATTAAACATCCCCAGGGTTCTGTATGCCACTTGTGTTCAGTTTTCTCCCATCTTTAGGCAGTGTGATTTTTTTTTTTCTTGCTCTCACCAAGGGCGAGTACCTGAGTCCTGCTTGCAATTTGTTCCCTGTGCTCTGGAGCCTGCCTCAGCTGGGCTGAATCTCACCTCTTCAAAGATACGCAGGGAATGCTCCTCAGACTCCCAGCCAGGAAGGGGCAGAACCAAAGGAGGCTGCGGGGGAAAAATAAAAATACTGCATGCTTTGTACCAAATCCAGAGCAGGTGATGGGCAGGGGTTCTGAAGAGAAGAACCAGTCCCAGCTGGTGCGTGTGCACAGGTTTTGCTAGCACTTGTGGCAGCTGGGACTAGGAACGAGGGCGTCTTTATGCCCCTGCTGAGGATGAGGAAGGCAGGAGCCTTCAGCTGCTGTGCCAGGAGTACCAAGCACTAAACCAAAGGGGAATATGTGGGAAGACTCCTCCTCCTCCTTTCCCATGAAGCTGGAGAAGCTGCCCCATGATACCCGTGGTGGGAACTGGAGTGATGGCTGAATGAGGAGCCCTTCCTCTCCTTCAGGAAGTGGGATGCTGTTGGAGCTATTTCCAGACAGCTGCTGCTTGTTTTGGCCCTGACTTGAGCACTTTGGTCACCACCTCGCTCAGGTAGCTATTTTTGGACCTGCCAGGAATGGACTTCCTGAAGGGCAAAATGATGTGGGAGGGAAAGGAGACTTGCCTATGTGTTTTCTGAGCTCCAAGGAAAAGAAAATAATAATAAAATTGCTGGGAGTTTCTCTGCCTTTCCCAAAGTGAGTGGTGCCCAGGAACATGAACAGGAGGTGGAGAGGAGGGAATTTTGCCCCCAAGGGGCACTGGGTGGCTTAGGTGTCAGGGGACCCTGAGCCCAGGTGCCCAGCCATGGAGCTCCTAGTCAAGGAGAGTCTCCGTGGTGAGGAAGGGAAGGTCTCCTTGGACAGACCTCCCAGCTGATCCATTGGGATGAAGGGTGGAACCCCACTGCCCTGTGGTGTGGAAGGGCAAGGGAACAGCCAGCCTGTCACTGTGGGATTTCTTAAGAAAAAGGAGGAGGTCAGGCAGTTTTCATTTGACCACCAGGCTTTTCCTTGGCTCTTGTGTTCCTGCCGACGCTTGTTGTGTGCAGAACCTCTGGAAGGCAGCACTGTGGGCGAGCAGGCAAAGTTCATTAATCTATCATTTAAACTATCAAAGCATCAGTGTTGTCAGTGTTTAGAGGTTGGACTCGATGATCTTGAGGTCTCTTCCAACCTAGAAATTCTGTGATTCTGTGATTTTCTGACCTGGTCTTCCAACCACCCCTTCAGCTGGGGCACTCTCTGTGGTGATGTTCTTGGAAGGAAAGAGCCTGGGAGGCTGCTCAGCAGCTCACAGTATCTGAGTGCCAAGTGCTTCCCTAATGGAGTTACCTCTTTAGCATCCCTCAGGGGCAGGCCTGATGGGCAGAAAATGGCTGCTAATTGCACGGTTAGTCGCAGATGTTCATTAGCATCTGCCTTCTAGAGCAGGTCCCTGCCACCCTTCTGGCTGGAGAGATGCAGCGAAAGCCATGGTGCCTAGAGCCCCGCGTGCAGGTGGAAAGGAAGATGACGTGGGTGCTTGCTTCGTCAGGGCTGTTGTGGTGTGCTGCACAGCAGGAGGTAGGAAAAACTTACTGCGAGCAGGGAAGAAATAAGTGCGCTTTAGGGGGAAATCAGGCTGGGGTGAGACAAAGCGGTGATTTTAACAAGTTAGGGGACTAGAAGGCAAAAGCTAAGTTAAAACAGTCATTTTGTTGGCAACTTAATTAAAATTGCTCGTGGTCTCCTGGCTTGTAGGGATGATCTGCTGGCTTGGGGTGGTTCGGGGGGCAGGGACAAGCCCTGGTCCCATGAGGTCTGGGCTGTGGATGCTCCTCTTTGCTGGTTGCTGCCACCTCCTGGGGACCGGCTTGGTGGCTGTGTGGGGCCTTTCCTGGGGCTGCTGCAGGGACATCATCCCAGAGAAAAGGAGAGGCTTTCTCCCAGCAGGAGGAAAGGAGCTTTTTCCCACTGGACACCATAATCTCTCCTTCTGAGCCTGTTCCCTTAACAAGTGCAGTGGTGAGATAAAAGCATCCATCCCTTGATGAAGGGCTGGCTGGGGAGGGTTTAGGGGAATTGTGCAGTTGCCTGGCAGTATCAGGTGTCCGGGCCATGCGGTCTGAAAGCGGTGTTTTGAAAACAACAGGAGCCTTTTTGTGGGTCAGAGGCAGAGCAGGTCCCCACGGGATGGCCCTGGCTCTGACATTGAAGAAGCATCCCTTGGCCAAGGGTGTGGAGGTGGGCATCTCTGGGCATCCTGCTGGCTCCACCAGCACCCCTCCCAGCATTACTGGAATGGGGAGCCCAGACCACAGAGCTACAAACCTAAAGCGTGCCTTGGAGTAACTGTGGTGGGAGGCTCTGCCCTGTGCCAGAGCTGACTGCAGGGGCCTTAGTCCTCTGTCCAGGACAGCGGAGAAGTTCTGCAGTGCTCCGAGTGCCACCAAAGCCACCAGGAGACAACGCAGCTCTTGCGGCCTTCAGCTGCCTGCACCCAGCCGCGGGGCGAGGGGCTGGCGTTGGCCAGAAGATGGTGCTGGTAGGAAAGTGATTAAAGACCTTGCTCCGTTTCTGCCAGCAGCTTAGATCTTCCCCCTCCTCCTTCCTATAAGAGACGCTGTAAAAATAACTCAACATGTTTAATGGTCCCAAATCTACCGCGCAGGGCCCGCAGAGTTATTTATTACATCCAGCAGGTTACTAAGAGCTAAACTGCAGTAACTCGAAACCCGCGAGGCAAAGGCTGCTTCTGGGCAGAGGATTCTCTGTGTGACTAATGGAAGCATAACCCTGATTGATAACGGTTTTAGGCTTATTTATTTTTCCCCAGGATCCTTCTCATAGCATCCTGCATGGTTGGGCTGGGTTGCCCCTCGGTGGGGTAACTCTGGGGATTCCCCTGAAAAGTAACAAAGGGTGAGGTGGGCCTGCATCCTGGGGAAGGTGTCTTTTTTATTTTTATTTATTTATTTATTTGACTACTTTTTTTTTTTTTTTTTTTTTTTTTATCCAGCTCCCAGTGCACTGGATAAGCTGCCCCTGTGCCCAGGTAGGAGGTGGCGAAGCCTTACACTGCCACACTGCCACAATACAGGATTTTCTCCTCCCATTTACGCACTACCTGACCTTGCTGGGGGGCACGGGTGGTGGCAACTCCTTATGGACTTGAGCCACTGGGCAGGGTGCTGCTGATATTGTCATGCACTCCTGGAAGGTGCTCGAGGTGAAAACGGCACCCTCGCTGCACTTCTCTACCGCATGCCAGTGTGCACCCCAGCCCCTGGTGTGGATGGGACCCATCCCTCTGTCGCAGTGCTAACAAAATCCCAACAGCTGCATTCACAGCAGCGAGTGGAGCTCTGCTTCAGTCACAGCACTGTTGCTCTGTCACATCCTGAGCCTGCTAGTGGCTCTTAGGCGAACATCTAGCGGCCTCTATCCAGAGCAGAGCTTGCTGCATGCTGAGAGCTGCTGCATGGGAGCTGGTTTCTATGCCAGGTCTGCTATGTGAGTCTTCCAAGCCAGGATTATTTAAAGGAGAGATTTCCAGAAAGTTTTGGAGTGAGATTTCCTGTTGTTTGCCGGAGCATGTGGCTGAATCTCCCCTCCAGGAGGGAGCTGCCCTAGGATCATGCTCAAGCACTAACCAGGAGAGAAGGAGCCCCTCTGAGGCTCCTTCTGATCTGGGCTCACACTTTCCAGCATTGCCTTGGCATCCCTGCCTTCAGGTGCAGCTGCTGGGGTCATGCAGCAGGAGCAGAGCTGAGCCCCACTTCTGTGATCTGGGCTTGCTGCTGTAACAGCCCAGCAATGACCACGGCTTGATCCGAGGTGTGAAAGGCTGAGCTGAGCCAAACCCAGTTAATTCCCTGTGCAGCCAAGAATCCCAGTTCTCAGAGGGATGAAGGGCTGCTCTCCAGCCTGAGTAATGCCAGCAGCTGGGGTTTGCAGGCATTTGTGGCTAAAATCACTGATATTTCTGGTTGTTTCTTGATTAGTGAACCTAAGGTGAAGAAAAACCTCCGATAAGCTGCAGACCTCTGGCTGTGAGGGGACAAGGGGAGCTCCTTGTCTGGGCTGCTCTGAGCCCTCCAAGCATCACCCCTGGAGGTGGTGACACCACGTGGCTGGGTTCCTACTTTGGGACAAGGCAGCCCAGAGACAGCTTGGGGATGTGTCTCTCTTCCAGGAGATGCGGAGACTGCCTGCTTTTGTATTCTCCTTTGCCCTCACCTGTTTTCTGTAATGCTTCCCAGCTTTAGCACCATCCAAGTCAGCCCTGATGCTATGGCGTGGGCAGACTGGGGAAGCCCCATTATCCCTTCCTCATGTTTACCTCGTGATTTGAGGGCTTAATCCTGGACCTCACATAAGCTGGGGTGTTATCTGAGAGCAGCTGGCAACACTTTCTCCCTTACTTGCCCAGCTCACGTCTGCCTGGCTCTGCAGTCCTCTGGCTTCTCCAAGGCGGGACAGCAATTAGGGCTGCCATCGTTAGTGGTGCCAACCCGGCAGGTTTCTGTGAGCAGAGCTGCCTTCCGGGATCGGGTTGGTAGAGCAGCTCTGAACTCCTGGCTGTGCAGGTGGGGAGTGGTGGCACCGTGACTCTCTGTGGTTCTGAGGGGACTTTGGAGGGGCCCCGAAAAGGAGTGCTGTGTGAGGAACAAGCTGGTTTGCCAATCCTGGGTGTCCCAGCATCTATTGTTCCTGGGGGCTGGAGCCTGCTCTGGTCTTCTGATAGCTTTGCCATCTTCGCTGGGTGGCTTTCCTCTGCAGGGCAGTAGGGAAGGATGTAGAGGAGGAGGGTGAGATGGGCTGTGGGGCCTCCAAAGCCGGTAAGAGCTGGTGTTGGCTCTTCAGGCAGTTTTGCCTTCAGCCTTGAAGAATGTCCACATGCAGGTGGCTTTGGCCACTCACCCAGGATGAGCTGGAGAGGGTCCAGCATGACTTAGATGCTTTCCATGGAGCTCTGTTGGTCCAGAGGCCAAGCTGGGGGTGGTCTCAGGGATGTGCACCCCCAGATCTGCTGGGAAGAGAGAATGTGGCAGGTGAAAGGAGTCTGTCCCTTCTGGAAGGGACAGGAGTTTATTCTGGCTCACCAGAGAATCGTTATCCTCCAGGATAAGAGTTTATGATTACAGTCCCCAGACCCCTAGCCCACATCAGGTGAGTGGGTGGGAGCTCGTCCCAGCTGCTGGGCCCCATCAAAGGGAGCCGACAGAGAGGGGCTTGTCCTTGTTTGTGACTTGGGGTCGGGGCTCCTGCAGGGCTATCGTCCCTTCTGGAGGGGGGGATACTCAGTTTGGACATCCTTTCAATGGCAAACCATCTCCACTGGGATCCTGGGGCCTATTATAGCCTGATTAAATATTAAAACAATTCATTTTGTACTTAAACTGTTCCGAAGGCTCCTGCTGATGATGACTTTGAAGTCTGAGGCGAAAGGCTTTGCTCTCGTTTTCTCCTTCCCCACTTCCCCCCCATCCCCACCTTTCCCCAGGCAGGAAGAGGAGGGTGAGTCGTGGCCAGGTCTGGCTTTGCTGGGGTTCCAGCCTTGACTGAGGTGGCGGAGGGGGTTTTGCCCTTTGTGGGAGCTTGCTGGAGCAGGAGGAAAGCTGTGGTGGGTGGTGGTGGGGACCAGAAGAGCCCCTGGAGGCAGCAAGCTTTGTGCTCTGGCTGTGTGTGCTTGGGTGGGAGGGGAAGGGATGGCAGCAGAGATGTGCTCGTGCTCCATGGGGATGGCAGGACCTGCTGGTGTCCTGAGAGCCACCAGGAGCCGGGCACAAGGCAGAGGCATCCTGCTGTCAAAGCAGGGAGGCCCAGGTTAGCTGTCCCATATGCTGCTCTCTCCTGGAGGCTGGTGTGAGGAGGCGAAACTACCTTAGGCATCGCTTGATACCTTCAGGACCTCAGCCTGTGATGTCCTAGGGGTCCGGGTGCAGGGGGTTGTGCTTTCTTTGGCCTTGGTGGCACTGAGCCATGGCTCCCTGCTTGGCATCCAGCTCCTGGCTTTGCAGGGTGCTGTGGATGGTACCATGCAAACTGTGTGGATCAAGGTCTAGCTGCCAGCTGTGTGGGGAGAGGGATGTCATGCTACTTGGGACAGCAGGGCGGTGGGTGGCAGGTCTCTTCCACCACCCGCTCCTCACCAAGCCAGTGGCTCTGCACCAGAGGAACTGGCCAAGGAGATGTAGGAAAGCCACCTGGCCATCAGGGGTGATTTGACTTGTGGGGGTGAACTTGAGGATTTCCCGTTTCTGCACTGAGCTTTGTCAGCATCCAGGCTGGTTGGTGGCAGCTTGTCCTCTCCTTGGTGCTGCTGCAGGAGGTGCTGAGGCACAGGACAGGGAGAGCTCCAGGGAGACCAGGACTTGCTCGGAGTCTTCTGGGGGCAAGTTACAGGGTGGGATGTCACCAGTGCAAGGATATTTGAGCACCTGCAGGGCTCAGGGCTTAAATTCCAAGCTGTAGCCTGCTTGTAGCCTTGCTCAGACCTGCAGAAGTGCAGGAGGACCTGAACCTCCTCTGCCTGCTGCAGATGAAGGAAAAGGTGAGTGGCAAATATTTTGTTTCTCCAGCTGAAGCGGGCTTCCTTCCCTCCCCCTCCTCCAGCCCCATCTTTTACATCTGTTGTATGTGAAATCCAGCAAACTCTCAGCAGAGCTCATTACTCACGGCCCACTGCTCTGAAGAGGGCCGAAAGGTCCTGCACGTAATGATTTGGAGGTGATTTGTATTTAAGATGCTTGGCTTTCAGATGCTGGGGGAGGAGGGGGAAAATTAAATAATTGAAACCTGGTGGGGAAGGGATGGAGAGAGCCCCAGACAGAGGGAGAGGACGAGAGTTTCTCATGATCCAGAAGTTATTTGAGTCCACCAGCATCCGTTGCACAGAAGCTGGGTTAAAATACAAGAGTGGAGGCGAATCTTCTTTCTGCCGATGCAGGATCAGAGCATGCCCTAGGGATGGTGGAGATGGGTCTGTTTAGGTGGGACAGAGTAACTTCATGTCCTGGTGGGATGCATTTGCCTTGGTCACACCAGACTCCCCTCCTTTCTCTGCATTTTCCTCTCGCTGCCTCTGGCATGCTTTAAGCAATAAAGTCAATTTGCCAGCCCATGTATTTAGGAAATCTCACTGGTGGTACCGTGTGGCTAGTAAACTACTGAAAAAGGTGAGCAAGGCTGGATGGAAACAGTGCTGCCTGTGCAGGGCAGGTTTGGTGGCCCTGAGCCATGCAAAGAGGGTGGCTTGCCGAGGCAGAATTTGCAGTGTGAGCCTCATGGGGCAGCTCTCAAGGTCTCAAAGCAAAGGGAGACTTCATGGTTGTAACCCCTCGTTGGGTGGGGAAACTGAGGCACAAAGGGTGGAAATGAATTGCCCAAGGAAAGAGCAGGTTGAATGTCACTTGTCTGAAAGTTCAGCAAACTGGGGTGTACAGCTTGGGTTTTGGTCTAAAACAGCTCCACAGCTCCTTTCAGCCTTTTTATCTTATTTATTTATTTATTTATTTATTTATTTTAGCAAATTAACCAAAATACCTCTGGTTGATTGCTCCAGCTCTGGTTTTCTAGCTCAGTGCCAGCAGGATTTGCTGGTTCTGGAAATCAAGAGACACACTGAGGGTCCCTCCTGCACTTGAACTTGAGGCTTCATTCCCAAAGCCTGTCTTTAACCTTGACCCAAACTTGTGCCTTGCTCCGATGCCTGGGGGGAACCTGCTCCCCACCCTGGCGAACCTGCAGATGCGGATATCCTTCTCCACGCTGTACAAGCTGCCAGCAATCCTCTGGTCCCTGGGGGCGTGCAGATGGCCCATTAGTGCATTAGGGCTGGGGAGGCCACTTTTATTCAAATCCTCCGGCCTCAGATCTGCGAATCAAGTCAGATTAAGCTGCCTGATCCGAAGCTAACGAGTCAGGGAATGAAAGTCAAAAATCAATAGCTTGGGAAGATCTGATGCTTTTACACATGCTGTCCGTGTATTTACCGGCTCCGTACAAGGCGCAGGGAAGTCTAGGGAGCCTCCCCTTAATTCTGATGTTTAACCCATGCAGGTTCTCCCTCAGGTCTGATTTTATCACCCAAGCCATGGGTGTTGGAATTGTAAGGGGGGCTATTTTTTGCCTTCATCTCAGAACATCCCATTTTCTCCAAGAAAACACATGCTGGAGCTATGTGCCTGGCTCCGACGCGAGCAGGTAACTCTAAGAAAACCACTTTTCCTTAATCTGCTCAGCACCTGAATACCTCAAAGACGCCTTTGCCACGGATTTTTTGGGGGGGCAAGGACAAACGGCACTTTTGTTCTCCCTACCAGCCCCCGCTCCCAAGGCTGGAGCCGGCTGTGCAGCTGGTGCCCCCCGCGCTGCCCGCCGCGGCTCAGCGGGGGCCGTGTCCCCGTCCCTCCCTCCGCAGCCACGTCCAGCCGTCGGAGCGGGCGCTGCCAGATGGCGGGGGGGAGCGGGGGGCTTTCTCTTCGGAGGCTGCGATTTAAAAGCGCCCCAGCGATGCCCTCGCGAGCCGCGGGAGGGTTGTTGCTCCCAGCGGTTGGTCGGGCTCCGCTGGGGGGTTACATGGGGGAGATGCTGCAGTGGTGTTGTTCGGGCCCTGCTGCGGGGATCCCAGCTGGGATGGCGGCCTGGGGGGTTGTGATGGTGGTCGAGCCCTCTCCTGAGGGTTCGAAGGCTGGGAGGTGGCACCTCTGCTTTGAGACAGCTGCCAAGTGGGCTCCGGGGCCCTGCAGTGGCAGCATGCAGGGGGCTGCGCAGCCTGAGGCAGCCCTTGGGTAGCCCTGCGGGTGCCCACCCTGCTGAAAAGAGAGGGTGCTGGAGGGGAGGAAAGGGGTCTCCAGGTGCTCTTGGAGCAGGCTGGAGAGAGCAGGTGGCTTGCTGGGGACAGCCCAGCGGAGGAGGTGCTGTGGGGCAGGATGGGGACTGCAAGGGGCACGCCTGGGCAAGGTGGCTCTTGCTGATGTTTAACCCACCTGCTTTGTGGCAACCAAAATCTCATGTAGAATTAACTACATCAGACCACCTCCCTCTTGTCAGCTACCATCAAAACCGTTTAAAGGTTGGGCCTTACGGTATTCTCAATTCCCCTCCACCCTGGGCTTTGACTGTATTACCTGAGGCCATGCTTTCTGAGGGAGCAGTTCTCCATTAGCTTAAACGTGGGCTCAGCTCTCAAGTGTCTGGTGCTCAAATATCCTAAAATCCTTGCAGTTGTAGGAGCTTGGGCTGGCTGTGTCTTAGCAGAACGTGGCTTGGAGGTGGTAGCTCTGTAAGCTCTGTAAGCATTGCTTGGTGTGGCCTCTCCTCTGCATCATGGTGTGGGGGAAGTCACAGCTATTTAAGGAAGAGTAAAAGAAAAGTGTATTTAGAAGCAACGCTTCTTGATGTTTTTCTGGCTCCCAGCAATGGAGCATTTAGGGTGTCCCATATCAGCAGGTTAGCTTTTTGCCCTGAACTTCTTAGAAAATATCTTAGGTTACACATAAAAATAAACAGAATAAAGATTGGATGTGCCGAGCATGGCAGTGGTAGAAATACTTTCTTGGGAAACAAAAAATCAATGGTAAACAGTATATTGCAGAGCTACACAAGAACAGCTGGAATGAGCCCTAAATATTTATTATTAATACCAAAGCTGTTTATTTTTGACATATTAAATAGGTCATATCTCATCTAATAAAACCTCTGTGTACAGTGTTGGCTCTGCTGGGCTGGAAAAAGATTTTGCTTTTGAGGTCTGAACAGAGTGAGAATTTAGAGTCCATGTGTTACTAAAAAATAAAATTAAAGCTTTTGGTGTTATTTGTGGAGGGGCTGGAATTGTCTCCTTCCCAATGCCTGAGTGGCCTTTTCTGGCATCTCTCAGGACATGATCTAGAAATATGACCAAGAGGTGTGCTCAGAGCAGGGGATGCAGGTCCAAGCCTCAGCTCATCCAGGGATTCCCTGTGTCATGATGGATAAATCACTTAACCTAGACTGGGCTTCAGTCTAGAAATGGGATTGCACCAACCTACCCTCTGGGATTGTGAAAGTGATGGGGAGGCACACAGTGACAGCAAGCACTCTTCTCCCCCATTGGAGACGTCATTAAGCAAATATCTGCAAAGCTTCCCCAGCTTCAGGAGCTGAAAGCTTGAAGCTAGCTGGATGCTTAAGTGCATCAGGACCTAATTGCTGCCAACTCTAAGTGTTGGGGGGGAAGAAGTGTTGTCCAAAGCCCCCTGCATTTAAAAATCCCCATCCAATGGCATTAACCCCACATCAATCTACTTAAGTCTTCCAGAAGCTCAGGGAAGCTGGATATCTTCTTTGAATTTCTTTCCAAATGCAGTAAAGCTTCTATTCGTAACCTCACACGATGACACTGAGCTGAAGAGTAAGCACCCATATCCACCCTTCCTGCCTCAGTTTCCCCACCTCCTGAATGACGTGGAGCCCACCTGGGGTCTCCTTTTGCCTTGAGGAATTTAGATGTGTTCCAGGAGCCAAACATAACACTGCACTAGCAGCCCTTGGCCTTGTGCGAGTCCGGGATTAGACGTGCTGGAAAGCAGAGCTGGGGACCATAAGGGACATGAGTGTGATACAGGGGTTTGAACAAGTCTTATAGGGTGGTGATTTTGTATTTAGTTCGCTACCTTCAGACAGGTGGTGGTTGTTTCAGAAAGCTATTTCCAATGGAACTGATATATTCATGTTCTTCAGGACTATGAGCAGAAGCTGTTGAGCAAATCTGCCCCCCTTGCATCCCTGTGAATGCCTCAGCTCACCTTCTCACAGGTCTATTGGGTGTCTCATGGTGCCACAATGGGTTTTCAGTTGGTCCAGTTTGTGCCCAAAGTCAGGCTACATGCCGAACTCCTAATGGCATGGCCTGGCTTCGTGCACATGTGGCAGCCCAAACCAGGGACTGTGCCTGCTCCCATCTGCAGGACAGGCTCCACCATCCTGTTCCTCAGAGGCCAAGAATGAGATGGGTACCACCAAGCACGGCACCAGGGAAGGGGCTGGCCCTGTGTTTGTTTTGGGGGCACAGGTATATTATGAAATTAAAAGCTGTTCAGCCTGGAAATCACATTGCTTCCATGGAGTGTTGCGGTGGAACTTGCACGATCCCCAAATAAATCATCAAACCCGTCCCACAGGTGCATGTGGGTTGGTGGAAAGCCAAAAAAAAAGTGTTTCTGGTGCTCAGATCTGACCTCTGGCTCCTTGGCTTTGGCCAACGTGTGCAAATTCACCCCTACAGTGGGCAGCTCCAGCACTAGGGCTGGGCTCTTTTCAATGCATTGCATACATACCATTCACCGTCTATTTACATTGGACGTGTTGCCCCACTGTACATTAACATTTAAAACAAAATCGTCAGCCCTATCACGAGCATCGCTCTGAGGGATGGCAGCGCATCGTAGACATCGTGTAAGTAATTTGTTCAACATTGGTGATAATAAGCTACGCGGAGCAATAAGAACATAAACACAGGGCTTTGTGTGAGCGTGTTTATTTTTTTCTCCCTTTTTCTTCTTTTTCTTTTTCTTTTTTTTTTTGAAAGGAACCTCTGAGGGGAAAAAAAAAATGCCATGAATGATTCATAGAGGCAAGGGGGGAAAAAGACGGAGAGAGAGAGGGAGAGAAAGAGAGATTAAGAGAGAGGAGCTTCAAAGTGACTGGAGCCGATTTGAAGTCCTGAGCGTTCCTGTGCTGGGCAGGCCAGCAATTCACCAGAGAGACCCCGTCAAGCTCCCCCCATCCTCCGCCCCGGCCTCTTCCCTGCTGCCGCTGCCTCCACCGCCAACGCAGCCTCCCAGTTGCAGGTTCAAAGTTCAGCAGCATCTAATGATGGGAAGGCCTCCCAGACCCTCTGTGAGTGGCATCTGTTTATAGGCACGGCCCTTCCCTGGTGGTTTTAGCTGGGCTTAAAAAAATATATAAATAAAATAAAATAAAAAAGAGGAGGAGGAAGAGTGGAATGAGATGCAGGGCTCCTTTTTAAAAATAATAATAATAAAAAAGCAGAAAAAAATCTACTGGTGGTGAAGTGCCTTTGATTCTGAATATTAAAAAAGCCCGTTAGATTTAAATGTAGTGAGAATATTAACGCTACTGCCTTGATTTGTATTCACCGGCTGCCACGGGTACACTTGGGGAGTGCAAAAGAAAAACACGGCTCATGCCTGGGTGGGATGCTGGCTCTCTCAGCAGGGAGCAGCCAGGGTGAGGGAGGGATGGAATGGATGGAAGGACAGATTGTCCCCCCTTCATCTTGTGCTCCTGGTCATCAGAGGGATGGGGACTTCCAAAGGCATCTCTGTGCTGGCAAAACCCACGTCTTCACCACCAGCAGGGTTAAAACTCATTATTCTTTCACGGGGAAATTCAGGCATTTCAAAACCTGGGTTGCAGTGCCCCATAAGGGGAATAAAGGATTATCCTTTTCCAGGGAATCCAAGTCTCAAAACAATTTTTCCCCTATTTTATTTAATGTGTTGTTAAATTTTTGCTCTTTCAATTTAATGATGTAATTGGATTAAATGTATGGGATATCATGGCAGATCCGCAGAAGAAATGAGTGATGTCTAGGACAAATTCTGCAAGACCTGTTATTGGTTATGTGTCACAAAATAAATGACACGATAATGAGTGGCTAATACTCTAATTAAAATTACATGCTGACTTTATTTTATTAATCAAAGGCACTAACACTCACTGGCCTAATGAAACAGTTTGATGTTTTAATACTTCCAAAAGAGAAAAAGAGATTAGGGCTCAGTACTAATTAGAGAAGCAGCTGATTTTAGGAAAAAATAAAATAAAAATCTGATATTGTTGCCTGGCTAAAATAAGGGCATCAAACACTGCAAATATTCACATTTACAAAATGAACAAAAAACTAAAACCGTAAGCTTTAAAATGTTAAAAATAGAAGAAATAATAGTTGGCCACCCTATCATATTTATAATGTGTCATGACATATCATTAGTGCTAATGAGTAGTGAGACGTGAAGCACTCCAACAGAAACATAAAGAAATCATACTGAACAAATAATGCTGCCCCAAGTAGTAGACTATTATTAATATTTAATTTCACAGTGGAATTTTAGGAATTTCTGAATTATTTTTAGGAATTCAAATACTGTAAATACAATGGAAATCAAAATCAAATGGTTTGGCAAAAATGTTTTGAGTTTTGAGTTTTTGGTTTTTTTTTCAGAAGGAAAACTTCGGTGCTGAGCTTTTCTAGGATCCCATGTCCTAGCAGAGAGCTGAACGGGTATTGAAACCTCTAATAAATAGGGTTACAGTAAGGGCTTGATGTCTATTTTAACAAGTGATGTGTCCATTGCTTCTTGACATGAGGTCCCTTAAGCCTTCCAAAGACTACCCATGACCAAAACTTGTCTCTCTACAGTTTCCCAAATCAATCCATGTTGGAGGAATAAATGGGGCTCCTTAACTTCTGACAGACCTTTGGCTTGAACTAAGTGCTGCTTTCCTCTGCTGAAGAGCTGCGACCTGAAAACATGTGAGTTAATTTCCACACCAGACACTTCCATCATGCTTTCAAGAGCAATGAGTGAAGGAGTTATCTCCTGTTATCTCAGAAGTCTTCTCAGATCTCTCTTCTCTTGTTGAGTTCTTGGCATGTTGGAGCTTGACAATTGCCTTTTTTGCCTGCCTGGCTGCGAGCTTCATCCAGCCTGCCTGACTTGCTGTGAGACCCTCAGCTGCTCAGAGTGGTCGCTCAATTCAGGCAGGTGATGAGTTACTCTGACATCAGAAAATCAGGGCTGTGAGATCCTAGCACCCTGGACGGTCAGCAGGGAGTAGTTAGGGCTGAAATCTGATCATCTGCTGAAGGTACCGACCATTGGTGTTGTGTCTGGATTTCTACACTAACTATATAGCAGATATGGACAGCAAATGGTCTGACACATCCCTGGTCCTCAAACAAAAAAAAAAAAAAATCGAGGAGGTGGACCAAAGATAACCCTTCTCCGGTGGTGTTAGAAGTCCCTTGAAAACAGCTTCTCCACGTGAGAAATACTGCATAAGAACCAGTGTAAAACTGTTTGAATTACCTCCCAACTACTTTTCTTGCTACTGAAGTTTGAGCTGAATTTGCAGCTTTTCAGTGAAAGCTACTGAAGCTCCTGAAGTGGTTGAACTCATTGATGCTAACAGAGTCTAGGTGGATATGTTGCCACTGCGGAGTGTAATGTGATTTCCCCTAGAGGAAAATTCCCGTTGCAATGCACAGACACACAAGGAAGCACAATTAACTTCTCTGGAGGAGCCTTAAGCCAGCTTTCCTTGAGTGTTGTGTAATTAAAACCTCAGCCTTGTTAATACATTAGTGAGATGTTTGCATATAATTCATCAAATGTTTATGAAAATGCGTAACAAATAATCCTGACAAACAAGTTGCTTAATTGAGATAAGGGATGGGAAGCCTTGTGAATTTTTAATAAAAAGGGGGAAAGAAAGCACACTATGTTAATCAGATGAAGTTATCTCATTCAATATTTTCAAGTGACTTCTCTAGTGCACATTTTATTTAATATATTACACAAAAGGAATAACTTGATCCCCTGATGAGATCTGCATAGAAAAACCCTCTCTTGCAACAAACATGTCATTGGCTTAAGGCATTCCCCCAGCTATTGATCAAAAATCTTATTTTTTGTTCTTGTCAGATAACAGCATTAAAACCTGCCTGAGATTTGCACTTTCTCTAACTGAAAGAGGAACAACTAATGCCTGGCTGATGCCTGAGTGTTTTTCTCCAAGTACGTAGTTAACTCTGTCATACAGAATCAGCGATGACATTAATTCACATACCATGGTAGCTAATTTAGCTTTGGGGAAAGGAAGGGGAAAACTCAGACTTAAAAGCTTCTCACCCACTGGTTTCAGTGAGGTATCCCACCACAACCGTACTCTCCATGGCCAGCACCCTCTCCACTTTCCTCTTTCCTATTAAGCTGTTTGGTTAATTAACGCAACAAAGTTCAATAAGGCACAGTTGGTTTTGGCCTGAAATTTGCCTGATAATTCCTGTTTCTCTTTCAGGCTTGAAAAAGCTCGAGTTCCAAGGCCCCCTTGTCTTGTCCAAGGGTGTCAGACTCCTTGTTTCTGACTGGCTTGCCGTGGCTTGGAGGAAGAGGATGTGAGTCTGTAGCTATTGCAGCAGCAGCATGAGGAGCCTCCACCTGCCAGGTAGAAGCCAACGTGCACCACTGGGAGAGAGGATCTGCACCCTGGTCAGCTTCACTTCCCCCACCTCATCATAACCATACTGGGTTATTTATATACTTAAATATAGAAATATTATAATATATTACATATATGTATATTTAACTATGGATATTTATGAATTTAGTGGGGGTAAAGTTAAGGGTTCAAAAGGTCAGCCTGAACTTTCTAAACATTGATTTGGTTTCAGTTTTAAAAGCAATATAACACTAGACAGAAAGGAGGGTAAGGCTTGGAAATGGAGGAAGGAGCAGAACAGGGCAAAAATATATGGAAAAAAAAAAAAGGGTTTGGGCAGCAAGAGAAAGAACTGCAGCTGGTGTGAGTAAAGGTGAGGGCAGATGGAGGGTCAGACCTGCGGTAGATGGAGGTGAGGTGGGTTCAGCCAAGGAACTGGGACCTCACACAGACCGGTCCCTTTCTTTGAGCAGCGGTGTCAAGCCTTGATGCCACACCACCGTGTCTTCAGTGTTAAGCTAAATTGCAGATGTTGCTCCTCCTGGAACGGTGTGAATGCTGGAGAGAGATAAAAGCTTCCTGACCCACCTCTTACGCAGGTTTCCCACTCAGCATGGTCATGCTGCCCTTAGTGGGCTTGTGGGGCAGCTCTTCCCTTTCCATTCCTCCCACTGCTACCGGGGACCTCTCTACTCCTCGTACCATGCATGGGGTGGGAAGAATAATTCCCAGTTCTCTCTTTGGCCCTATTCCCAATACAGCTCTCTGGGGAGCATGCCTGTGTTACAACGCCCTTGGAGGATCTGGGAGGATCAGGGGAGTAAACTCCCCATCACCCCCCATGGTGGGGATGGTTGCCCATGCTGGCACTTCCTCCTCTTCCCAAATGTCACTGTCACTGTCATGCTTCTGAGTTGATACTTTGATATTTATAGCTCCACTGCCAATCTGTTTGACCGACGACTTCCATCCTTGCTTTCTCAGCCCCAACAATGGGACTGAGAAACTCTCTCTTACCTGCCCTGTGGAGGACAGGTTTCATTTCTGAACCATGAAAAACTGCTGTTCAGTGGAAGCCCAGGGTCGATGATGTTTGTTCTCATCCTAGACACCTCTGTCATCCTTATTGACACTGTGGGGGCACCACAGTGTCTGGGGTGAATACAAGGTTAGATCTGCACACTGAGCCACCAAGTCTGGATTCGAGCACCAGCACAAGGTCATCTTTCAGTCACCTTTGGTTTCCCTGGTGGACCCTTGTATCTCCTCCTGGTTCCTGCCATCTTCCCAGCTGGTTGCAGCCACCCCATGGTGCTGCACACCATGTGGGCTCTTCTGCTGGTGGCCAGAAACAGGCTAGGAGATGCTGCAATTAGGAGCTCGAGGTGAAAATTGCTCAGGCCCAATGAAGCTCACCGTAGCACGTTGGATTGCACTCCCAAAGTACTCAGAGCAAGCCAGTGATGAAGAAACATAGACTACGTAGCTTAAAAAGCTCCCAGCCCAGAGTCAGCATTTCTGCCCTGACCTGCCTCATGAATTATTTAACACGGGACTTGTTGATGCGCACTTATATTTTTTTCCCAGTGGAGTTGATGATCTTCCTTCCCCTTAACAGCCTCGCCGCTCTCTCCCCGCACAGACGCCACGCTCAATGGGCTGTGGACGGACCAGGGCTGAGCTGGTGCTCACCACGGGGGAGCTAAGGGTGCCGGGTGAGAGGATGGGCATCGTGGCCATGGCTGGCACTGCAATGGCAGGGCAATGAGATGGGGGACGGGGATGGGAGAGGGGTCCACGGGAGAAAGAAAAGTGGGAGAAGTGCAGTGGGAAGTGAGTGGTGTTAATGAAATATTCAGCAGTGGTGGGCCTAGACGCATTGCCGAAATTGCAGAAGCAGAGATGATTAATATTTAACAGGGTAAGCTGCCACTTGGCTGCTTTCTGCACAGAGATTCCACCCCCGCGTACACACACACCGCCTTCGTCCTGCTTCCCACCCTCCTCTGCCTCCCCCAAACTCCTGCCTCCGCCACTCTTCGCTGGCTCAAGCCAATGACTCCCACCACTGTGCTCGGCTTGCGGGAGGTTCTCCGGCCCCTCCATGAGCTCTGCCCAGGGGAGATCAGGTCCAAGGGCTTCCTGGTGGGAAAAGTGCCAGGACGGGGGAAGGTAGTCTGGAGAAAGCACATCATTTATTTTTCATGTGGATGGGAGAGCAGGTTGTCCTATTTAGTCACATTAGATGCTCTGTTAACACAACAGAAAGAAAAAAAAAAAAAAAAAAAAAAAAGAAAGGATGAATAAATGCTTGCAGCAGAAGGAAGCTGCTCTCTGGTTCTCTGGGAAAACAGGAACTGGTCTTTCAGGGGGTTAAGTGTTTTGGCTCCAGCTGAGTCTCCCTTGGGGTGACCCATCCAGGTGATGGACAGCTAAGAAATCAGGGAGTGCACAAGGCTCTTCATCGGCTGGTTTGGTGCAGGAGGCATGGCCCCAGGTGTGGGCTGATATGGGGTACATGCCCACCCACCCCCTCTGTGGAGTCCTTGCGGATGGGAAGCTCTCTCCATGAACATCCATGCAGCTTCCTCCTGCTCCTTTTGCAAACCCTCTCCAAACTCTTTGCTCAGACACCTTCACAGGAGATGTGACAGTGGTTGCACTGTTAGCATGCTGATCGAGATGTCTCCATGGGGTCGAGCTTTTTTTAAAATCAGTCTCCTTCCATCTGCTGCCTTTTCCGGTGCATTTAGGTGGATGCTCTTTGATCTAGGAACCATGTCTGTGCTCAGGATTTGTGATGCCCTTGGTACAGATAAGTCTTAGCCTTTTTGTGCAACCTCAAAACTGTAAATCATCACAAATAAATTACAATAATATGTGAGGTCCAGCTACCCACTGGGATGGCTAATATGAAAATGACCTAGAGGAGCATCTGAGGGGGCATCAGGCACCTGGAAAGAGGAGACAAACCTGAGTCTGTACAGATGAGATTTCTGTGAGCAGGTTCATGTCCCACCACATGGGCTTTGAAGGTGTAATTGGTGAGTGAGCATGAGTCTATCATGGGACCAGTAAGTACTCTGTATACAAATTATGGCTACCGAGGGAGCAAGGCAAGTTGTGGCAAAGCTGGTCTAATCCAGCCCTGTCCTTGGAACCAGGGAGGGCACTTCCCTCTACTGAGGAAACCAGGAGGTTTCAGTGCACTCTGTAAAGCGGATAAAAAATAAACGAGGGAGTGAGGAAAATCACTGTAAATCTCTCTTTCTCCCCACACCTTGGTCTGTATTTGAAATGCTAGGAGCACTGAAACACCAGCTTGAAGCCTTCTGCTTGGCTTCAGTTTCTGGACCAGTTTTCAGGTGTTTAAGCTAATTAAGCATCATCATCTAGTCCATTGCCTTCACTCTGCAGCTCAAGGCAGAGCTACCTTATCCTGGAGGAGTTCTGCCGGTTCCAGTGAAATGGCTGTGTTTTTCCAGGCTGCATGTCAGGATGTGACCCAAAGGAGAGCACAGAAGGTGCCCTGGGGATCCAGCTAGAGGCTCCGAAAAATGGAAGCACCTTCTAAAGGCGGTTCGTGTCTTCGAGGGACAGAAGCAACTGCCAGTCAGAAAGGAAACCTCAGGTAACATGCGTCCTCAATTAAGGAGATAATTTAAAGCAGGAGGAGGCAGGACTGTTGAGGATGTAGGGTATGAGGGCCATTTGCTGGCAGAGCCTGTGCAGTCTCGGCACAGGTTGGCTGGAGGAATGCCTTCTGCAGATGGGTGTGCATTGCTAAAGCTGGGTGTCCTTCGTGCCATGGCTGCAGCCCACCCATCCCTTCCCCTGCCACGTCACCACAAGGGTTTATCTGGACAGATGTAGAATGTGAAAACTGGACATGGGTAAAAGCTGGACCGTCTGTGGCAGGAGGAGGAACCCCTGTCGAAAGTCCCAGCACTAGCGAGAACAGATGACTTGATTTCTATTGTGTAAGTGGGGATTTGTCCGCGATGGTATAGTAACAACTAGAATTAGAAAGGAATAAAGAGTGAATTCTTCCTCTTCCCAAGCGTGTTCCCTCCAGGGCAAAGGTCAAGTGCATTGTGTGGCCGTGTTTGGATTCAGAATAAAATAAGTGACAAGGGCGAAAACCTGGGGCATGCACAGGGACTGAATAAAGAGGAGTGCGGGCTAGGCACCAGAAACCACTTTCTCACCCTAGGGGTCATTAACATGTGCAATTGGTGACCTCATGACATGGTGCGGGGGCAACAGAGACACTACTGTGAGTCATTTATATGCTGGCTTGAGTGTACTCAGCTATTGATAACAGCATATTTCTGAGCATAGTGACCAGCTCTTCTGGTAAAATGGAGACGGGCCCACTTGCTCATACAGTTTGCTAGCAGTTACTCTCAGCTTTCTTCTCTATTTTTCCACAGGGAAAAAGAAAAAAAAAAAAAGTCTGCTGGTGTCTGTCTGCAGATTGTCTCCCTATCCTATATGGATTCCATAGGCAGAGCCCACTCAGCATTTCCTGGAGCAAATGCTCTTGTGAAGGAAAAGGGTTCAGCATAAAGCATGAAAGACTGGCGGAGATGAGATTCGTCCAGAGATATTTTAGAGGAAGGACGTACTGACCTAATAAAATTATGCTAATATGTTGGAGAGTAGCCTTCATTTATCTGGTGGCTCACCTATTCTTTGGTGTCCTTCCAGGATGAAGCACTTGCCCTACGGGTACCTTGAGTACTAATGCACCTCTTCTCCTCCCCTTGCTAATGAGATGCCGGACTGGAGGCGAAAGCTCTCTTGTGGTGGTGAGTTCAATAACAAATATCTTCTGTCCTGTCCCGAGTCTTACGGCTTAGAGTGAATTTCGCTACCATGAAACATAGCAAAGGAACTTCTCTAGTACCATGTTGTGGCTTCAGGCTCAACTATAAAGAGTTCCTTAGATATTGACCGATCTCATTTATTTATTTATTAGTCAAGGGCTCCGTTGAGGTCCTATCATCTTTCTCAACTGAATTTCAGATAACCTTTCTTGGAGCTCAGGCTCTTTGGAGCTGGCCAGTTGTAAAAATAGATCTGAGCTGCGGACTCAGGTCTGAAGCTGGATCTGGGCTTGGGATTTTGGTTCTGAGCTATTCCATCCTGTCGTGCAGATGTTCTCAGAAAGCTTGGAATGTTCTTGGGAGATTTACCTTCAAAGTAGGGGAAATATTATAGCAGTAAAAGATGTAAGATAGCTTCACCCATTTCCTTCAAAGCCCTGTGAACAGTACATCTCAGGACAGTTGAGTCTGCATTAAAAAGACAAAACTCTGCCCAGCAGTTTCATCTCTGACAGTTATGACAGAAATGCAGCCCCAAAGGGATGCTGCATGGCTAGTTCTTTGCCCTGTTATAAGATTTTTGTCACGGTACATTGAAGAAGACTTCTTGGAGGCCTTGATAGGAACCACGGGGAAAGGCCAACAAGAACTGCAGTATTAACTCCCCTGGCCACTGCAAAGGTGCTGCAGGGTGAAACGTTTGGAAACAATTAATGTGCTCTTATACCAACATGACCTTTGAGAGTGCCAGGCATCTTCTGTGGGGCCTGTAACTCAAGCATTAATAATGGATTACCAAAATCAACCAGCTGCAAGGGAACCACTTCTCCCTGCTTAGATAATTCTCCTCCCGGAGAAGAGCTATTGATTTTGATACTGATTCCTTCCTCCCCAGTGGAAGGGTTACACCCCACCATCACTGTCTGTGACAGTGAACTCTCTCCTGATCTGCACACACCATGCACGTCAGCCACGTTGCTCTGCACCAGCGATAGAGACAGCCTTCCTGTACTACTGAGACTGCTGCTAAAAGCGGTGTGCACTCTTATTTTCCCACCAGATGAAACAGCCAGCTTTGCTGTTCAGCCATGGTTTCTCACCAGGCTGCAGCAGGAAACATCTCTGAGCACTGGGAAACTGGTTAGACCCACACTGACTTTGCAGCATCCATAGCATAAGGGATATGGATGAAAATCAGCTTGGATCTACCATGTGCAAGCTGGCTTATGCAAACACCCTCACACGTATGCGCCCTTGCTTCATTATCTTCGTCCCTTCTGCTCTACTAAGTCCACCTTTGTGCTTTGCCACTGGTGTTGGACATGGTCCTGGGCAAGCTGCGCTAGGTGGACCTGCCTGAGCCGGGCAATCGGAGCAGATGACTTCCAGAGGTCCCTTCCAGCCTCAGCCATTCTGCGATGTCGCTTCACTTGCTGGAGCTGAGATGCAGCTCTGGGTACCAGCATCTTTATGCCCTGCTTGAGCTGCAGTCCCTGCTGGGGCTGGAGGTATGGAGAAGACCATGCTTTGAGCTTGTTCACAATAACAAAGCTTTAATTTCATGGGCAGAATGGAAAAATTGTTTCTAATTGGTTTTGGGACAGCCTGAAAAAGGAATCATTTGTAAGTTTGTGTCAGTTGTAAATAGACCACTTGTTTTTTTTCCAAGAGGGAAAGTGAACACATCTGCCACCTGCCTTTCCACACAGTGACATTCGAGCTTGTTGGCCAGCTCCAACCACATTTAACTGTGGTTGGTAAATGTGGTCTGAAAGACATGCTGAAATAAAGCAATCGGATGTGCACCAAAACCCTAACAGCCTGAGATAAGGCAAGCCTGCAGCACACGTTCAACCTTAATGAGACACTGGAGAATCCACCTGGGAGAAGAAAGCTACTTGGAAAGCCCTGGTTGTGGGACAGCATCTAGTCTGAGTTCACACTGCCCCAGACATCAGAGAATCCAACTACAAGAGGCAAACCTGTGGGGAATTGGGCTTCATTAGTCCCTCTGCTTGCGGAGTAACGTGTTTTCTTGGAGCATCTTTCATCTCTTTTCAGGCACGAGCACTGGAAACAAAGGGCTGGATTCATGAGAGGGCTTAGGGTGCTGCTGCAAAATGGTGGGAGCAAGGGTCCTCTTCTGCCTGTCAGCACGCTGGAAGCCAACAGGGACGGGATCTGAGTCATGGTTACGTGGATGGGTGCTGAGCCCCCAGGCTAGGTGAGGGAGGTGACTCTCAGAGCGGTTGGGAAGGGGTGTCTTGTGAATCCAGCCTGAGAAATATGAGCCTTCTTTTACTCTGGAAATGCTGCAGTGAGACATTTGGATAGCATGAATCATCTTCCCAAGAAGAAGGAGCCAAAACGATTAGCTAAAACAACTCCGTGTTGCAAGTAGGAAGAAAACCCTGGAATTTGCTAATTTAGGGAATACAAATTATTTCCTTAAAACACAAACCAACAACAATACTGCAAAACAGAACCAAACCAAACAACAACAACAAAATGCAACAATCTTATCTGCTACAGTAATCTGCAGACTGCTTGCTTCCTGGAAGTCCTGACCTCCATGGATTTGTATTAAGATGAAAAATCAGCTGTACTGAAGTTCACTATGAAGTTGCATTACGAAATTACTGTAAAATGTCCATAAAGCAGCAAAACTGTGGCCCTAATTTCCAGAATCTGCAAAATACGTTTTTAACTGGCTCCTGTCCCCCTACCGAAGTGCCCAGTAAAGACTTGCAGTCTCAAGCTCCTGCCTTGCCCCAAGCCTGGTGGCTCCCCACGCAGCAGCAGGCTGTGATTTGCAGGCAGCCAGCTGATATCTGAAATCCTTGCTCAGAGTCAGATGGCAAGATGGGAATCCAATCATTTTATACCGGTCAGCAGGCGAGCATTGCTGAGCATATGGGTTAGTCAATAATCAGCTTTAATTAAGTAAAAGTTATTTCATTAATATCTTTTTAAGTGGATACTCTACAAAATCTGCCTGGGGGAAATCTCAGGGTTAGGAAAGCTTTACGGTATGTATTGTTGCAATAGAAGTGAATAAGCCTGAGATACCATCAAGGATGAGCACAGGAAGTAAAAAAAGCAGCAAGGACCCAGCCTCTTTAGCTGCTCTGAACTGGAAGGAACAAAAGTATTAGCTTAACCCAAACCTGAGTAAGTCAAAAAGATTTTTATTTTATTGTATTTTTAAAGCAAAAGCACAGTCTGTGGAAACCTTATAGCTAAAGCAGACACTGATTATATCTGTTATCCATCTCATCTCCCTCAGTGAGTTCTGCATATGTTTGAAACATGGCTGAACCATGCCGTTCCCACCAAGTTCTGGTCCCAAAATGTGTCGTCCCACCCATGAGCTGCACCTTGGTCTGTGGGCTTGTTTTCTGGGTGCACCCTGGGGTGCAGGGCATGGTGAGGATGGCTTTTACTCTGGGACATGAAGCTGTGCATCCCTTGAGCTCTGAAGGCAGATCTTCTCCTGGACTGGCAGAGAGACCTGTGCTTTCTGCCTGAGACTTGGTATTTCTGGGTGCTGCCACACTCGGGAGCCTCACAAATTCAGCTGCAAAAACTGGGTGGCTTTCCTGACTCTTTGTTTTGAAAGGAATTTAAATTATCCAGTTGGATTTCTTTTTCTGTCCTGTAATCTGGCTGCTCCTGTCCTGAACCAGTCTTGATGGGGACCTTTAGGGTGGTTTGACTTGGGGAAGAATGAAAACTTCTGTTTTTATTGCTCTCCCCATCCCACTTCAATTACATTGGCTTTAAAACTACGAGCAATAAAACTGTTCCTTTAACCTGGAAATAGAAGCTTCCAGGTTTCTCTGGGCTGGGACATGATCACCACACCAGAGCTCCACCATTTGAAGCATCAAACTGCACTCCCAGGCCCTGCTGTCATGCTTTGGAGAGAATCGAGATGGTAAATGCCTTTTCTTCTAGCTCAAGATGAAATCTCATCTTGTCAAATCTTGGATTTTTGTCAAATACCAGCAAGCTGGCTTGTGCTCCTGGGTGCCAGCACCAAGCCAGCCAGCAAGTGCCATTAAATCACGCATCTCTCATGCGTCTTGGTGTTTCATCAGTGGCATTTTTGGTCCGCTGCCACAAGAAGCAGAATGGACGTGGTGGTTTCTCCAGCTGAACAGCCCAGCACTGGAAGGAGGGACACTGCCCCCAGACCGAGCACGCACACAGGAAGGCGCAGAGGACTTTTTGTGTGTTTCTGTGAGTGGTATCTTCTGGTTTCAGTCTCTATTTCTCCTCAGATCCAAGTGGCAAAGGCTGCATAATCTTCAGAGTGAAGCTTTCATTTTAACGGGGATGGTGTTAGAAAATGTGTTGGTGGCCTCTTCTTCAGGACAGGCTGTGGCAGTCCAGGAGTGGAAGGCTTCTGATTAACACATTGCGCACATAGCCTGACATGTCGCCCGGTTTTGATATGCTGTTTTATCAGGTCGTGCTATCCCTTTGAAGGCTTTTTCTTTTGCATATTTCCGGAGCCCAGTATCTACAAACAACTCCTGCTTCCTCCCTTCTCGGTCCCTTACACCTGTGTTGACAAACTAAATGCTGCATCACCTGATCACCAGCGAGTTTCTCTTTTGACTTGTGTCTACCCAAATTAAAAGCAAAACAGGAGGCTTCTGGAATGAGACTTACTAATGTGGAAACTGTGCCCTACCAAAATGGTAAGTCTGGTGTCTTCTTCATGAGCTGACTTTTACTTGCCTGAAACATGTTGATGTTAGGCTGGGGCTCACCCCAATTTGCATTACTCCAAATAACTGAAATTTTCACTTCAACCCGTTTGTTTAGTGCAATTTTAAAAATATGACTTAAAAAATAACCAAAGCAGGATTCTTTTATTCCCAAGTGAGACTTTGCATACAGCAAAATAAGGAAGTGTGAATAATAATGTAATCAATTACTGGGGCAAATCTCTCCATCTCTCCATCCAAGGATCCCCATGGCAGTAGACCTTCCCTGCTCTTGAGGAGGTGCCATATGGAGAGTTCTGCATTTTTATCATGGACATAGCCTTTGGGATTTTATCAGTAGAAGACCAATTTCACTGAGTATTATGGAATAAGGAATATGCTATTTATGAAAAATGTGCTTCAGCCAAACACAAACAGCTGAACTCAGGCCTGGATTGACCCAAAGAACCCCAGATGGTGTGGAAAGGACTGAACCTTCTAGTTTTAGCCATATGGTGGTCACAATGCAGCTCTTCTTTTGTCATTTTTTTTCGCCCCAAGATCTGTCACATCTGGCAGTGCCTTGTGCCAAGGCTGGAAGTTTCTCTCAACCCAGTCAGCCCGTGCAGCCTCTAATCAGTGGCCCAGTCATCTGCCTGCAGTCCCAGCCCTTGCACTGGAAAACACAGCGGGGTGGCAAACGAATTGGCTGAGCCCCGTGTCAGGACATGCCAGGCTTGGTGTAGCCTGTGCTGGTTTTCACCCCTCTCTTTCCTGGTGCTGCAAGGGAAGATGAAGCAGCTGGCTGACCTCACCCTTTGGAGTGCTCCTGCAGATCCCTGCCCCCCTAAGGATCCCACAGAAATCCTCGGTGGGCCCCTCCACACTCCCACCTTGGGCAAAGGTAGAAGCCAACGTCCTGGCTCGTGTGCCTACCGAACAGGTGCAATCTACAGCCACCGATGCCCTCTCCTTCCACCTCTGTCCAGGGCTGACCTGGCCCCCACAGCAATGACCACCTCTTCTGTTGAAAGCAGCTGGATTTTGGCGTGCTCCTGTAAGGAAAAGGAAACCTTTTTTTCTTTCCTCTTCTTCTCCTCCTGCATTTTGATGGGGCTCGAGATCTCTCGGAGGAAGACGCTCTTCCCTTTTTATCAATTAGGAGCACACACGCGCGCTCTCTCTCCCACCCCTACTCTGCTTTCCTCCCAGCTCCCCTTGGCTGCCGGTTTCAGACAAAGATGTGTGAGTTCTTTGATCTGCCTGGCAGCCACCGCTGGGGGATTGGCTTGGAGGTTAATTACACACAGGCCGTCTCCAGCTGTGGCAGGGAGCCGTTCGGCTGGAGAGGGAGCTGTCCCATCTCCCCCCCAGCTACAAACTTCAAGGGGACAGGAGGGCATGGAAGGTACCAATGAAACCCCTTTTGATATGACAAACGGGCTCCTTGCTTGCCTCTCTGGTTCTTGTTTTGTTTGTCTAACTGGTACTTGAAATATGGATGAGCTCTCAGTCCTGAGGGCCCAGCCACTGGCTTAAAACCTTGCCTTCTTTCCCCACCCCGGCTGGAGCTTTGCTCCCCTGTCTGTCCATCTTTGCCTGTCCATGTGTCCTTGTCCAGCAGCCCGCCGCCCACTTGCCCATGGCTCAGCCCAGCTTGCAAAGGCTGGAGCCCATGTTCAAGCAGCTTTGGTGGAAATGGGGTTTCAGAGGAGGCTGTCTGCTGCAGGAGAGAGGTGCGAGCTGAGGGCTGGCACCCAGCAGGTTTGTGTTCAGTCCTTCTTGCTGTGGCTGACATACTCTGCGATTAGCTTCTGGTCTTTTCCTTCCTTAAGGCCACTTAAATCCCTCTGTGCCTCAGTTTCCCAATCTTCATAATAAAGGCAAGCAGCATTTATCCGCTCCTCAGGGTTGGATTGAGGCTGATTGATTTGCTTGTCCAGCATCCCAAACTAAGCAGCGTGGCAGAAGAGAGCTGTAGATGTAATCCCCTCTGCATTAGCCAAATCCTTCCCAAAAGGAGCTAACACAGATGCTTCGGGGCGGGGTGTGGCTGGACTTTAGATGTTCTTCGGCAGCTCAAAGGCACCTCCACTGGTTGCTGGGCTCCCCCCATGATAAATAAGTGTGGGGCTGGAGTCCACATGCAATGAGATCAGAAGCTGACAATGGTCTGCATCCTCAAGGGCATCGCAAAACCTAGAGTGCACCCATCCAGGACTGCAGCCCCCTGCTTGGACTTGCACCCTCTTCCATTCCAGATTTAAGGCAAGATCCTGTGCAGTGACTGTTCTGTGCTGAAGGCCTTTCACAGGCTTGTAAGGAATAGGGATGCTGCTAACGTCTTACAAAATGCTCCTTCTCCCTGGGAGATGGCCAGGACTGACACTCTGAGGCTGCTCCAGAGACATCAGGTTCTAGAAATGAGGCTGGTGGGAAGAGACGGGCTTCCAGCTGCAGGCAGGGCAGGAGATGGCATCCATCAGCCTCGGGTGGCACCCAAAGAGGATGGCAGTGGGGACACGTGGGTGAATCAGGGAACACCACTCTGCCCTCACCCACACCCGTGGCAGGGCTGTCTGTGGATGGAGGTGAAGATGGGACCGCTGGCACGGCCACGCTGAGCACAGGGGACACGTGTCTAGTGCTTGGAGACCCTGTGGAGACAGCACCTGAGGGGTGGCAAACACCACCTGGGGGTCCTCGATGCTTCTTCTCAAAAGGCTGAAGTGCGAATGCCTGGATAAACCTCCAGTCCTGTTCCTCAGAGAAAACCCCTTCACCTTCTTGGCCCTGCTCATGCTGGCACTGTCACCTCGCTGCTGTCACCTCTGCCTTCTGTCCCTCTCCCCACTGCCCGCTTGGTGCCTCCCCTCCAAGATCGTGCCAAGGCAGGAGGAAGGAGGGACAGGACCTCACTCTTCTGCTGTCTGAACATTTGCAACGTGCAGAACAGACCCTAGCAAAGTACCAGACGGGAGCGCCTACTTATACTGAATTAACACCATGCTTCCACCTTTCTCCTGTTCTTTTGTGAGGACAGGGAGGATTTTCATATTTCTCACCATGTAGCTTGTCTTCTGGGTGGCTATTCCACGTCTTGCTGCAAAGATTTACTATCTAAGGGTTCCTTGGCACAGTGGAGATCCCAAAATCACAGTGGGCAGAGGGGTGGGGGGCTGCGTATGAAACACCAGCTTGTGTCCGGCCCCAGGGTAATTGTGATGCTCTTGGTTTCCCCTGATCTCCTCCTGCAACATATGAATCTGGGGAGCTGAACTATGGCATGCAAATTTCAAGCTTTTTGGAGGGCAGGGCGGTGGTGGGAAGGCTGCAGAGGAGCCGGTGTTTGTTGAGGTGGAGATGTGCCTTTTCTGAAGGCTGCAGCTGAGCCATGCTGGGTGTCATGCCCCAGCCCTGGTGGGATGGGGATTGCCCTAGGTGCAAAACCACCCCAGGCACCGTCCTCACAGACACGTGCACACAGAAATGAAGCTCAGCTGGGAAGACTGAGCAGTGGATGGACAAACTCTGCACTGTGAAGCCCCTTCTCTCCAACACATAAAGGACTCAGATACCCAAGTAATGGTTCGGTGCAAAATGTGGTGTGTCCTTCCCTGCTTTCCAACCATGGTTGGGTTGCTTTGCTTGCTGCTGTAACATGGGGGCTGCAGCAGGAGAAGTGCGGGCTGTGGCTGGACAATCTCCTTCCACCCAGCCTTCAAAAGAGCAACAAGTGACCCTGGGCAGACACTCTGAGTCCTCATTGCTGCCAGCAAAAGGCAGCAAGATCCCAAAGTCAAGATGTTTTCTGTGGGTGATCAACTCACAACCTCAAGTCCTCTCCATGGCTACAGAGATAGCAGTGGCCTGGTGAGCCTGGGTGAGTAGATGCTCTGGGTTGACCATGGCTTTGGGGAGAGAACCCATCACTGGTGCTGGAGGTGTCACAGCACCCTACGTGTCTCACCAGCCTTCTCCAGCAGCCTCCAGGGTCTCTCAGATGAGTCACTGCTTGTGCTGACTCAGCCAAGTGACGTTTCAGGACAGTTCAGCGTGTTACTCATCATTTGTTCGTAGAGTGTTTCTCCTCGAGCTGGTTGCCAATGAGTGTACTCAATAATAGATTTAAAAAGTGGTTTTACATGCAATGAGCTGTGTGGGAGCAGCTACCCAGGCTGCCTGTAGCCCTGTGTGTGTGAAGTTGTGTATACAAAAATGGTCTTCACTGGGTTGTGGAGGTCAGCAGTGCCCATAAGAACATCAGGTTTGGGCAGAAAGTGGCACGCAAGCTCATCTTGTGTGAAGTAAGAAGGTCTCTTACTGGAGCTGCCTTCCCCTTCTGGAGCTGGAGCCTTTCTTCTGCCTCTCCTTGCTGCAAGCTCCTCTCCCCTGCACTTTCCCATTAGCTGCTGCACCCCTTTACTCTGTGCTGGAGAGCTCCCTTAAGGCAAGTCCCCCCCAGGGAGGGTTTCAGCCAGGGAGGGAATGGTTAATCTCCTGAAGCGATGAACCCCGGTGGGCTTTTTTTTTTTTTTTTTTTTTTTTTTTTTTTTCTGCAATAATGAGAAGTGGAGTGTGCACATCGCAGTGTGATTATTACCTGTTTATTTTTTCATGAGGCTTCTCCACTGTGTGTCACTCTAGTGTCATCATCCGTAAACACATTGATTTAACCATTACTTTGGAACAGCACTCGCCTGCTCTGCAGACTGGATACCGGTCCCCTGGGGGTACCCGGGAGTGACGAAGCGGGCTCAGAGCTCATCCTCGGGCTCTGCTGCTTCACTCCCCCTGCAGCACTCCATCTCTCCTTTTCTCTCCTCCTCATCTTCTTTGCTCTCCATTCAGCTCGTGCTCCACCTTCTGCTCCTATTCAGCTCTCTGTCCCCTTCACTTCTGCCACCTACACCCAGATGCGGCCACCAGCCCCATCTGCTGCCCCAGCCTCGTGCTTTGCAGATGCGGCGGCAGCTCAGAGCACCCTGCTGCATATTGGAGGGCACCACACGATGAACAGTGCCTGGTGGTCCTACCTTCAGGGTGGGCTTCACCTCCCCTCCTCCAAAGCTGTGTGAGCAACCCGACCTGTACCTCCGGCATCAGCTAAGGAGAGAGCAGTCCCTGCCTGGGACATCCTAAGAGGTTTCCCCAGGGAGGTCCCTGGAGCTTGTTCTCCATGGATAAGAAGAGAACTAACCACCTTAGGTCTAGACCCTCACTATTAACCATCTGAGGTCTAGAGCTGCCCAGAGGGACCTGTTGTAGCAGCTTCCACTCACTCTTGCAGGCAGTGGCCTATGGAATACCTGGACACTGCTCTGCCCTCAGTCATCCTGGGCTGGGACCATTATAAGGCTGAAATTCATCCACCATGGACTGGGAGAGCTGGGAGAGCTCTCGGAAAATGAGTGAGCACTGCCTCCTGCTCCGAGCCATGAGAGGGACCTTCCTCTCTTTTCCTACCTGTAAAACCCACCCCATGGAAAGGGCACTTTCCCCAGGCAGCACATAAGTCAGACACCACCGAGGATGGAGGGCTGGCTGGTGGGGCTCTCATGTCATGCAAGTTGCCAAAGGCACTGCAAAAGACCCCATGCAGACCTTTGCGCCCACAGTGAACACAAAGGACTAGATCCACATGACTGTGGGGCAGACAAAACTGCTGCCCAGCTGAAGACCAGCCCTCTCTGGGTTTTTGGGTTCAAGGTGGTGTTTCTTTCCAGAGTGAATGTGCTCCTTCTCCTTTCGCTCAGTGCCATTTGGGTCTGTCAGGCTTGGAGACACTGCTGGCCATCCTTGGTGCCAGGGTGGTGCAGAGGGAAAGCCTCAGGGACACTGGAAGTATTTTGTTTTATTTTTGTGACTTCCTCAAAGAAACTTGGAGAGAGTTGAGAAAAAAAATATGGGGAAGAACCTTTGAACTTGAACCTTTTAAGTAATTGTTGGTGGTAGTACCAGCTGCTGTTTTGGTGCTGAGTCATGCAAGATGCGGCCCTTGGGCTCTGCTTTGCTCTCGGCGTTGTTCAGTCTGCCCTGTGCTTCCTCTTCTCCTGCTCAAAACAGAGGCAGCCCCTACCCCATCCTTGCAGCACCACGTGCGTGAATCCATTAAAGTCTCCGCGGTGCTGCGATACTCCGGAGCTAAAGGACCTATCAGTACCGTGCTAAAATGGCTTTGCTAATCCCCACCGCTCAAGAAGGAATCAGCAACGGTCCCTGAGGGACCCTTTTGTTCTGCTGTCAAGGCTCTGGGCTTCTTAGCTGAGTATAACAACCCCGAATGTTTGCGCAGGAGAGCTCCGCGTGCATTATTTATCGCTGTCGGGGTTGTTGCACTAAATCATCACCCTCACCTGCCCACCGCGTGCCGCAGCAGGAGAGGGGTGAGCATGAGTGAGGCAAGGCCGTGGCAGGTCAGGGCCTCTCTTGGCCTAGGTAAACATCCAGGTGCTTGCAGAAGTGAGGGATGCTGCAGACAGCACTGTTTTAGGCCAAAAGTCAGGAAAGGGGTCTGCAGGGCCAGAGGATGAAGGGGGACAGTGGGGAGGGCTTGTGAGGAGGGAAAGGTTCTCTTGGTATCTTTCACAGCATGACAGAAAGTCTTGGGTCTGAGGGCTAGCAGGGGCTTCCCACCTCTTAAACAGGCTCAGGAGGGTGGATGGAGTCTGAATGGAGCTGGATTTAGGTGTCCACTTGTGAAAAACAAACAAACAAACAAACAACAATTTCAAGAGCCACGGCCTTCTTTTCAAGGAGTTTTTGTGAAGGTTGAGGACCAATAGAAAACTCCTTCAGGAGACCTCCCAGCTCATGTGGAAACAGAGTTGGTGGGCACGAAACACCCAGGAACATCCTTTTGGCCTGCACAGCAATGTGAACCCTCAGCCTCAGCCTGGAGGTTGCTCCCTGCCTGGAGAGGGTCCGGAAGGCCAGGCAGCCCTGGGAGGACAGGGGGATGGACCCATGCCCAGCGTGGTTGCCCATGATACTGGTCTTGTGGTGCCATAGGGCTGAACTGGGTCCCACCAGGGTCTCCATTCTTCACACCAGGTGTCCACCATCTGCTCCCTGCCACCCACAGCAGCCACCTCCAGCCGGACAGGAGACACGCCGTGGAGGCCAGCAGGAGCAGAACGTGGGAGAGGAAGAGGATGCACAAAGGAGGAGGAGGAAAGCCAGAGCAGAAGGCAGGGAGCAGAGGAAGAATACATGCTGGCATCCAGAGTTGGGTTTTTTCCTTCCAGAAAGCTGCCCAGTTTTATCAAAGTCCTTTTCTGTCTTTAATGAATTCCGGCTCCCTTCCCCCTGCTGACCCCGGAGAAGATGGAACATTTCCAAGAGCAGGAGGGAGGGAGTGGCAAGAAAGGGGCTTGGAAATAAAATAAAATAAAATAATAAAAAAAAAAAAAAGAAAAGAAAAGAAAAAAAAAAATAGAAAAAAGAGACTCCTCTTTAAAAGTCACTTTGCATCCCCTCCCTGAGCGGGAAGGGAGCATGGGTCATGTCAGAGCCCTCCGCCGATGTGCCTTGCCTTTGCTGCTTTGCTAATGACACTGGAAATATGCTAAGGAGCTGGCTGTGAGGGGGCTTTTCTAATGCGGTCACTTCCTGGGACCTCAAAGAGGCTTTAATTGCGGGGCCGCGGGGACGGCAGGTGTGCTTGTCATCTCTAATCAGCGAGCTGGGTGCACTGGGCTGCCTGCGCCGAGAAAGTGGGTTGCTGGCACTCCCCCTCCCCGCCTCGCCCTCGTACCCCCCAACTTTTCAACCACTGCACACCTGTCAAAATGATTATGGGAATGAGACTCCATCATGGGCAGAAAGAGCAGATTTGAAGGAAATCCTCTTTCTCCCTCGCTCTCGCCCTTTCTTTTTTTGTGTGTGTGTGTTTTCTTTTTTATTCTTTCGCTCACGTTTGCTCAGCTCAAGGGGGATTAGGGGAAGGGGGGGGGGGGAAAAATCCCCTTGGTAAATGGGTCCTAAACATGCATTGTTGTCAGCGGGGCTTTTCCCTGGTACATTCTGGAGTCGTAGCAAGATTTCCAAGCTGGCAGCTCATGGATAAAGCTGTAATGTAGCAAATGAGAGGCAGTACCTGTGAGAAACAGCAGCCTCCTAGCACACAGATACCAACAGCACACACACACGTATTCACCCAGAACAGAAGCCCAGCACTTGCACACACACAAAATATAGTGCACAGATGAAATTGGTGATGCTTCTTTCTCCCTGTGTCTTGGGAAGCTTCACCCAAAGGCCCAAATGTGCACACAACCACACACGCAATTGCATAGACTCCAAATGCACCAGCAAACGGGGATGAAAGAAAAACACTATATTCACATGCATGCACAGAGACCCTTCCCAGCTGCAAGTGCAAATATTAAATCCCTTGCTAATTTTCACCAAATCAGCCTTTTTCTGCCCACCCCATAGGACAGACTGAGAGACAGCAGCTGGGATGCAGCCACCCGTTGAGATGCCAGCCTGCTGCAGGTGGACAGCTGTTTCTGCAGACGGATGAACAAGTGTCAAGCTCTTTGATGTGCCTGCAAAACCCCAACTAAACCCGTACCAGCTCTGGAGGTGGTCACCAGTCTGCTAATACTTTAACGTGGGAGCTAAGCAATGCTCAGGCTGTGCAGGTGATGGGACCTGCTTCTAAAACTGTAAATAAATAAAACCCACTGGGAGGTGAGGCACAGGTTGGGAGGAGAAGCAGGAGTTGCTGTACAGGTTGCAACATGGTGCCGAGTAAGGTGGGGGAGCTGCACTATATGTATATTTTATAGTACATGGAAACTGACTTTTAAAGCATCTCAAGTGATGTTGTGATGCCAACTGGACCCAAAGCTGCTCTGAACCCCAGTCACTCTTATCTTGGGTTGCTTGGAAGTGAATTAGTTGGTTCTGCTTGCCTCCCCCTCTTCTCCCTATCCCCTGCATTTGCTGCCTCTTTCCTTCCAGCCTTCTGATTTGCTTTGCAGATTCGCAACTCCTTCTGCTGTATCCTGCTGGATCTTGTGTCCGGCTTCTGTTCTGCCTTCCTCACCTCCCCTGCAAATGCGACACTCTCTGCCCATGGCTTGGGAAGCATCACCCAGTGTTACTGTGTCATGTAGCACAGCCGTCTTTCCATCCTTCAGATGATGAGCTTGCTCCAGAGCAAGGGAAGGGGGTAGCATCACATTCAGCTATTTATAATAAAGGAGCCTCCAGTGCCCCAGAGCTCCACTGTGCAAGATACACACAGAAAAAAAAAAAAAAATTAATTAATTAATTACGTTTTTTAATTGCGAATTTCTCTCAGTGGCCTTGATCTTGTTAAATCAGTGGGCAAGAGCCATAGGAGACAAGAGATAGAAAATCTCACCTTTGACAATGGCTAATGGTCAGGCAGAAGCTATTTAGAAGATGAGGAGAGCAGACCTTGCTCTCCCCAGCACCATATTTGCCCAGTGTTTGTTGTTGTTGTTGTTCGTTTTTTAATTTTATTATTATTATTATTTATTTTTTTAATGTTAATTGGGAAAGCATTTTCAGAAGAAAAGAGTAAAGAGCTTTTGATGAGAAGCCATCACCACAGCTTTAGGAAATGTCTGAGGCTTGCCTTGGCTGGTGCTTGACTTACATGAACATGCAAGTGCACAGGGCTGCAGGGTGCAATCTGCAAGGCACAGGTAGCAGACGGGCAGTTGCAAAGGTTGGGCTCAAGGTAATGGTTCTCTTTCTCACCACCAGAAGAGGAGAGACACCAGAGGGACCGACAGGGACAACCAAAGTCCATCCCCTAGTTCAGATGGACAGCCTTGACCCAGCAAGGGTGAGTTGAAGCCCGCATGTCGGTGCTTGGTGGACCAGTAATAGCCTTAAACACATCTTCAAGCATCATACTAGCCTGGCGTCCAGGCCTCCATTGAACACATCCCCCCAACCTATTCCCAAACTCGTGAACATGAAAAAAAGCGGAACGTCTTCGTATGGGAGGCACCACTGCAAAAGCAGAACTGGGGGAAAAGGAAGAGAAAGCATGAGTGAATGAGTGAGGACAGAAGAGCTCATTTTGTCTATTGAAAAGATTCTGTTTAATAAAAAATTGATGACATTTTAGTCTCTGAGATAGGCCTGTTCCCCTTTAACATGAATCCCATCACTCTATTTTTCATCTCACTTAGCTCCGTTCTGATAATCAATCAAGCGTTTGCTCCATCTTCCCCATATCGTGGCATCCACCAGAGACTCTCTTGCACGTGGCCCCTTTTGAAGTGAGCCCTGCTCAGTGCAGGAGGGGAGGGAAGGTTTAGTCCTAAATAAATAAACAAACTAACTAACTAAACTTTTTGTTTATTTTTTTGTTTCCTGTAAGGAATAATGCAAAGGGTTTCAAAGGAGAGGGGGAAGGCAAAGAGAACAAACAGCCCGAGCTCTGTCCTGAGAGCATAGGCACTTCAGAAATCACCCAGATCAACCAGAGCTTGGTCAAGTCCCTCGTGTACACAGCACCGGCCTCTCCTTCCCTGTGCTAACCTGGAAAGGAGAACAGGGGCCATGGGTACAGGTGCTCAGCATCTCTCCTAAGAGGAATATGGGGCCAGACCTTGATGTGGCAGGACCAAAGGAGCTGCCCCTCAGGGCCTGGCCCTGGCTGGACTCTTACATACCTTTCCACAAAGCACTAGGGCAGATTTGAAGATCTTGTGAGATGAAGAATCTGCCGTTTCCCAGGACTGTTTGGATACCCCTCAAGCTGGAGATGGAGTCACTTGAGGCACTGGGATACGTGAGATGCTCAGGAGAGCACTAAGTGACTTCATCTCTTCATCTCCTATTAAGACACTTTCTAATGCACAGCTGACTTCTTCAGTTAGGGCAGAATAGAAAAGTGTCTTCTGGAAAAACAAACAAACAAACAAAACAACTAGTATTGCCTACAGTGGGGTTGTGTGTGTGGATAAGAAAGGGGAAAAGCTTTGTCCCTCTCAGCTGTAGGTAGGAAGACCAACTTCACCACCAGTGGTGAAGTGCTGGCACTAGCTGGCACTAGAATCACTGGAAGGACTCAATCTCCTTCCACAGCTATTGAGTTAAACTTGTGTCCTTCCACTGGATTTACTGGGTGAGGATTCAGCTGTGGGAAGCAGGATTGAAAAACTCACCCAGGAGTACCTTGGCTTGTTAGCAGTTTGTCTCTTTTCTTCTTTAACTAGTGGAAGGAATGAGCACCTTACCATGCAAGTACTTTGACTGGCTTCTTGTTCTCTAGATTCCTGGTAAAGCTGCCCAAAGGTTTTATTTATTTTATTTTTTATTTTTTTGGCAGATTAATGTTCTGCTTGATTTCATCAGATTCCCCCCCT